>JASXSY010000019.1:0-368786 GCA_034509805.1 Sipha maydis | reverse complement strand
TAAATATCCTGACACTTATGTGTAGTATAATTATACGTTTATTTTATATATATATATATATATATATATATATATATATATATATATATATATATAATATATATATATATATATAATCAAACAATAGCACACACACATGAAATAATGATTATCTATTAATTATTAAAAGTGAAAATCGTAAGTTGGTGTCATAGTTACAAAATAATTTTGATGGCTGTAATAATGTGGTAACATCGTATTATTTGAAATAGAATTTTTACGTAACCACCTGCGGAAGTATTTTTCTTCACGACTGGTCCTTGTACCGCCAAAATTATAAACATTTCTTCAGTTGTAACTTAAATGAGATTTTCACTTGTGGTAAGGAGACGGATTGATTATTTTTTATTTTAATTTGCCAAAATGATATAATTATTATCACATATGAAACAATTATATTGTCTACTGTAATAACTTAAGTGGAAAGAAGTGTGGAGTGGGAATGAATTTGTGTTGTACAAGTGGGCAAATTTGCCTTCCTCTTTGTTTAAGGTAGGGCATTCGAGGTAACAAAGATTCGGGAGCAAATTAGTGGAACTAAGTAGTCTTAAAAGTTGAATGAAATAGTACCAATTGGTTCGTCGTCGGTCTTCGGATGTCGACTAACCGAACACTTATAATAATTACAAGAACAGCATAAGGTTAAAATTAAGTGGAACAAACACTGGACCTGATGAACTGAATATATCAGGGTTGGTAATACATGTGTATAAAACGTTTTATACGTAATACGTATAATATCACAAGTATAAAACTTATAAATTGACTAAACGTATAATACGTTTCGTTTTTGAAATTAACTTTTAAAATATTAAAAAAAAAATACTTCCTATTTCAGATATTAAGTTAAGGTCTTTATGTTTATACATAGTAAAAATGTATTCGGTGACAGTGTTTTATATGCAGGTTGTATAAACAGGGTTGATAATATACGCTATGCAAATAATAGCCCACGAATAATACGTATAAAACGATTACAATTATTAAAACGTAAAATATGTTTTGTTTTTGAAATTCACTTTTAGAAAATTTAAAATACTTCTTATTTCAGATATTGAGATTTTAATTTTTATAATTGGTAAAAATATATTAGGTAGTTAAAAATTATATATGTTAAATAAGTTACAAAAAAAAAATCTTTTTCTTTTCTCATTTTTCTTATCTATTCTTATCTATTGAAAAAAAATAAAAAAAATATTATAGGCGCAGAATACAATACATATATTATTAAATTTATATAAAATAAAAATTAATTGTTTCCAAAAATATTTAAAATTGTATAAATATCACAAGTACAATGAATGTACTTATTATAAATACGTCCATAATAAGATAATGATAATTATAAATAATAAATTAATGGTTCCACACTTGTCTATTTTTAATTTTAATTTTATTTTTTTATAGTTTATTTAACTTATAAATGTGTGTTTATTTATAAATGATTTTTTTTTATACAGTATAAAACGTATATAATTATGTGATATATACTATACGTTTTATACGTATTCAATCCTAGTATATTAGTCTTTTATCCTACATATTAGTACCATTATAATAGTATCATATTAATATTAAATTGATATAAGTCAACAGAACATAGTGTTTCGTAATATTTGGGAAATAGGTGGTAGTTTAACATGTGAACTGGAATTTCATGTATTGTATTGCACTGAAAGTTTTTATAAAAAATATTCCCAAATCGATATGACCACGAAGGCGAATTTGACTATTTAGAAGTTTGTAATTTACAATTTGTTGTTGCTTTCAACCACACTTAGGGTGCCATTTTTTTAATTGTGTTTAAAGTTGTTGTTAATTAAGGCGAACAAGAAAATGATTAATTTGTATGTCTTAGTATGTCAGTCATTAGTCATTACATTATGTCTGTCGGAGAAGTTCTTTTTTGTTGTTATTCGGGTTGTCGCGATGTACTTACATACTATATTTTAAATGGATCTGCCTGGTTCATAGTTTAAAGTCAGATCCACCGTTAAAGGAATACGTAACTAGTGGGTACACAACCAGTGGCACAACTACAAGGGTGCTAGAGGGTGCTTAAGCACCCCCATGTTCCACGTTGTTGTTAATTAAAAATGTCTATTGTATATTGTTCCAGATTAAATATTGAACACATTTGTTAATATCGACATAGTTAGGTAATCAAATAATATTTTAATGTATCTTGTAATTAATATATTTCTGTAATTGTCGAACTGAATAGTTTATACTGCAGTTCTAAAGCGGTTCCTACACGATCAATTATATTGCACAATAATCGATATTGCGCAATATTATTGACGGTCTAGTATAGATATTGAAGGATTGTACAATATATTGAATAAATCAAACTGGGTTGGAAATTTTTTGTACAATACACAATATTATTGAATTTTTGAATATGATATTGTGCAAAATAACGTAATATTTAGTATTATATCATATCGGTTGTGAAGCCACACGAGTTGTGTCGTATTGCTACTGGTTTATATGATACACCATATCATTTTAATAAGAATTATGTCAACTAAAATGGAAGAACGAACTTTCATAATCGAATGTATTAATTCCAAAGTGCCAGCAGATTTATTTGTATCAGGATCTGCCGGCACTTTGAATGTCATTCCTAATTCCTATAGTCATCTGGTTCAGTCATTCGTAGACAGTTCAATAATTTTTCATGACTATATTGCGCTCTTTGCTTTATACCATTCTTTCATCCAATATCTTCTTTTATTTTGTTTGGGTATTTTTTGGTTCAATCCAAATTCTACTGCGATGCAAATTAATTAGGTATCGTTAAGATACATATTTAAAACTATAATTAATATAGTTATAATATAATTTATAGCAGATTGTAAATGCTACCTTTCAACTGACACAGAGTAAAAAACGTAAACAACACAAACGGTCATACACAGCGGTACTACACCTGACCTGACCTGGCCAACGAATTCAACTGAATATTGTGCAATAATATTGAGAGGTTTGGGTGAAATGAATATTGAACAAAATATTGAAACAATTTTATTGACTCAATATTATTGATCGTGTAAGGGCTTAAATAAAAAAAAAAAAACCGGATGGGCCTCGCTCTGCTGTACAGTTAGGGGTGGAGTGCACCTCGCTTATAGGATAGGTCATTATTATAATGGATTTGTTAAATTTGAATGCAATGATAGATATCATTGTATACGAATAACGATTCTGAACGGAGTTCATATGTTAGTCTAGAATATAATACAATGTTATTTATAAATATTATATAAGTATATTTTATTTTTAAACGAAAATTTAGGAAAAACCGAAAATTTAAATTGTCTATAAATAAGTCAAATATGTCAAAATACTTTGAAATTTTAACCATGTATAGAAAACGTCAATATAAAGATTTAATGATAATTTCAAGTTGTTGCGGTTTTTCGTTTTTGAGTTAGGGCATTTTAAAAAACCGATATCATTTGTCAGTCTAGAACATTCTACATTATATTATATTTTACATGTAATTTTATGTCAATATTCGATGTTCAAACGCTTATAAAAAAAAATTGTGCCTATGGATTTTAATAATTTTTGAATGACATTAAGAACTACTTCTGTGGAATCTTCGATTAAATTTTCAAGTATTTTGTAGAAGCCAAATTTTTTTATCACCGATTATAAAAATAAAATGTAAAAAAATCGAATATTTTAAATGACTATAAGTGGCTTAAAAATCAATATAATATTTGAAAAAAATATTGCATCAAAGAAATACCAATCTTAACAGCTGGTAGAAATTTCAAAAATCTGCGACTTATACTTTTTGAATTATAACAAATATTTAAAATCGTCTGAGAATAAATCGCTATTTTATGCAATTTCGTAAATATTTAAATTTCAAACAGTCATACAATTTTTTCCTCTTAGTCCGGTAGAAATTTTTTTAAAGATTTTTGAAGAGTAGCTCATAGATAACCTAGTGTTAAAATTTTGAACCTTAAGTATGAACAAAAAAAATTTTATGAATTTTTATCTACAAAATAACTTGCAAATTATCGTGATTTTTACACATTTTATACAAATTTGAGAATTAAGGGCTTATAAAAAAAAATTGAGTTAACCGATCACCGATATTTTTTAGTTACGATAATTTTAACTCATTATAAACCTAGTATAAAATTTTCAAGAGTTTTCGCTCAATCAATTAAATTTTATAGATGTTTAAAAACAAAAATTTAACAAAAATCGAAAATTTAAATTGTCTATAAATAAGTCAAAATATGTCAAAATACTTTGAAATCTTAACCATGTATAGAGAACGTCAATATAAAGATTTGGTGAAAATTTCAAGTTGTTGCGGTTTTTCTTTTTGAGTTAGAGCATTTTAAAAAAAACCGATATCTTTGTCAGTCTAGAATATTATACAGTATATTATATTTTACATGTAATTTTTTGTCAATATTCGCTGTTCAAACGCTTATAAAAAAAATTGTGCCTATGGATTTTAATAATTTTTGAATGACTTTAAGAACTACTTCTGTGGAATCTTCTATTAAATTTTCAAGTATTTTGTACGAGCCAAATTTTTTTTATCACCGATTATAAAAAAAAATGTAAAAAAATCGAATATTTTAAATGCCTATAAGTGGCTTAAAAATCAATATCATATTTTGAAAAAAATATGACATAAAGAAAATACCAATCTTAACAGCTGGTAGAAATTTCAAAAATCTGCGACTTATACTTTTTGAATTATAAAAAATATTTAAAATCGTTTGAGAATAAATCGCTATTTTATGCGATTTCGTAAATATTTAAATTTCAAACAGTCATAAAATTTTTTCCTCTAATTCCGGTAGAAATTTTTTTAAAGATTTTTGAAGAGTAGCTTATACATAACCTCGTGTTAAAATTTTGAACCTTAAGTATGAACAGAAAAAATTTTATGAATTTTTATCTACAAAATAACTTGCAAATTATCGTGATTTTTACATATTTCGTATAAATTGTAACTTTGAGCACATATAAAAAAAAATTGTGACTTACGATTTTAGATTTTTTTTTATCAGTTAAGGAACAACTTATAAGAAACCTTGTATTAAATTTTCAAGATTTTCTAGGCAGCCAAAAAATTTTATCGTTATTTAAAAAAAAAAATACTTAAAAATATTGAAAATTTCAATTGTCTATAAATAGCTTAATAAAAGTCAAAATACTTTGAAAATTTAATGGTGTATAGAGAACGCTAATCTAAACATTTGGTGAAAATTTCAAGTATTTACATCGATTAGTTTTTGAGTTATAGCAAAATAAAAAATTTGATTATGTCAAAAACTGGTTTTGCGTAAAAACTCCCGTTTTTCCCAAATTTTTTTATGGTTTTTCCCGTCGCATTTAAAAAATATTGGAAATTTTTAACTTTTGACCCCCCAAAGTACCAAATAGATTCACTTTCCTTTCAGAAAAGTTGCTACATAAGGCAATCGAAGCATTTTTACTGCCCCAAAACGTGTCGACAGACACAAAAAAAAAAAAACACACATCATTGTAAAATCAATACATTCTTCACTCCGTTCAGAATCTAAAAAAACAATAAATATGTTTAAGAATATAAGACAACAATTACTTAACAAACAACGTAATTATATTTGGTCGTCGGCCTTCACTTTTGACGGTGGAAAAATAGGTAGGTACTAGGTACCTACCTATTTTTTATAATTAATTTTGTAGACTTAATAATTATTATTCTGCTTACTTTTTCTCTTAACTCACTATGTCACTGGTTTAATTTGAATGTAGTTTAAAATCGCCGTCACTGAGGTAGTAGACTAAAATGGGGTATTTCGTCGAAATTTAAATTTCGAAGAAAAAAAAGTCCCCAAATCTGTTGACAGGCATTGTTTAAAAGATGAAAAAAGAAGCGATCAAAAAGCATGTAGATATAATGTTTTTCTAATTTACTTTGTTCGGTGTTATATTTCCTCTTAACATGTATAACTATAATTCGTCATTGTTTTAACAGTTCTTTACTTATTAAATTATTACATGTATTTCTTTTTTTTTTTAAAAATTATTTGAGCAATAGGTAGTTTTTACTGTCCAACAATTCGGTTTTACAGATGAGATATTATGTGTATCCATCACAGAGTCGCAGAGTCTCGTAATTGGGTATAATTACTATTCAAGATTATAATTGCCATTATATTATGTTCTACAATGAATAGATATTTATTAGTTTCATATTTTGTGTTTTGAATATATTCAAAATTTCACAATAGTAATCAAGTTAAATTTTTAAAATTATTAAATTTAATTAAGTTACATTTTATATTGAACATTATTCCATAACATTATAATTGCTTGTTTACACAATCGAACATTTAGCTCACAATAATATATTGTTATTATTATTATAGCTAGTGATCACAACATAGTAGCGTTTCTCTAGGAAGTTTTTGAATCATTTAGATTTTTCGAAATCATATAATTCCAACTAATAATATGAATTCGACTATACCAGCGGTTCTCAAGGTGTGCGCCGCGGTGCCTTGGTGCTTCGTGGTGACTTTACAGGGTCGTCACGCCTGTAATCATTAAACGTTACAATATTTTCTAGTTTTATTTATTTCTATAATATAAGGTCTTTAATTTTACTATGGAAGCTAAGATAACCTCAGTTTCAAAAGAGTGTTGCCAATTGTAAAACCTCGAGAACCGCTGGACGATATAATAATATTGCAAATGATTGGTTATTTCAACCAAACCGGACTAATTTTTGTTCATGAGGTCAATGGTCTCCAAAATTTTTCGTTTCGTACCGTTCTTTTGGAACTGAGGTTATCTCGTGGTACTTTTGATAAAACCAGTGAGCTTTTTTTAGATAAAAATAAATAAGACCGGCCAATTTTTTAATAAATAATATGGAAATATTAATTTTACTATAATTACCTATATACATTTTTAGTTAAGTTTTATGAATTTCGTTACTTGAGTTAAATCAGTTCTATACTGGTAAATTTTACACTCAAACTTTGGTCGCGAGACAATTTAATTATAGTTGCTTTTTCATTAGATATAAATTCAAATGGAGCAATTAAGTTGAATGGATCTTGAACACATAAACATTTCTACGTACCTAAATTCATAAGAAACGTAGTGACAATCTTATGAGAATTGCGTTTAAAACGCATATGCATTCGTGTACATATACTTGCAAGTTGCATTTGGTGAAATGTGTTGAATTATTGAAAACCTCGCCTCATCTAATTATAATAATAATAATAATAATAAAAATGAATGACTTGCTTTTCTTTTTTTAATTGTATCGTTGTTGAATGTGGACACTGAGGTGTGTCGTTGGTTTTTTGTTATATTAAAATAGAGTTCGTGTTCTTTTTCTGAATAGGAAAGGGGGAAGAGAAGGCAATGACATAAATAATAAACGAAGCTACGAAGGGCTGCGAAGCCGCAAATTCGGCATTTGTCATTGCAGCAGTAGAGATCAATAAGAAAAAAGGAACTCGTCGAAAAAAATATTTTCCTCTTTTACATATAGGTCCGTACATACACGCGTATATCTTACGACGTAGATGTGTACAAATATGTTTTCTAGAATTTCGGGTGGGTATACATGCCGAACATACCATATGGAGGAGAGACTTTGTTATGTGTGTATATATATATATATTTTTAGTCTGTGGTGTTCAGAGGTTCTTGCCAGGCACGTATAGCTAAAGCGGTCAAAGTGTATTATGTATACTTAAGGATTTGGGTTCCATTAAAAGTAAAAAACGTGCATAGTCAGACGATTATATTTCTATTTGATATTATTATTTTTAATAACTAGGTATATGTATATATATATATGTGTATAAAACGGTAATATATTTTATTTAAATATATATATGTATATTTGAAAGTAATATGCATACATAAAGATTTATAAATTTTGTTTTACGATTTCGTGGAAGACCCTCACTACCCTTTATCGCAAAAAGTTGTATTGTTTTAAAAATGGGTATAATATTGAAACACCCCTTTCAAAAATCATGGTCACGCGCATCTGATCCTTGGCGTTTTATATTGCGTAAAATCCGGAGAACATCGTCGTGGCGCACCCTGAACACATCAGTGTTCTATTTACACGCGTATGACGTTTGGTGTATAATATTTCGTCTCAACTAACGAAAATGTCTGTCGCACCAGAGTCGTTCAATCGGAATCCCGATTAGGATATTATAATATCATTGTCAGGAGGAGTTTTGTCTTACGAGCGTACACGTTTAGGAGTTTAGTGCAACAGCACCAGCAGTCTGTAGTTATTTTTTTCGCCGGCGAAATTGTTCGGAATCAATTACCGCGCGTCGTCTTCCTCTGTACACAGATTTACAGTATCATAGAGAGGTAGCAAGAGGATATTGTGTATTATACACTCGTGTAATATTAGTTCAGTATTGTGCAACGTATAGACGCCAGTTTTATCGTACACATGTAGTACGCACACTTACCACTAGTGTACACGCGTTGTTCTTATGTGTGCCGTTCATCAAAAACACAATGGAAACTTTATTTATTGTCCAAGTCTAGGGGTCTCGCATAGATACGTTCACGTTTTACAAACATATATATGCATTATTATATACAAGTCTTTATATCCGTTCCGCGCTCGCTAAACGTAATATCGTAAGTTTCTCGTCGCATTATTCAAAATCGTTTCGAGTTTACATGTGGTACGCGTAATAAATATACAGTTGATACACGTCGTATACGACATATATACCTAATACAATGATATACACATGCACACGCATATCTATAGGTATCGAACTCGCGAAATCGCACAGCAGTATAATAACATTCATTAGACCGGAAAATTATGTTTCCCGACCCGATGTACAATATTACTATTATTATTTACTGCACGTTAAATAACCGTATACGCTGTAAATAAGTCGCTGTCGACCGACGAGAAGTTTATGTGTTTCTTTTATTGGATGTTATTATTTTCACGTTTCGATCGATTTCTCGCATTACGCGTCCGAATTATGAGTCATTAACGGCGTAGTGATACTTCTGTGGCGCACGGAGTTTTCATCAGAACAGTTTGATTATCATAGCTCGACAATGTTTATTTAAAATATTACGTTGTTTTATCCGATAAACATTAATCGTGTGTGTTAAGCGTCGATTACACTGGGCGAATTCACTCGTTGCTACTAAACTCGCTTAATGATCTACTAGCTAATCGCCCGCGATTAATGTTGACGGTCGGTCTACTTTCGTCGTTACTCGCTAGCTATTTAACACATTTCGGCGGGTAAAATCGCTTTGTGTAATCTACATGGCCACCAAAATCGCTGGTGTGCCCGCGAGTGATCGCGACTATTCGTGTTTTCAAGATGTCGGAGGCTGTACAGTTGGTGCAGGTATTACGATCATTTTTCATTTATTGCGTTAGGAGATGGAAAAAATGAAACTCACAATAGTAATTATATTCTAAAGCAATAGTTATTGCTTGTAAATGTTTACAAATCACATGAGCAGCGAATGAATTTGTCCAATGCAATCGAAGCTTTAGACGAATGTATAGTCCCTTCTCGGCCTTCGCAGTGTATCACAACAACTACAATGTTGATTTTTATGGTGAATTATTATTTTTATTATTCCCTTTACATACCCAACAAAATGCAGTGTACTTGATAGCGTATACGAGTGCGTATTAATATTAAAAAATAGTATTCAATTCCGAATTTGTGTATCTATTAAATTATAACGGGCAGTCAAACATTCGAAACTTGTACTTATATAGTGGATATGCACGGATGTAAGAAAATAGTTAACGATGTAAATATTATAAACATATATTTGTATATCGGTTCACTGGTTAGTCCTATACATTGTCAGCTCATCGGACCTTTCCCAAATAGAATATGAATATTTTCAAAAAATATTTTTAGTGTTTTTTTTTGTTATTATTTATGATTATCAAATGTCTAGTTCAATACAAAAATATCGCTTAGTTCCTTTCGTTTTTATTTCTATTAAATATTAATTTTACAGTTAATCATATTGTCGTCTTATTGACGGGAGCACACTATTTTGGCTTTAAGATCTGGAACCAAAACGAGAAATTTTGTAAAAAGAAAAAAAAAGACAGCGATTTATGTTTATCGTCATAATTGAGATTGTGTTATTGCAGTAAACAAGCAGATCAGTAAGCATTGTTATACACAAAAGTTCTTTATAATCAGATTAAAAAGTCAATGAGGCATTGTCGTTGTAGTTATTCGTGTCTATGGAAATTGTTGTGGTAACACTGATCAATGGTTCTTACTTATTTTATTCTATAAATAGTAAATCACAATTTATATATACATAGTTTTGATAGAATTTTTGTTTTGATTTATTTAAAAGACATTAGTTCAAGCTTCTTTCCATAGCCTAAATAACCAGGGTTGTAGCCTTACCTTTGATCGTAAATAAACCTATAAACGTAATTTTGTCATGATGTTTAGTTTAAAACTGATTCAGAATTCTGTAGCGTGCCTTCCTTTCTATTGCTATTATTTGATTGCTTTACAATTTGTTTATGGTCATTTGTAATTTTAAAAATACACATGATGAAATATATTATATATTTATGTATACATATATACACACACACATATATATATATACATAGTATGTTACATTTCAATTATATGAGCATATTACAATCAAAATGATCTCTTACATTACCTTAAATTGTTATTAATAAAAAATAAGTAAGACAGGTGAACCGTATAAAATACTAGTTCAGTGTGATATGATAGTCAGCTAGAAAATAAAAACTACCTGCTACCTGTATATTCAAATCATTTTAAGCTTCCGAGTCTAGGACTCTTAATAATATCCCTGTTGTATCTGTCCGTCCATCCTAGGGTTACCATATTTGGTTAAGGTCTCGTCGGAACATTCTAAGAATTCTGGGATGGAGTGTATAAAAACACTAAATTTTGTAAAAAAAAAAAAATCGTAATCCTTTGTTTTTAAAGGAAATATTTGTTTATTCAAGTTGCATGAAAAAAAATATGTTTAGTTTATTACCCGGTACTGTGGTTGACTTAGACGACCTTACTGTTTAGAAGGTTTTGCACTTTTCAACGGTTCTTTGTTCCCTTGAACATATTTGTAGAACTCTGCGCAAGTCATTTTATAATTAATTCGACGCTGTAAAATCGACTTCATTGTCTCTAGGAGGAGGCGATATCGTTCATCAGTCTACTGGGCTAACATAAACGAAAAAGCTCTTATGCATATGCGTTTAGTCATACGAGTTTGAAAATATAATTTTTTATTTTCATCGCATATTTGTATACAATAACACAAAATTTGCGAAATTTGCAATGCGCATCTTCAATCGGGAGGTTTTAGTATTTTGTCGGGACGTCGGGACAGAGAGCTCAACCATGATGACAGTCCCGATGTATCAGGACAGATGGCAACTCTAGTCCATCCGTTTGTAACCGGTACACATGTAAGCTTTTTGATATTAAGATAATTAGTTGAGTTCATATTATTTAGGATTATAAATAGGTATTAAAACATAAATATTTAATTTACAAATTAAGATATTAAACGTATTTTGGTTTCTACACATGAACAAGTATTATAACAAAGTAATATTTGAAAATAATTCTTAAAAATAAATACATCGAACGTTAAAACATTAATTAATTTAAGTTGCACACGAATACTTTAGATTTTATAGTTTACAACATTGTATGCACAATAATCCGACCCTTCTAGCCGTATTTCAACTTATTTTCGTACTTTTATGTTTTCGTCAGAAGAGTTTCTGTTTTAAGTATGTTTACACATAGGAACTAATTAATATCTCTTTATTAACGCAGTACAAAACATTTCCAGCGAAATAATTCTCGGGAGCGAAAATTGCAATAAGTTTATATGAGGTATAAAGATTCTAAAGTGTTACTAAGGAATGATTTAAATGTAGAAAAATCGACGAAAATCTGTCACGGGTACATATTGGCTGCAAACTAGTTTCGGACAGTTTTTTGACTGATATTATAACATCACAATTGTAGACACGGGTAAGGTTATCAATATACTAATTGTGGTTGTAAAGTTAATAAGCACCAAATGAGTTTAGGAGAAACGTGAAATGGTAACATATGAATTGCGGATATAAATATTACATACTAGTTGCGAAAAAATGTCCATTCATTATTTGTAATATAATGGTTGCAAATACGAGTTCCGATACGGAATATGGGCAACTTATGCTATCGTGATGTTGACGAGACAACGATCGTCATTATTATTTATACTTATTAAAAATATTTCAAATCAGTTCAACGACGAACTTATTTGTGCCTGTATATCTTTCGTATTTGTTATTAAAATGTATAGTGAAAAACTTAAAGAATTACGCGTGGTTGATGGTTCAAAGTTCCGATTTCATCGCATAACGTGCAATAAAGTACAACGGTGGGCATGTACAGAAAAAAAAAAAAACGTGTAAAGCATTTTTAAAAGTTGTTACACATGGTGTTCAAATAGAAAAATAATTTTGAACATAACCTTGCGGCCGTTGATGAACGATAAATTACGTGGCAGAGAGTAAGCGTGTCAAGCGTAAAGCGGTAGAGGAGTTATATGAACGTTCTAGCAAAATTAAAAACTTTGAGATTTCACTAGATGGATTAAATATACTTGACACAAAGGATATACATTTAATCCGAAATAATATACACACTGCTCGTATGAGTAAGTATCCAAGATTACCTAAAACATTATTACAATTTTATATAACGGCTTTTTTTTTTCTACCGAAGTCAGATGCTGTTTAAACGGACGGATTTAAACTAAATGACGGTACTTTTTCAAGGTGCTATTTAGTCCACTAATCGTGGTTCATGGTGTAAAGAATATGTTTACGTATCATTATTTTTCTGCTTATCGGGGAGGGGGGGGGCAAATCAATTGCCGATTATTGTACATCATTTGATTTATTGAAAAAACATTAATCAATAATACCAAATATTGTTCATATTGATTTTGAATTATCTATTCACTCAGGTGTTCGTCTAGTATGGCCAGTGAACAAAATAAAATTATGTCGATTCCATTTCGGATAGGCTTGGTTCAGTTCAGAAGAATTCAGTCATCGGGTCTAGCTAAAGTACCAAGGTCGAACAAGGAAACTTTTTTTGAGCGGTAATTTTTGTCATCTAACGAAACGGATGACTGCTTTATAGACAAAATTATGTCTATATGGCCGGTTAACTGTAATGATCTACGCGATTTACAAATCACGAATTTATGAACTATATAAATATAGTTTCTGAAATTTTTTCCTTCAGATATGGGCTAAATTGTCTCCTTCAATTTTGAGAACCACAAATGCTTAGCAGAGTTTTCACTCTAAACTTAATGGTATGATTTATCCTAGTCATTTTAATAACTGTCAATTGATTGAAGTTTTAAATTAAGTATAGACTGGTAGCTATACGAAAATGAACTGCACTGGTATAAGAAGTTTAAACTAAACAAAATAAAAAAAAAAAAAGAACCGGATGGGCCTCGCTCTGCTGTACAGTTAGGGGTGGAGTGCACCTGGCTTATAGGATAGGTCATTATTATAATGGATTTGTTAAATTTGAATGCAATGATAGATATCATTGTATACGAATAACGATTCTGAACGGAGTTCATATATTTGTCTAGGATATAATACATTGTTATTTATAAACATTGTAAAAAGTATATTTTATTTTGAAACGATAAATATATTTTTCAATTAGGATGGGTTGGCAGTTGCATACAGCGATATAGTTTGTCAGTCTAGAACATTCTACATTATATTATATTTTACATGTAATTTTACGTCAATATTCGCTGTTCAAACGCTTATAAAAAAAAATTGTGCCTATGGATTTTAATAATTTTTTAATGACTTTAAGAACTACTTCTTTGGAATCTTCTATTAAATTTTCAAGTATTTTGTACGATCCAAATTTTTTTTATCACCGATTATAAATATAAAATGTAAAAAAATCGAATATTTTAAATGCCTATAAGTGGCTTAAAAATCAATATAATATTTTGAAAAAAATATTGCATAAAAGAAATACCAATCTTAACAGCTGGTAGAAATTTCAAAAATCTGCGACTTATACTTTTTGAATTATAACAAATATTTAAAATCGTCTGAGAATAAATCGCTATTTTATGCAATTTCGTAAATATTTAAATTTCAAACAGTCATACAATTATTTCCTCTTAGTCCGGTAGAAATTTTTTTAAAGATTTTTGAAGAGTAGCTCATAGATAACCTAGTGTTAAAATTTTGAACCTTAAAAATGAACAAAAAAAATTTTATGAATTTTTATCTACAAAATAACTTGCAAATTATCGTGATTTTTACACATTTTATACAAATTTGAGCATTAAGGGCTTATAAAAAAAAATTGAGTTAACCGATCACCGATATTTTTTAGTTACGATAAGTTTAACTTATTATAAACCTAGTATAAAATTTTCAAGAGTTTTCGCTCAACCAATTAAATTTTATAGATGTTTAAAAACAAAAATTTTACAAAAATCGAAAATTTAAATTTTCTATAAATAAGTCAAAATATGTCAAAATACTTTGAAATCTTAACCATGTATAGAGAACGTCAATATAAAGATTTGGTGAAAATTTCAAGTTGTTGCGGTTTTTCATTTTTGAGTTAGAGCATTTTAAAAAAAAACAATATCTTTGTCAGTCTAGAACATTATACATTATATTATATTTTACATGTAATTTTATGTCAATATTCGCTGTTCAAACGCTTATAAAAAAAAATTGTGTGGATTTTAATAATTTTTGAATGACTTTAAGAGCTTCTGTGGAATCTTCTATTAAATTTTCAAGTATTTTGTACGAGCCAAATTTTTTTTATCACCGATTATAAAAAAAAAATGTAAAAAAATCGAATATTTTAAATGCCTATAAGTGGCTTAAAAATCAATATGATATTTTGAAAAAAATATGACATAAAGAAAATACCAATCTTAACAGCTGGTAGAAATTTCAAATATCTGCGACTTATACTTTTTGAATTATAAAAAATATTTAAAATCGTTTGAGAATAAATCGCTATTTTATGCAATTTCGTAAATATTTAAATTTCAAACAGTCATAAAATTTTTTCCTCTAATTCCGGTAGAAATTTTTTTAAAGATTTTTGAAGAGTAGCTTATAGATAACCTAATGTTAAAATTTTGAACCTTAAGTATAAACAGAAAAAATTGTATGATTTTTTATCTACAAATTAACTTGCAAATTATCGTGATTTTTACATAATTCGTATAAATTGGAACTTTGAGCACTTATAAAAAAAAGTTGTGACTTACGATTTTAGATTTTTTTTTATCAGTTAAGGAACAACTTATAAGAAACCTTGTATTAAATTTTCAAGATTTTCTGGGCAGCCAAAAAAATTTTATCGTTATTTAAAAAAAAAATACTTAAAAAAATTGAAAATTTAAATTGTCTATAAATAGCTTTATAAAAGTCAAAATACTTTGAAAATTTAATGGTGTATAGATAACGCTAATCTTAACATTTGGTGAAAATTTCAAGTATTTACATCGATTAGTTTTTGAGTTATAGCAAAATAAAAAATTTGATTATGTCGAAAACTGGTTTTGCGTAAAAACTCCCGTTTTTCCCAAACTTTTTTATGGTTTTTCCCGTCGCATTTAAAAAATATTGGAAATTTTTTACTTTTGACCAAATAGATTCAATTTTCTTTCAGAAAAGTTGCTACATAAGACAATCGAAGCATTTTTACTGCCCCAAATCGTGTCGACAGACACAAAAAAAAAAAAAAAAAAAAAAAACACATCATTGTAAAATCAATACATTCTTCACTCCGTTCAGAATCTAAAAACGGTCGTTAAAAAGGCATTCATAAACAATTAAATGTTAGACTAACATATATAAATGATTTGAAAAAATGTTTGCCTCAATTTATATGATGATTTTATAGTTATATATCTTTTTTGGAAAATAATTATTGCCTATTTAATAATTGTGTATTTTTATTTTGTTACATTTTTTGATCATACATTAAAATGTTTTTAAAAATAATTACTTAATAAGTTTTGTTAAATTCTATGATTATATATTTATAAAAAAAATTTAAAATAAAAATTGATTAAATATTTTTGTATTCTCAGGTTGCATCCGCAAATAGTGAGATAAATTAGTGTCCGTAATTTGTAAGTTATCTTTTTAGGTTTTGTTTACCACTTACATAATTTTTATTACTTAGTTCACAATTTGGAATCTCTACACATATTATGGTAATGAGAAAAGTAACTACATACATTTTAATAATGAAATGAATAACATATGAATGAAATCCTAAATAAGTGTATACATATGTAATTCAATTTGTATTAACAAATTGTAGTTTAATTGAATTAATCGACCATTATAATTATTTAATGTTATTTAATGATTAGAATTATTTGATCACGAAAAAATATATTATCAGTTTTAAACGATGATATTTAATAAGTCTAGAAAAATCGATCCTGTAACTAATTTTATTTTCTAAACATTTCAATTAACTAATAAGTTATAGTATTAAAGACTACCAGATTCTTAATTACATAATAGTTAATTTATGTGTTGAATTTTTTTTTTATTAATTTCAGTAAATACTTTTCAAGTCACAAACACGTGATTTTATAATTGCGTATCTATTCTATATAATCTATACTATATAACTATATTTATACAAACGTGAATTATTTTTAGAAGTTAAATTATGGTTTTATTGTTTTATTGTTGTTAATTTTTTACGTTAGTTGAATATCGATTGGTTTTTAATAAAACTCTTGAGCGGAATCTCTCCGGTCAGAATTTTTTTTTTCCGAATGTAACGCAATACTATTGGCGTGTACACACTATTTGATGTATCATGTGATGTGAAGTGGGTCGAGTTCATCATGTAACAATGGCCGTATGTATAACATACTGAACGAAATTCGAGGAAAGCATTAGTTTTGAAACGATACATTTTTATCGTTTTTCTATAAACACTTTTTGGTGTGAACTGTATCGAACGTTCCACACACTGTCTTATTGTATCGGAAATGGACATAAAATGCACTTCAAAGAGGTAATTTTTCAATAATATCGATGTTTTTCTTCAACCGAAATCGGAAAAAAGGCTAAAAACTTTGATAAAATATTTTCTAAAGGTTTATGTGTTTATTTTTATTTATTTTGATAAAATTAGTTCAAAAACTTTAATTTAGTGCAACGAAAAGTACTCGTAATCGTTTTGATTAGTGCTGTACAATGAGTAAGATTTGGTTTAAAGAAAGAACTTTAACGTAATTAATGGTTTTAACGGATTATATATAGAAATGATTAATTAGTATTCGAAATTAAAATTTATAAAATTCGGGATTTTTGTTTCTACGATTCAAAAACGTTTAATAGTTCACGTAAAAACTGAAAATTAAATTTTAAAATTTTCAAAATTGAAATAATTCGTTTTTGGAGCAAGTACGTATTTTTGATAATATCCTGCTTGATAAAATAAGAATAGGTATTCTAAGATTCAAAAAGCTTATTTTATATTAAGTGCACCTGTGTACGCTATTCCTTTATTGCAATGAAAAACTTGAGTCATAATTTATTATTTTCGTTTAAACTATTTCAACGTTAAATGTATATTTTACACAGGATTTGTGTTTATAATCGTTTATTCTTTTTACTACCGTGATAGTTTTCGTTTTAGCGCCCGAAATTCTAAACAAATAATACGACCGTAACAGTTGTTTTGTGGTTTAGAAACACCATTCGAATTATTTTCTTTACAACTGGACTTCAGTTAGACTTGACGTTAGAGGGTAGTTGTTTTGGGAAGTTCCTAGGGTCTTAGGGCTGCAATACCTTAAAGAAATTCAAGGAGCAGAGTTTGTAAAATGTTGTTACAAAAAAAGAAATAAAAAATAATGTCGTTATACAATTTTAGTACATCATATATATTTAATTTAATGTTAATATAGATTATTTATTTGTATTGTTTTCGTATAAAAATTGTCTCGAAATAGGAAGCACTCTCACTGATGAACCTCCTAGTTCGCCGCTTTACCGCACAGTGTCTTACGTTTTGTGTTCAGATTTTTCGTTTATTATTCTAGCTTATGCAATTAAATTAAATTATATTATTCTCAATAGATATAACATCTCTATAGTCTCAACAAACATTTTGAAGTCGTCCAAACCTCGTTGATATTTTTAGTGAAATAAATTATTGTAATTCTCGCTCCATTGCAAATTGTTTTTGTTAGTTTTAATCTGATATACAATTTAAATCGAGTCCTTCGGGATTAATGATAAACTTGCTGCCGTTCCCGATTTCTGTCTGTACACGCCATAGCAACCACTGTACCATTGTAATATTTTAATTTTTTTCTTAAATTTTTTTGTGCATCGCATTTCGTTTGCCATCGTGGGCAGTGATCATAAGCACACAACTATAATTATATGGGTATCGTTAACGCGGTCGTTACTCTCACATAGGGGCGGATTGACTTGAGTGACGATTTGGCGATCGCCAACAGGGTTTTTTTATGTTGGAGCCATTGTTTTAAAATTTGGGCTGATAATATAAATATTTATAATGACAGTCACAATACTGATCTATACGGCATGAACCGTAATATTGTAGGTATACTGTATTATTACTTAGTACAATACCTTTTAAAAAAATTAACATCAGGAACTTGGAAAGTTGTAGGAACCATATTTTCAACTTATCTTATCCTACGTATGCTTTAATGTTGTATGTATTTAAATCAATCAATATTAGCTTTACAGACTCGGTCGGTACCTAAATAACTGTTGGTTAATGCTTTAAATAGAGTTAAAAAATTTGAGGTTCTGAAATATCTAAACAGGGCCTAAATTTTGTGTCGTTTCGCCCCTGCATTTACATGTTATTAAATTTAAATGAACCGTTATCTCGGAGTACAGTTGGTGTGCTGTGGTACTTAATTGCAAGTCTCTTTGCGCGAGTTGAAACGACATTGGCGTTAGAGAGTACCTACTCTACTGCGGCACTATTGTTATATTATCATAATTTCGACTCGTTTTACTGCGTATATAATAGCGTAGACGTGATGGATTGTTCAAACTTGGCTGTTGGAAATCTCGATTAATCACTTTGCACGCGAAGAATAAATGTTGTACAATCCACTTCATTAAAATACTGTGTCGGAGATTTTCCACGTAATGACATTGCGGTAGGTAGTCGTCACAATAATGCAATAATGTTGTTATCAGCGCAAACACGTTTTGTCTGTATATACAGTAACAGGGTATATTCTTAGAGTATACGTATTGCACACAGGGGCGTATTTAGGTATTTAGGGCGTATTTAGCGTATTAGGTAAGGGCTGTGGGTCTTGTTGCCTAGAGCGAAAACATTTTAAAAATTCAAAGGGAATGCAAATTTTAAAAAGCTGAAAGGGATGATAAATATTTATTTCGTAGATTACATACTTGACTATAGACCAGTGTTTCCCAACCTTTTATGAACTTGATCCTGAAATTTAAAATTAAATGTTTGACACCAACAAAAAAATAATAATAAAAAGAACCGGATGGGCCTCGCTCTGCTGTACAGTTAGGGGTGGAGTGCACCTCGCTTATAGGATAGGTCATTATTATAATGGATTTGTTAAATTTGAATGCAATGATAGATATCATTGTATACGAATAACGATTCTGAACGGAGTTCATATGTTAGTCTAGAATATAATACAATGTTATTTATAAATATTATATAAGTATATTTTATTTTTAAACGAAAAATTTAGAAAAACCGAAAATTTAAATTGTCTATAAATAAGTCAAAATATGTCAAAATACTTTGAAATTTTAACCATGTATAGAAAACGTCAATATAAGGATTTAATGATAATTTCAAGTTGTTGCGGTTTTTCGTTTTTGAGTTAGGGCATTTTAAAAAAACCGATATCATTTGTCAGTCTAGAACATTCTACATTATATTATATTTTACATGTAATTTTATGTCAATATTCGATGTTCAAACGCTTATAAAAAAAAATTGTGCCTATGGATTTTAATAATTTTTGAATGACTTTAAGAGCTTCTGTGGAATCTTCTATTAAATTTTCAAGTATTTTGTACGAGCCAAATTTTTTTTATCACCGATTATAAAAAAAAAATGTAAAAAAATCGAATATTTTAAATGCCTATAAGTGGCTTAAAAATCAATATAATATTTTGAAAAAAATATGACATAAAGGAAATACCAATCTTAACAGCTGGTAGAAATTTCAAAAATCTGCGACTTATACTTTTTGAATTATAAAAAATATTTAAAATCGTTTGAGAATAAATCGCTATTTTATGCAATTTCGTAAATATTTAAATTTCAAACAGTCATACAATTTTTTCCTCTAATTCCGGTAGAAATTTTTTTAAAGATTTTTGAAGAGTAGCTTATACATAACCTCGTGTTAAAATTTTGAACCTTAAGTATGAACAGAAAAAATTTTATGAATTTTTATCTACAAAATAACTTGCAAATTATCGTGATTTTTACATATTTCGTATAAATTGGAACTTTGAGCACTTATAAAAAAAAATTGTGACTTACGATTTTAGATTTTTTTTTATCAGTTAAGGAACAACTTATAAAAAACCTTGTATTAAATTTTCAAGATTTTCTAGGCAGCCAAAAAAATTTTATCGTTATTTAAAAAAAAAATACTTAAAAATATTGAAAATTTCAATTGTCTATAAATAGCTTCATAAAAGTCAAAATACTTTGAAAATTTAATGGTGTATAGAGAACGCTAATCTAAACATTTGGTGAAAATTTCAAGTATTTACATCGATTAGTTTTTGAGTTATAGCAAAATAAAAAATTTGATTATGTCAAAAACTGGTTTTGCGTAAAAACTCCCGTTTTTCCCAAATTTTTTTATGGTTTTTCCCGTCGCATTTAAAAAATATTGGAAATTTTTAACTTTTGACCCCCCAAAGTACCAAATAGATTCACTTTCCTTTCAGAAAAGTTGCTACATAAGGCAATCGAAGCATTTTTACTGCCCCAAAACGTGTCGACAGACACAAAAAAAAAAAAAAAAAAAAAAAACACACATCATTGTAAAATCAATACATTCTTCACTCCGTTCAGAATCTAAAAATAGTAACATAAGTAATCGATATCATAATTTCTAATCAATTTTAACCATTGTTTGAATTTTTCCTTGCATTTCAATGTTCAACCCATTTAACGGTTCAAAAATATCACTTAAAATCCATCTTGGCGATCTACACATCATCATTACATTTTTCAGCAAATAAGAAGTTTTTTTCTGTTAGAAAAATATGTATTTTTACACGCGAAGATATGACACGAGAAAGCGTTTTTTCTCCAATAATCCAATTTAATTTCCAAGCATAACCGATGCACCATCAGAACGAACTTGTTCTAATGCAGTCAGTCCAAACTAGACCATTTTACCGATAAAAATTATTAACTTTTCTAAAAATATCTAAGCCAGTTGTAGTTATAGTAAGCGGCTTACAGAATAAAAATTCTTCAAAATAATAGTCAGAACTTCTATGATGTATAAATACGATTAGTTGTATATTACTCGTATTTTGTTTATCAATGGTTTCATCGATTTGAATTGAACATTTTTTTTTTGCTGAAATTACTTAATGTATTAGTTGCTTTAAAATATTTTTAGACATAAGATATATCCTTTGTTTAATAGTGTTATCCAAAAGTAGTATGAATTCTAACTTATTAACTACATCATCTCCACGAACAGTTCTAACCATTGATGTAGTTGTTTGTTTCATAAGTTTCTTTTCAATGTTAAGTTATTTTTTTGAGTGTGCGATTTTTCAAGCAAATTTTCTCGTAAAAAACCTTGTTAGTTTTAAATAAAGAAACAGTAAGGCTTTTGGATGGACGATCAAGTCACCTTTTAATTTTATGGTGATGTTCTTTCCAAAGACACAATTGTTTATTGATTGATATCGGATTAAATGTATTAAAATCTCTTTTGAGTTTATTAATATTCATTGGTTTATTCGAAAGAAGTGGCAAACAATACCTACATTGAGGACATACTAAGCCCGAACGATCTATGATATCTGTAAAAACAATTTTAAAAAATCCGTATTTCGTACAAATTCATATAGAACGTTATTTTTTAATACTAAAAATATAATATTAAAATCTATTTACGGTCTACAATGGCATAATACTGCTATTTAACTTTAGTGGTATTATCATTTTAAGCCTAAATAACCACTTCATTTGACTTTGAAAAAATTAACAATGATTTTGATACTTTTGAATCAAGAAAAAAAAGTTTTAAATTTTTTAGTTTATTAGTTTTTTTTCTTTATGTTAGTTTAAGTTTCATATATAGTATATGGTATATGGTGTATATATATATATATATATATAGTGTTTTTACTGTCGTCGTTATTGCTATCGTTGCTGTATAAGTTGGCGTTTTGAGTGAAATCGGTGATACGTGTTCCGAAAAAAGTATTGAATAGCACACTTCACTCAGCGTATGCAGGAATTTATGTATACATTATTTTAGGTTTTTTTTAAAACTTTTATTGGAATGTATTCAATGTGCAAACATTTTTGTACAAAAATCATATAAAAAAACCAACAGTAAATACAACAAACACGAATTATTTGATAACAACCCATCAGAATCACTCTTATAACAGCATGAAGTGTGTTAGACCATCGGCTTTAGTTCCTCTATAATTTTCTAGGTGAACTACCTGTAATAGTTTTTTGAGTTTAGAGCAATCATTTGAAAGGTTCACAAATCACAAGACAGGTGCATAAAGTAGTTAAGATCCGCGGTGGCCATAAGGGTCAGTCGCCTATGACTTAAATGTCTTTTAATTAATTCATATTGCTATACGAGACGTAAATATACTTGTATGTTTATAATTATTGTTTCAACTGTTCTTGACTCCTCGATAATACCATATTTTTTTTTTTTTTTAAGCCTATATTTTAAACCGGAACGTCGTTTATCAGTTTTTATTTGAACAAGTGGAAAATTTGATTTCCTTGATTTTATTAATACTATACCAACACAAAACCGCCAAAAATGCAAATTTCGTAAACGTATCCAAGGACGCTAAGATTTTGAATGTTTAATAATTACAATATTGAGAATCATGGAATATTAGAATATTTTAACTAAACAACATTTCACGCCGACACCGAAATAGATAATCGGCCCTTGTCATATTGGGACAAAGAAAATATATTCCTTCTTGAATAATGGCGGTCGAATGTTTACCAGGAATAAATTAGGATCACCCCTGTTTATAATATAGACCGTTATTCGAGGTCATATCTGGACAGTAGCTACGTGCAATGTGTTTTTTTGCGCGTGGTACGAAAATCCTAGCGAAAATCATTATTGAGGATCCATTCTCAATAGTTTCGGTTTAATTTTTGAGTTTTTGAGATAAACTGCAAAAATATTGCAACAGTCTCAACCATGCCCTCAACTGGAAAATATTCAAGTGGTGCAGAGGGTTTTAAGCGAAATTCGTGTTTTAATTTTAAAAAACTATACCGCAGTATCTTAATAATTATTAGAGCGATAAAAAATAGTCTGAACGTCTGTTTAGACAAAAATGATAACTGCTTTTTAATTGTTTAATTGGTTTTATGTGTTTACGCATCGTTTCGACGTAGTTTTTTTTTTCCAAGGACCAGAAAGAAACTCGCCCTTTCACGCTTTCTTGCAGTCATCACCAGGAGCGAAATTATAATTTCCCTGTTATAACATCCCACCACCCCTATGCCAAATAAAATTTTGCCGCCCAAATCCTAAAAAATCACTTTTGTAAATAGAATTATCTTAAATAATATTATCTCGATATTAAGCATTTATTTAAAAGGTTTATAAAAACATTTTGATTCAAAATTCATTTAAGAATAAAACTAATAATAAATTACATTTTTTTGCGTATCCAAAATTTACCGCTCAATGCGGCTGCATAATTCAAAGTGCCTCAAATTCGTCGTGAATCGTCACTAGTAGTTGCACCGTTGGTTTACCGTGGCAATTATTTCTTGTTTTTAACTATATATCATCACAAATTTTAACAGAAAATAATTTCATCTACAAGAATATATTCTTCGAGGAAAAAAAAAATTATATGACATTATAATATATTATAATGTCATATAATTTATATATATAACATTACATAAAAGTATTTAGTAAAATAATGGGTCGATCTGAGAACATTTTAGCTCTTCAGACACATTTTTCAAAGGTGTCTCAAAACTTCAGTTGATTGTTTTGTTTTCCAAAATCTACCTTGAGTTTTGTATACTGAAAACGTTTTAAATTGTTGAATTCTGTTGAATGAATTCTATGAAATCAGATTCAACTTCTATACAATGATGTCTTATATTAATTTGTTCATACCACTTTGTTTTTCACTATAGGGAAAATTCAAAGGAGAAAAATATCATTTAATATAAGTGTCGAATAAAAAAAGCAAAAACAAAAAATGTATAAGCCTTATACATCACTATCGAAGAGAGCCTCATAGATTAATATTGTTAATAGTTTGATAAAGTTAATAAGTGTTTGTTGTTAGTTGAACGACTTATGAGTTAAGGTATTAACGATTCAGTCGAAAATGTTTTAAACCCTTTTGTATAAGATCAATAACGTAATAAATATACAATACATTCTGTATTTTACTCTTCTACTCTGGACTTTACTTCTTTATTCATCATAACTATGAAATTAGATATTAATCGAAATATAAAATAGTTCCTACGTACATTGTGATAGCGTAAAATACAGGTGATAGGGAATGAACTTGGTATTATTTGAAACATATATATATATAAATATATTAAAAAATGGAAGTAAAATAATAATTTCTTCGCTTTGAATTAAAAAATGGAATACGTAGAGTTAGCGAGTTACAAAAAAACTGAAAAAGTTAAAGTCAAAATTAAAATCGAAATACCGACTTTAAAGAAAAGAGTTGTTATGGAATTTAATTGAAAAGAAAATCTAAGGTAAAGTCTTTCTTAACTGGTAAAAGCGCACGAATATTATTGTTATTATGAAAATTAATATTAATCTCTCATTAACAGCTCTTAAACAATTACAGTAATAATGTATGAGGCAGAATTTTTCTGAACAACTTTAAAAATACCGATAATTGGTTTCCAGCCTATAAGCATTGTTTTTGTGATAAGGTATACGATATCGTCGTATCAGGCGTGAAATTGTAGTGAAATATATGGTACATCGGATGTTTTCTTATCTCGCAGTCAAAAGTCAACTAGAATACGTCTTATCAGTCATTGTGAATAGCTTATTACAAGCGTGTAATTTTCAAGTGTGTTTGAATATAATTATACAATCTAAATGCGTTTATTCGTGAGGAACCACAAATCATATGTTGCAAATAAATTGTCAGAAAATATTAATCCCCCTTTCCCGTTATTCCATTCGCACAGTTATATAATTATGAATTTAAGTACTTAAAAACAAAAAACATACGTCAAATGAATGTGAAACGACGTGGAATCAATTACATGAAATGTAATAAACAATAGACTTTTAACGTCCGAAAAACGGTATATCGTTGTTTTCCATCTTATACGAAGTAAAGTTTTCATATTAATTTCATTTCTTATGTCCGTAACAACATAATAATCTGAAAAAATTTCGAGTCCCGCGCGACGACTGAAGTGATCCGAGTAACTGGAAAATACGAGTAACTAATATATGATTGATTCGTAAATAAAGAACCGAAATTGGCTCGCAGATTGGGTGCAAAATTATTATTGGCCATTACCGTCATCGTATTTATCGATAAGATTATTCGTTTTTTATCCGCTGCACCCGTTTGATTATATCATATTATATCATAATTCATTTACACATTTTTAAATATTTTTTAATTATTTTTTTTTATCCTCGGTCATATTTGACATGCGTGTAACGAACGGCTTAGAATTTCGTGAAGGGCAAGAGCATCCTGTCCACATTGCGGACGCCAACGTTTTTCATGACTCGCTATCCGGTTCGTCGTTCTTTTTATCGGAGTTGAATGTTTTAAAATCTGTATACTTTTTAAAAGGGTTGATTTCCTTTGCCGCCGAAGAGGAGATAGCGACAGATTTGCTTGTTTGCCAAGCCTGCGGGTTTCGCAAAACTTACGTACAAAATATTCGAAACGACGTGCACTAGTGACATTAGGGGAAATTCGTAAAACGCGTTTTATTCGAATGCAATATTTATTTGGGGCGAAACCGTGTAAAAATCTTCGTAGAATAGTGCACGGTGTATGTTTGTCCCAGGTCCGTGCGGGGTCGGCAAATCGTGCACGGCGAACAAACGAATAAAACGATGCGTCTGGCTGGGAATGTAAAACGAATCCGTTGAACAGGTTAAATAGGTCATCGGTAGCGGGGACGACCGGAGCGATGGAAAAACGTTCGGGAAACGACGAATGCCGGTCGTCCCCATCGTCCGCGCGTACACAGCCGCCGCGGCGAGATCGCACGATCGTCGGGACGCGATCGCGGCACCTTGGCCGACGGAACCCGGGGGGGATCCACGGGTGCCACGACGGGACCGGTCGGTTAGGTGCGCGCGCGCGCACCGTTCCGAATCGCAACGGCGTGTCCGGCGCTCGCGGACGTACACATTCGGGCCGACCGGTACCGGAGCGCGCACTGGTTTCGACGTGTTCCCCCTTCGCGATAACCGACTACGCGGTCGTTATCGCCCCGTGCCCACGATGCTCGTCGGCGGTGGAACTGCGGTCCGCGCCGCGGCAGTCGTCGCTTCGTCCCGGTGTCAGTCGCACGCAGCCGCCGCCCTAGTACGTAGTAACCGGTTCGCCAGCCGCACCATGAGCAACAACACCGTGTCGCACGTTTCCACGGCAGCGGCCCCCGCGCCCGTCGGTGCTTACAGGTAAAAATCGCACTCGTTCCGCACGCGCGAACGTTGTCAGCGGGCGGTTATGGGTCGGACCGCGTCGGGCGTGTAAGGCCAGGGTCACACGAGCGTTGGAAAAACGGACGTCATAACGTCCGTTGTTGTATAACATTATTTTAAGTACCGCTGGTCGCACAACAAATTTTGAACGGATGAGTGTTGCAAATGTTGTTGTTGACGATTTTCAAAGTAAAAATCAGTTAGAACAAAAAGTTATTGGTAAGTTACTGACGAACTATGACCGGATGACCGGTGTATGGATCGATGTATGTATGTCGAATAACCGATGGCCGATCTATAGAAATTATAACATTTATTTATGCTCAACGCACGTTCGACGTTCGTGTGACCAGAGCATGTTACGTCCGTCGTAACGTCCGTCTGTCCAACGCTCGTGTGACCCTAGCATAAGGGTTCACTGGGTCTTACTTCGGTCACGCGCAGGTCCGGCGCGAAAGGGGGGCGAGGTGTGCCCCGCGCTTAACCTTACTAAAATACAGTTTACGTGTTTGGAAAGAGCACTCTTTCGTATAAAAAAAAAAACTATTTCGCGCCAGGCCCTGTAAATTCTCGAGCTGGCGCTGGCTACGCGTGTTTACATCTTCGCGGGCCACTCTGTACATTTCACGTCATGTTTAGATTTTCCGCACATCACCGGGCCTCGCTGAGATAATTCGTGTGGAGTCCTCAGGGTTACCCGTGTCCGTTACGCGTACTTCGCACGTTTACGCTTTATGAGTGCCAACTGATATACAACGTACTTCTCTGAGACGAGAAAAACACTGAATGTGACAGACCTGTGATGCAAGTCAGGAGACACTTTAGTTATGTCGTAGATATCAATGTTCCGGACAAGCAGCAAACATGTCTGAAAACGGAATGTTTGTTCCTTGCGCACGTCTCGTGCGAAACCATCACGATCATGACCCGTATGCATTGCTAAAACACGACGTTTCCAATACGAGCATTATTATTCCGTTTCCGGGCATGTAATTCGAACAAGTCGTTTAGCTTTTCGTATGCAAAACAACGCAATACATATGAATTTTTTCGCACTATGAAAATCAGCCGTTAGAGATTCACTATCGCAGCAATTGCGTTTCAATTATGTGACTTGTGTTATCGATTTAACTATATTTTTTCGGCATATCGACTTCGAAGAAAAACGACGATTTGATTGCATAAATATTATTATTAAAAAATTGTTCCGTATTCGAACTTCATAGTTTCGAAGTCCAATTACGTTAGCATTTAACTCGCAATACACATTCGTCTCAATAATGTTGAGTAATGAACACTATGAAACTATTCGAGCGAAAAAAATACGTTTTCGTTGGTCGAAATATACTCTGTTCGTCGATTGGCGTGTTATACACTGTTCACTGGTATACGCTATTATAAGATCGAACGCACGTGACATTCCCACGTCACAGTTGTACCCGGTAAATAATCTCGAAAATTGCTTCCGGTCCTCGATACTCTATTAACTCGCGAGTTGTCTGTTGTTGTCTATAGACTGCTATAGCAGTTATATAACCGAAGCGGACGGTGAACTTTTTTAATTATACGTTATTATGCGTGTAGCGGTTAGTATATTTGCTGCTGCTGCGGTGAGGGACGGATAAAATAATAATAATAAAACATCGTGGTATGTACGATAAAGTATTCGTTTGTGAAACTAAATTATTTACATGTACAATAATGGTTTT
This sequence comes from Sipha maydis, assembly GCA_034509805.1. NCBI lineage: Eukaryota > Metazoa > Arthropoda > Insecta > Hemiptera > Aphididae > Sipha > Sipha maydis. The sequence goes on along the minus strand of JASXSY010000019.1, from coordinate 339,963 downwards.
CTCAGAGGATGGACGGTGGTTTGATAAGTTTGATCCTGATATGGATCTCAAATCTTACTTCACTTGTTATGCGCGTGGGTATAAATATATATTTATAAGTATTTTAAACTATTATAATGTTCAACATCTGCAAGAATTTGGTCGCTGCCGACAGTTCTGCGTTGAGTTTTACTCTATAGTTCTGTCGGGTTTCAATTTGAAATGGTCAATATACACGTGCACTTTTAAACGGAAAAATTATTTATTTAAAATTTTATAGTTTTAATTAAAAAAATTAGAGAAAACTTTAAAAAATTAAACTCGTGAAAAAAACTGTTTTATTTTAAACTATAACAGGTCGTATTAATTGATGTATGATTGAAAGAATACAAGCGAATTTTAACTCTTATGGTATATTTTAGCTATTATGTAATAAAAGTTTAATAATTTAATTATAACTTTGTGTAACAAATGTCGTTAAAACGAGAATGATATAAAATATATCGGAGATTACTTAAAGAAAAGTACTTATTTGTGCAATGCAGTTATAACTTATACAAAGCTAAACGAATGAAAATAATGTGATTGTATAAAAATATAGTGATTTATTGAAATTGTATTTAATGTTTAAAAATATTAAACATTTTATGTCTTCGAATAAGAAATAATACTTTAATCGTAATTTTATTGTTCTGGGCAAGTTTTCATACTTTTAATTCTTATCTATACATACGTGTATACAACAATTGGTTGTTTAAACAATACACAAGAAATACATTTCAGATGTACGAACTAATTATAATGAATTATTATAATTTTCGTGAATACTTTTTTTGTATCGAATAAGTTTTATCGAATATTTGTAGGATATGTTGTATCTACTACTTGTTCACGTTTCACCTTAATGTAGGACCTACTAATATCCAATAAATATTTATCGTTAGAATAGCCTTACTAGAATGATTAATGAATTAATGAATACAGTAATATAAGATCTAATAATTGTTTAAATTAACCAAAATGTTTAAACATATTGCGTTTTTTAACCTATCATTTTTTAAAGCTTATATTAGTAACTGATAAAAAGAAAATACGATAATACCACAAAAGCGATATTGGGGTTACATATACGAGTAATTATAAAAATATAAGAGATAATTAAAATATATTTTACAATTTTTTTTTTTTTTTTAATAACGAACCGAATGGCTGATATATAACTCCATTAGTTACTAGATTTAACAGTAGTGAAATAATGCTATTGGTATCGGTATGTTCGTATAAAATTACAATTATTATTCAGAGAAATACTGCGAATGTAATACGTTCATGATTTATACCACAGCGAGAGTTGGGAAACCTTCGAAATTAGGACAATGAATATGCTATAACATTATACCGTAAATCTACGTAAGAATACTATGTACAAATATACACTTTAACAGTTCAGCTGCAGATAAGCCACGACCAAAATGACCTTTCAATAACTAATTCTAACAATATATTGAATTAAGTGGTACAATATAGCGATACGAATTAAAGTAATTAACGTACACTGTAACTGTACAAAAGTAAACACATCAGCTTATAAATACCGTGCTAATGAAGTGCGTTGATTCAGATAATAACGTTTACAACTGAAAAAACACCTAAAGCTACTGTGATTCAATTAAAATTTTCTCGTAATACTAACTTAAGATTTTTCGTCTAAAGCTGGAAAAAGCAAACTATGAAAGTCGTTTGCAACTGAAAACCATTTAGGTTCTTTAGACGCCAATAAAACCATAAAATATAAATATAATAACGGTCATCGAAACTGAACTCGTAAAAACGTTGAATACCCCATTAAGAGTAATGTAGTAATATATTTTTTTTATTTTTGGGTTTTAACACCTAATTCCTGTTACATACCAATGTAGTGACTTATTGCTTCCTAAAAATAAAACAATAACCTGTAACAATCAAGGTTTGGATTTTAGTAAGTCAGTTTGGTTTTTCACTAACGTATGTTTACTTTTACATTAATAAGTTTCGTTTCGTCACCAGGAATGTAAAGAATTTTGTTATTAGATATTTCAGATTTTTAATAACATAAACATTTTTATACGAAACCCGTCATGAAAAATGTTGTACATCGCTCTATTCTCAACTTTAAGGCGACCGACATTAACACTTATATCTACATTCTTATTATTCAGTGCTTTAATAATATTTTTTAAAAACCGTAGTATTTTTATTGCATATTTAAAAATACATTAGTTGAGTTTTTTTACTTCAACCTTTTTTATGTATGAGATACATGTGTATCGACCTGTACAAATAAAAAATATTGGGAATTATTGGTATATGACCATTCTATATTGCCATTGTTGGTTTATAGTTTAAACAATCGCACATTTGTAATTAATTCATATATAATAAGGATCCCTACGGTTTAGAACAATAAAGAAACAATAATACTTCATTATTAATAAAAACATCTATTTAATATTTTAATATCATATATTATTATTGATTTATGAAATACTGTACAAATGTTATTTTCAACAGTCGCATACTATACGGTTGTTGAAGCAGATCGATAGAATTTCATGTGCTGATGTAGGGATACTAATAAAATATTTAAATATATATTTTTTTTCTTTCTAAGAACTCTAAAAGTATTTTCGAAACTAGTTTGCGATTCATTAGTGAGAAGATCAAGCTGTTGGATCGTTCGATTGATCTTATAGCATGGGAATATTAATAAAAAAAAAAAAAAAATAGAAAACATTTTTGATTTCTTTCATAGCGGATATCGATCCCATTGCTAAGCAAAAGAAACCTTTGGATTTCTACTTGGATCTCGACATGTGATAACAATATTTAATTTGATTGCAAGCGGAATTTACGTTGGTACCCTCCGATAGGAAGTGACCTGGTCTCCACACTTCATAACGCATTTGCTTCAATAACACGTAAAATAACAGCTATCGATTAACGTCTTAAATGTTTACAATAAATATCCTCGGTCAGTTTTATGTAAAACTTAATATTCGTTTAAACTGAATAGTTTCCGCGAGTCATGAGTTACAAGATTAAAATTAAGGATGTAAAATATATCTAAGTGAACATTTCAATAATTTTTCCTCTTGAAATAAACAACGAAATAACAATATCGGTGTTGTACGTTATTGATGAAATATCGATAGATGATATCACAGCTAGACGATTACTTAACTAAATATCAGCTGGACAATTTACTGAGCAATCACACAGAGCATTCGAAAAAATGAAAACTCGCATTTATTTTATCTTGTTCTGAAATTATATATCGTTACTTACAAAAACCGTCAAGTCGATCAATGTCTTCATAGCTATAACGCGTTATATGTTAGACAGACTGCGGGACCAAACTTTCCAAAGTCTGTTTTAAACGGTATCTATTAAGACTAAACGATTTTTGAAAAGAAAAAAATATATATCATTTAAAAATCGTATTCAAACGCGATCGTTAAAACACGTTTGAAATACTTTTCTTTCAAATAATTCTCGGAAAATATTGTTCAAGAGTAATATAATAATAAATTACACAACACGTTTTGTTCAAACGCAGAAGCTAATCAATCAATGTTATGCACTTGATTTTGCTGTTATCCGAGTGTAATCCGTATAGTCGACTATAAACTATAGAGTGTTTTTCAATTTACTCCATCAAAATACTCTCAAGTATTTTATTGAATTTTTTTGACAACAATAAATAATGCAACAATTATCTGCTACGTAACCGTAATGTTTTTTTTCAAAACTTCAGTACGTAACGTTATACGGTCCGTCACCCGTCAGAAAAATATTTGAATTAAAGTGTGACATCGTATTGTTAACAATACTTATCGACCATCACTAGGTTTTTAAAAATCATTTCTATATTAATCAAGTATATTCAGATACACATTTATTGACACATTTGTATCTTGTCGAAGTTTATGTTACCTCGAATTAAGTGATCGCATTTGTCCTGCGGTATACTTTGATCAACGTAGCGTTCTTTTCACGCAGTGACAGGGTAATATCGACACTAAACGAATCCGTCAAAACAGTCGGTACATATAACACACTGTAATATTATATTATTTCCGTGCCAAACGAATAAAACAAAGAAAGCGAATAAGTCAACTTATCAGAAATACTTATTGCCGAAGATTACCCAGCAGATACGTATTGACTGAAAACGAATCGGCCGGAAGCTTTCTGGTTCGGTAGATAAAAAAAAAAAAAAAAATAGAATAACTCGACATTTTGATAGGTTTCCGTTCCCGAATGGTTTATCCGGCTTGCGTTTCGAGCCAACACTATAATGACACGTGTCATCGATGTTACGACGTATTGTTTGTAATTTATTTTTACGTATAGAAAAAGAACTTATCTATTTTTTCACTTCGCATTTATTAGGTATGCGCGGGAGGTTTAAAATAGCAATTACATTTAGTTATTATATAGTTACTGCGTTGGTTGAACAAGAACCATTCATCGGGATTAAGTTTGATTTTCCTTGGGACTGCGATCAAAAATAAATTATAATAATTATTGTTGGCATTCCGATTACAACAAAACGTATAAAGAAAAAATCGTTCTAACTTCAAATCCGAAATCCCGAGGGGAGGGAGGCTGGGGAAATATACACCCCCTATTCAATGCTCTATCGTGTGAATCGATTAGTATGAAAACAGCGTCACACGGGACACGATTTAGTTCGACCTGTATAACGCGTTTAAACGGAAATATAATTCGTGGATGTGTAACGAATTTCAAATGATTTTATTCGTTTTGACGATTTCGCGCTGGAACTTACTTCAGCTGATCGTATAGCTTCAATTGTAAGTGTATTATACATGTAAAGGTTTTGAAATACATCTAATCGTACAGTTAAAATTCGATGTTGCTCGACACTGTGTGCGTAATAGTCGATTCGTTTGTTCTCGAAAACAGTAATTTTACCGTTGTATAAATTATCGGACGTAGTAGGTCAAATGTGTTTGGACACCGCGTTATAACGTCCAATTGTCTTGTAATTAGTTACCAAACAATAATGAATAGTTGAATCGGTCAATTAGACGGTTAATCAATTCAATGCGTTTAACTCAAAGCATCGTAGACCATTATTGTATTGGGAAATATTATTTAAAACCATTGCACAAGATGAAAACGAAATCGCTGAATACGCATCGAACAATTTATTATTGATTACAGAGAAAACTGTTCGACTTTTTAATCGGATTCAGTAAGCGTTTATCGTGTATTAAATCGTGTACTTAAACCGATCGTCCTGTATACAGCGTATCATGCTGGTTGGATTAATACGAAATTCACAAGTGATTTGATTTTATCGTTTTGGTCGAATTAATCCGAAAAAAAAATATACATTTAATATCTTTTATTTTTTTACTACAAAACTTAACCAATTATATTTGAACGGTGCATAGTTTTGTGTTAAAATCAACTTTTATGTCGTTGTACGAAAGATAAAAAGTAAAAAACAAACTTTTTTAATAATGCAAATTCGAAATAGTTACGTTTTGATCAAACACTGCACAAAAGGGTTATTTATATGAATAAAATAATACTGTTTGCATGTATGAATATTTGTTGTTGAGGTATGATCGATCCGTTAAAACTTCTCTGAGCTCTGACACGAGGCAGTTCGTTCATGTTTTATTCATAAATATCGCGCACGGACGATGTACAAGCGTTTTATAGATCGAAATAAATCAATTATTTTTCAAATGTGCAGCTTCTATATTTTCTCCTTGCCCAAATACTCATACGATAATATTTAATTATTTTTCAATTTCTCACACGAATACTGCCGTAAAAATGTACGTTCACACAGCCGCGGTGGTTTGATTTGAACACGATTATATCATTTCGTGTATTCATGGCGATATTATAACGATGACAAACGCTTAGTATTGTGTTCAATTCTAATCTTATCGGCTCGTTTGCGTTCAGTCCGCTTGTACGGCTGTGTTTGTAGATATGTGATGTGTATTGTAATAAATCCATCTCGAGTGCGAAATCGTTTACAATAAACGATAACAAATAAAGCATACCTGATTTATACGCGTTGGGTGTTCAACTTTTTATTTATCGGTCCGAAGAACTTCGTATACGGTTTTCGTTTTGAAACCTGTACATTTATTATTGTGATTCGTTCAACTCGACGAAAATCCGCGTTAATATTTAAATACTAGAAAATTGCGGTTTCGCGGTCCATATCCAATACCGTATTGTCTTCATACAGATGGCCGGGTGAGCATAAAATGTTGTAATAATACCGAACACAAACAATGGGGTTTATTTGGATCTTTTTTCGCGGTGCACAGTTTTACTATTCGCTCGATCACAATTTTATCGCTTCTACTTGCGGTGCGATGCGAGTACTATCGGATCATAAAACCGCGTACAATACGATAAATTCTGTTCGAATCGATTCCGCACCGAACAGTGGAATAAACAATGATGTAATTGCTGATCATTCAATAAGTACAAAAAAAAAAAAATAAAAAAAAATGATTTGCATTCTGTTCGCAGTCAAGCAGTCAAGTACGGCGATACAGTTTACTTGTCCGGCGCATTGGGCTTGGACGTCAGCACCGGCAAGCTGGTCGAAGGCGGCGCCGGTCCCGAGACCACCAAAGCCTTGGAGAATGTTCAGCGTATCCTGGAAGCGTCTCAATCGTCGTTCAGTTCAGGTTGGTCCGAATGATATTAAGCGTAACGAACGAGTTCTCGATCAACGTAATAATATAACGGCGATGCACTATTGTCCGGACAAAGTATCATTAACATCAGACACTTCAAAAGTTCTACACCGCACTCAAATGGCTTTTGTCGACTTTTTTCTTTCGTCATTATTTTAAACTCTCGAGTTTCAACGGTCGCCATAAATAATACATTAGGTAACGCGAATTCATTAAATCCAACAACGATAGTAATAATAATATGCCTACTGCTAGATATAATTTCATTAAAAAAAAAAAAAATGTTCATCAAGTCGAGCGGTTTAATAGTGATTTATTTTGTAACAGGTCTTATTATTAGGTTTGATTTCTTTTTTTAACACTAAGTGTCGTATTTAATTCCCAGATTCGGACGGTTTATTTGAAAAACCGGAAGTACAATGTATTTACCGTGTCTCGGTTGCAGTTTATCGTGCTAGGTTCGATCGCGAGAAAGACGTACTCGGAAACAACAACGTGGCCGATGCTATCGAATCGATTTTGTGGGGAAATTATGAGACCGTTTTTTGTTCCTCGCCATCGGCTCCCGATTCGTACGAAGCTACTGGCTTAAATTCAGATTGGACCATTAACCTTTTTTTAAATACGATTATGAAAACAAAGTACTTTTATAATCACCTTTGTGTCGCAACATGAAAACAAACGTTTCCGAAAAGCACAACATAAAGCGATAAAGCTCCATGAAATATTTTCTTTTCACGTACAAACGTATTGCATCGACCTATTACAATTCGATTGTAGTATAGTCATAGTGAACGGTGATCGCCATTGATTTCCGTACTTTACGCTACGAGCGAAACTTTTCTGTTTGGTTCATGTTCTCGCCGCACGCTTGATATTTTGAACACGATCGCAGTACACCAACCCGCGGACACTGGGGGGCACACAAACTTCACATGTTGGGAACCACTGATCCATGTACCGTGGTAGTACCGTCCGGTCGAATCGAGATTCTTGTGAGAGCGCCGTCGACGCGAACGGAAAATATAACGACGGTTCAGAGGCGTTATTTGCGCACCGTGTTGTTCCGACTGCATACGTCATTCGCGTTTTTTTTGTAAAGACGACCGGATGGACCGCGTCGAGCTCGCTCGTCCTTTTTAACGTTTTCTAACACGCAATCAATCCCTGACCTTCCACGACGCTTAGCGTTTTCGTTTTAAACGCTTCGGACGAACACGACACCGTCTGTTCCGTCCGGTCGAAAATCGATTTTCGCAAGACTCGCCTTTAGTGGACCGACAGTGGGCGATCCGATCGTAAAAGCCGGCCATCCGATTTTCACGCGATACTCCGTAGAGATGCGTTTTTCCGTGCTCTGGTGTGCCCTGGCTCCCTCGACGAGTTTATATTACGATATTATAATACGCGCGTTATGGACGTATAAATTGTAATATACGTCAGATCGGTAAATCCGTTTAATGCGTTAAATTTACGATCGATTCGAGAACCGATCGTTTTGAACGTTATACGGTGTTCGTTGGCTTTCGTATGACATCGCGCCGCGAACAAATGGTTTGGGTTTTTCCACCTGATAACATTACCATAATGTCCGGCGGTTACGTTTATAAAGGCACGCCTTACCAACACATTTACTTCCAGTGATTTTGATGGAAGTCGAACGTATAAATGTGTACAATTGAATTTTTTAGCGTTTCAACGGAAACACAAATTAACCACACATGTGTGCGGATTTTTTTTTTATAAACTAGAATAGAAAAAAAAAGCTTGTGGTGATAATATCATGTTTATTAGTAAAAAATACGATTGCGGGTGTTTTTTATTTTGTGATTTATAGTTTTGCAAATAAATGGTGTACTGTTAATATCTGTTAGAAAAATTATTTATTAAAATTGAAACGATTGGTCAGTTAGTTCTGAAATCAAGAATTTTCATTCTTTATTACTTTACCTCCTTTTTTAAATTTTTTTCACTATAAAATATGCAAGGTGTACCCCATAAGTATTGAAATTTTTAACATTGGTAATAATTATTAAATTCTGTTTAACTTGATAATGAGTTAGACTATAAACTACATAATTATTATTTTTTTAAAAACTAACATTGGTACCTAAATGTTTTATCAAATCATTAAAAAATGACTACCTATATTTTACTTTGTGTGATCAATTTTAAGATTTTTTGGAAAATGCTAATGGTTCTACCCATTTTTAATTATAAGTATAATTTTTTTTAATTTACTAAAAAACCAGGCGAGAATTTACAGATTTTATTGTGAGCAATTATCTGATAATACCACAAATTATATAATTTAATAAAATTTGTCTGTAGTAAATGAAAAAAATAATTTATATTAGCTATCTTTAAATTTTGTAAAAATAATAAACTAAATAGTAATTTATTAATTTTTAACTCAAACATTTACATTTAATATTAATACATTTAGTCCTTAGCCACGTGTGTAATTGAAAAAAATAAAATAACTTGGTTATTTTTATATACGAATAAGAAAATGGAATTAGTGATATTTTTGGGAAATGTTTGTGTACTTTATCAGATATCGGTCTTCAATTACTTTATGATTTAGGTCATATTTACTGTGCAATATGAGCGTTAAAGTTTATTTTATTTATAAAATGTAATATTATTGTTTTTAGTATTTACTATTTATACTAAAAAAATAAATTGTATAAATAACTCAAATCATTAAGACAAATTTATATTACAAATGAGATTATATGACGTTTTTTATTAGGTAGGCGTATTATACTGACTTTTGGCGAATGTCCATGGTCGGAAGACTGCTTTGCCAATAACTATTATTCATTACCTGTTGATATCTTCATTCATTATATAAAAGTTTGAAAAATGTAAAAATAATTTAAGCTACCAAATGCTTGGTAGTAGTTGCAAACGTATAACAACTCTGTTAATAATTAATTACACTACCATTCGCATATTTGCATTTGAAGAGTTAAAATAATTAAAAAATAAAAAAACATCAAGCATTTTAATATTTATCATTCAGTTTATATTAATAAAAATAAATGTAGTTATTAATTTTTGAACAGTTAAACTAAAATTATTGTTTAAAATTAACATTCAGTTTTCATACGTGGATTATGACATTTGGTTAAAATTAAAATTATATTAAAATGATACTACGTTCTGTGCATAAAATATTTATTATTTACCTACATCTTGACGCTGGTCCAAAAATAATAGTAAAAGTGCAAAATGTGGGATGATAATAAATGTCATAATATATTTAATATATTTTCTTTAAAAAAAATTCATATTGGAAAACGTTGGAAAACAGGTATTAATAAAAAAATAAAAATAAAAGTGAATTATAAAAAAACGAATCAAATAACATTTATTTTATTTTTAAATAATTCAACATATAATTTGGTAGGTATCATACAAGATGAATGATGAAAAAAAAATAAAAATATTTTGTTCGTCTTAAATACGAAAAAATATAAATTAACATATATGTATATTTAGGGATTTCATTCATGTGAATAGAGTTTTCTTAACGATTACATAATCAAATGAAAAAGACCCTTTTATTTTGGCGATAACAAGTTTGACTATTTCTCATAAGTGTATTTCTTTTTACTATTTCCAGTCGTTAAGACCACAGTTCTTTTGGCTGATATAAAGGACGGACCGACGGTGAACGAGATTTACAAACAATGTAATTATGCGGAGTCATTTGAATTTCAAAACAGATAGCACTAAGTACTGATTAAAAACAATAATTTCTCTCTTTATCTTTTCTTTTAACAGTTTTCGTGCAGCCGTATCCTGCTAGAGCAATGTTTCAAGTGGCCAATTTGCCTTTGGTGAGTATTAAATAAAAATTACTTTAAGACACATTTAATGCAATAAATTAGGTCTCTTTCATACCCGTTCCACTACCGGTTGTCACTTTAATACTTATACCACTTGTGACTGCTTTCCGTTTTATCCTTTTTACTACGAAGTCAATAAATTCACCGAACGATAATTGTCAGTTCAGCTGTTAAATTATGTGACGATTCTACTGACTTGGCAATTAATCTTTTTTTTACGTTTTTTTTTTTTGTTTTTTTTAGGGTGCCAAAATTGAAATAGAAGTGGTTGCTGCGGTTAACAAGTGATCGTGATAAAATATATTCCATTACTTTGTTTTTGTCAAATATAAAATAATAAGCAACAAAAATAGTCTAAATTTGTTATTTACAATAATATAATACGTGTATATTTATTTATAGTAGCAGGTGGGGTATTTAATGCATGTTCAGCAAAACGAGAGTACACATTTAGGGACATTTGGAAATGCGACGGAGTGGTGTTTATGATTTTATTTAAAAAAAAAAAAAAAAACGGGAGAAACACTGACAGAAAAAAATAAAAAGATTAAAACCGAGAATTTTTTAATTTTACAACACTCCTTATTTGATAACAGAAACTATATCAATTCAAAATGAATACAATTGTTGTCTTTCACAGTTTTTCTACAGTGTTTTTCCCGTTGTTCACGAACAGAAAGCTGTAGAGTACACATCGCGGACTTTCAGCGCCGACGGCGGTAGTGGTGATAGCGAGAGGAAATATAAATGTCCATAACGATTATTAACCGAACAAAGGAATAAAATTGCCGAGACACGATCGGTTATCACTGCGACCGGGTTCTATGTAACGTCTCTGCTGAGCTTTTCTGTTCGCGGCGTCCCGAGTGTGGACCACGTTGAACGCGTTCAATTTGGTGCCATCAGCGTCGTGGTCGTCCTGTTGTTGTTGGTCAGTTCACCGACAGTAATGCCGTTGTCCAAGATCACGTCACCGTTCTCCGCGATGGCGTCTTGTTTGTTGAAAATCGCTTTGCGCGGAAACCGTAGCGCCTTGTCCACGGTCGACGAAGTGGCCATGCCACCGGACTCGTTGATTGTGACGATCGTGGGTTGCCAGGACCTGGTGGCCATCAGTCGCTTCATCGAATTTACCTGTAAACGATCAAACGATCGAGGATATAAAACGTCGATCAACGATATTAAAAAAGTAAAAACAAAATACATTCATATTAGTGCAGTTTGTGTTTTCGTATTTTTCCGTAAATCCAGACGCTATGGGTATAAGTACTCGGCTACTACAGCAGTTACTTCGATAAATCGAAAATGTTGTTTAGTATTCTTCAAGATGCGTTTATAAAAGGGGTGGCCAGCGAGAAGAGACTCGTGGGCCGCCCAATAAACCAATAAATGTGGAAGAGCCGAAATGAAAAAATATTATGTTTATATGGTTATTATAAATAAAATATGATATCAAATGTCACACAAGCCACACGAGTCTATGATGCGAGCCGAAATTTGGCCATCCCTGGTATATAATGTATTAAACGAAGAGGAAATCTGAATGAAATAAATCAAAATCAGATTCCGCTCCATTTGTCCTGGAAAGTTCGATAAACGCAGATTTAGAGCGTTTATAGCCGTTAATAGGTCATAAATTTAATACATTTGTCGAGAATTATACACACGGAAGTCTTGTACAATCATTCGTCGTAGCGCTTCATTGAAATACGGAAGCGCGCTTCGGAAAAATAATTAGTGTTATTGACGGTTCACGCGGAATGTACTATACTTATCACACCTAAATAGTGTATATTATGCAGTCAGCTTACTGGAAAAAATACGTTCAAACGGTATCGTGGCGGGTTTTTATACTTTTTTAAGAGGATTTTATATGTAAATATTAATTTGAAATGGTTATATTCTTCCCTCAAAAAAAAAAAATTGTTAAAATGTTTAATTTGTAATGGTTTACGTTTAAGTAGACATACTAGAGATATTTCTGGTAAAAAATTGATTATAAATAGGGTATGGAGTATTAGCAGAGTATAATTTCAATATAACATTAAATACCGGGTAAGGTCCGAGTCTTAATTATGACATCGAGTACTAGGTTTTCGAGTAATTTCCGAGTACCCGGAACATCTCTAGTGATTGCCATAACTACTAGTACTCCATATACAACGGGGAAAAAAATGCATTAGAATTAATTACTAACTACTCTACGCCGAGAGAAAAATGTTAGTGAAGATATGTATGTACCTAATAACTCTTTGTACCTCGTCAAAGTGACTGTTGCTGAAACTCCTGCTATGGCTGTGGTGTCTCTGCCATTTATAGTCCAATGTAGGCATGCCGTGATCAGGACTCAAGCCACTTGCTCCCTTGCAAGATCTCCAAGTTTCCTGGTAAAAGATGAAAAATTAACAATTTAATGTAAAATATGTACATGAAAACAACAAATTCCGTAGAATTTGGAACCTATTAAAGTTGGTAGCTTTAAATGTATTCATTGATAATAATACTTCTGATTCACGACTAGAAATTATTTTCGATTAGCCGATATTTTTAGAACGTGTGAAAATAAAATTTATTGCAATCATGTATGCGTAACTCGTATAGAAATACAATTTATATGCTGTTATAAATGTTCGGAAATGAATACTTTTATCTGAATCAGTTGGTTTTGACAGTAGCAGTAGTAGTAGTAGTATTAGTGTTTGCTCAATAAAACTTTCATAACTTAACGCATATGTAATGTCATCGACTCTAGTACATTTAAAGGCAAATTTTTCAAAAGTTTTAAAAACTATATTATAACAACGGTCACTTTTTTAACATATTCGATTTTAATAGTTTTGCTGTCCAAAAAAAAAAAAATCCGAAAATACCACAACAGAAGTTATTTAGACATTTAGATTTTGAATTTCGATAAAATGAATTATGTTTAAATTATTTTACATATGTATGTTTGATAAGAATATTAATTCGTAATTCACGGAAAACTTTACATAGCGGTTCATCGTTTTTCACGTTATTCCAATTATGCAGTCGAAAATCTTCAAGTAGTCGCAATTTTTATTGACATGGGTTTTTACGATTTGAATTAATTCGAATTTCTCAATAGCAATAATACTCGTTCAAAAGACGATTTATGTTGTTCATGGAGCTGTTTCGAAAATATTTCAGCAAATATACAACGCTTGTTTTCCGAACATGACGCGGCATGGCTTTTAAATACGCTCGAACACAACTGGCAAAACCGTTATCTACGCACAACCGTCTTTTGGTGAATCTTATGTTATGTGATGTATTTTTATATCATATCCATTGATTTTAAAATAAATAGATCATTTTAGACTGTTCGTGCAAGATTACTATTACGTGGCGGTGTGAGTGGATTTTCCAAAATATGGTCATTTCGAACTTTGAACACACTGAGTGTTTCCTGAGGATTTACTGAACCCGCAATATCTCTTTTGTTAATATAGAATATTATTTTTAATCGAATTCCGTTTCTTAACAACTCACTCGTAGATAAAGACAGCCGTTATTGAGTAAAATATTAACATTTTGTTATGTTATTTTTATAAAACTTTAAGACACAGTCGTTTTATATGGTTCATTTTTTTTGATCATTTTGACGATTCAACTTCGGACAAACTTTAATAAAAAAAACAAAAACAAAAAGTTGTAATACTTTTTTATTTTATTTACGGCCGAAGAGTATTATTTAATATTATTAAAGTGCTTATCGTTAGGCGATCAGTAAATACTGTTAGAACTGTAAATACGTTGAAATTATCGTCCAATATCATTTGATGTCTGCAAGTTAATAGAAAAATTTAAGTAATACAGGAGGTATCGAAATGAGTAAACATCAGTCAAACATTCTGTATGATATTCCTACTCATAAAAGTAAACCTCAAGAGGTACAACCAGTACCTGACCTGAGGAGGGGGGGGGGAAGTGAGTATGTTTGCCTTAGTTGCTATAAGAGTGCTCTTGAGTTTAAATTGAGAAAAATAAAAAGTCTCGAACATACCCCATACTTCCACCTACGTAAAGACGCTGCATTTTTATAAGCTCCGGGCGCCAAATTTACTAGATCCGGCATTGAGTACAACAATCACCATCCACCAGATAAAACAGTAACATAACGCGATGACATTAAGTCGAAGAAAGCTATTATATTTTTTTTTCTCGATTTAATCAGCAGAGAAAAATGTACTTGCCATAAAGATAAATAAACGGTCTTCTTAAAACGTTTAAACGAACTGTTTAAAAATATTTTAGTTCAAATTATTTCCCATTCAAATTTACGTAATCATGTTTACCTTTACATTTTAATATCTCAAAAATGTGATCAAATAATTTCATCAAAATATAAATCAAATTCGTTGCGATAAATATTTATCAAAAAGGATTTTAATGTAAAAATAATCACAAATGAGGCTCTGTTCCCGACGTTTGTTGAATTGATGAGGAGGTATGACATAAAGATACATCATATGGGATATGGTTCGTTAAAAAAATAAGCCACATGTGACTATAATGATACGCATTTGATTGGAAAATAAAATTTGCTAAACTAACTAAAAATTAACTAAATGAGCTAAACGGAATCGTATGTGAATTAAAAATGGTATACTGTACCTATATATAGTACTAGCTGAACCCGTACACTTCGTAGCCTGTTAAAAATCCTACCTCTTATATGTTTAAAACTATGTGTTAAATTCGTTACTTACCTGTGATTATGCTAGCAGTATATTTTTTATACATATAAATAGATAAATAAATTACCCGGCTTTGCCCGGGGAAAAATAGTTGATAGCCGCTTTCTTTCGTTGAATTTTTCATTTTGATAATGCTAATACGCATGTGCAGATAAAAACTCTCTCTGTCTGATGCAAATAAAAATTTAGCTGACGCATGCGCGTTAAAATAAAAAATACGACCAAAGAAAGCGGCGAATACAACACAATATCGAAATTGAAATAGACTGGCAACTAATAAAACTCATACTACGCATTTTATAGTAAACTTAAAAAAACTACGTTTATTGAAAAGTAATTTTTATTATTTTGGAAAAATACTACGTAACTACCGGTTAACCAATATTTCTTTATAAACAATATTATAAGTTTTATCACCAGGGGCATATATTTGTAAGTTTTTTTCAGCTTCCATTGGAGGAGGCAATATAAAATTGTCCATGAGCAAAGCAGGGATCGCTAATGTCAATTTCTGCAACTTTCATTGTCTGTCCTTGTGCCTTATTAATTCACATAGCAAAACAAAGTTTAATAAGAAATGGGAACGTTTAAATTCGAAGGGATACTCGTTTGTTATCATTGGTATTCTTGAGATGTATACAATTTGACTACTCGCTGAGCCGGTAAGAATTTAAGGTTCAATAAAGTTTTTTTTCAATGATAATGATTTAATCTCGTTCCATCGCACAATTTGGGAGCATTTAAATTTCACATGAGAATATTAGGCGCGCCAATTTTTTAATCAAGTTTGTGTGGGGGGAGACCTGATGGATTTAATGAGTTGAGAAATTCATTCGGGATATCTATAGCTTCATCTTGATTAGTAAGTGTATCTATGGAAATATAGTTTTTTTGTATCAGCTTCGAACACAGAAAGAACTTTTTCGTTTATGATGTTGATGGTGTCGTTTTTAGGGGCCAAAATTGCACGTTCACGGAGCCATTCATTAGATTTATTGGAAATATGAGAAATTTCAGGATAAAATTTGTTGATTAAGTTATTTTGATCAAGAACCGAAATCGCAAATGTAGAATTTATGCGTATCATGCTACCCTCATCATTCTGAAAAGTTCCGTCACCAATTTTCAAAAGATGTTGTGAGAAGCTCGGCATTATTATCACCACCAAGTTGTATACACATATTGTTAATCTCAAATATGTTATGTAAGACCAAAGATATGATGACTTTAGACAGGCGTCGATATCATAGATTTTAGTGCCTTTTGGCACAACTGGCAATATTTGTCCAAAGTCACCAGCAAAAAGAATAAAAACTCCACCCATTGGGCGATCATTATTTTTAAAATCCCTCAGCGTTCTATCAAGGGCCTCAGGACCACCTTTATTCGCCATTGTTGATTCATCCCAAACAATAAAACGTTGAGTAGTCTCCCTTAATAATTTACCCAAAAAACTTTGTTTCTTCACACTACAAACTGGGCGTTCGGTAGTCGGAAGATCCAAAGGTAATTTGAAAGCGGAATGTGGTATCTTGCCATTTTATAATAATATTGCTGGTGTCCCGGAAGAAGCGACTGCTAATGAAATTATTCTCTGCGCATGTAGTTTTGCAAGCAAGAGATTCAGCATGACATTGGGGGGGGGGGGGGTCAGGGAAGACCGAATTCTAGAAATTGTGGAAACCCAGAATGCTTGCCATGTTGCCAAGTCTACGTCACAGGCTATTTATTTATAACAATTTATAACTCTTTTGTTTATTAAGTTAGAGAATCAATCAAATATAAACTTTCTCCGCAATGAGCTCTTCAATTTAAAAAAAGAACCGGATGGGGCTCGCTCTGCTGTACAGTTAGGGGTGGAGTGCACCTCGCTTATAGGATAGGTCATTATTATAATGGATTTGTTAAATTTGAATGCAATGATAGATATCATTGTATACGAATAACGATTCTGAACGGAGTTCATATGTTTGTCTAGGATATAATACATTGTTATTTATAAACATTGTAAAAAGTATATTTTATTTTGAAACGAAAAATATATTTTTCAATTAGGATGGGTTGGCAGTTGCATACAGCGATATAGTTTGTCAGTCTAGAACATTCTACATTATATTATATTTTACATGTAATTTTATGTCAATATTCGATGTTCAAACGCTTATAGAAAAAATTGTGCCTATGGATTTTAATAATTTTTGAATGACATTAAGAACTACTTCTTTGGAATCTTCGATTAAATTTTCAAGTATTTTATAGTAGCCAAATTTTTTTTATCACCGATTATAAAAATAAAATGTAAAAAAATCGAATATTTTAAATGCCTATAAGTGGCTTAAAAATCAATATAATATTTTGAAAAAAATATTGCATAAAAGAAATACCAATCTTAACAGCTGGTAGAAATTTCAAAAATCTGCGACTTATACTTTTTGAATTATAACAAATATTTAAAATTGTTTGAGAATAAATCGCTATTTTATGCAATTTCGTAAATATTTAAATTTCAAACAGTCATACAATTTTTTCCTCTAAGTTCGGTAGAAATTTTTTTAAAGATTTTTGAAGAGTAGCTTATAGATAACCTAGTATTAAAATTTTGAACCTTAAGTATGAACAGAAAAAATTTTATGAATTTTTATCTACAAAATTTTATTTATAATACTCAATACACATGTATACTTTCCCCGTCAACGAATCAGAAAATTAAGCGGAATTCAATTGCACAAAAATATCAAAACTTTGGTGCCTAAGTTTATATTATTATAGTTCAGTGGCTTAAATACCTCTTATCAGTTGTAAATAAAAGAATATTTTCAAGATAACGTCGTATCCTTTTTGCAAAATATTGTATAACAAAGAATTTATTGCATTTATCGATTACAAAATGACTTTTACTATTTAAACTTCTCGTAAACTTTTCGACAATAAAACATTATATCAACCATTTTATTTGTATAAATAACATCTCCCAAAAAAACTTCGGAAAAGTAAAAAAGGTTTTCTACGCTTTACTTAAATATATTGGTGTACTTGAATTTTGAGGTAAATAAAAATGTAAAATCAAACCACAACATTTTGTGCTAAAACTTGCAAAATTGACTATTGAAGAAAGTTCGAATACATGATATTTCACCACATTTTGAAAAAAATGCACAGAATGTTCCAAATTTACCTCCGAAAATCGCATGTCCAAGGATGCACTTCGATCCATGCAATTTTTTGTGATGAAATTTCACGTCATCGAAATTTCTTCAATATTCAACTTTGCAAGTTTTAGCACAGAATTTTGAAGTTTGATTTTACATCTTCATTTACCTCAAAATTCAAGTACTCCAATCTATTTAAGTAAAGCACAGAAAACTTTTTTTACTTTTCTGAAGTTTCTTTGGGAGGTTTCAGCTATTTTTCTGAATTAAGAGACATCACATTATGTAAATTCTATATTTATTTATTATAAACTCAACTGACCAATGTCCTTTAACATAAAGTAATACAATATATATAGCAGACTAGCGATATAGTTTGTCAGTCTAGAACATTCTACATTATATTATATTTTACATGTAATTTTATGTCAATATTCGCTGTTCAAACGCTTATAAAAAAGAATTGTGCCTATGGATTTTAATAATTTTTGAATGGCATTAAGAACTACTTCTGTGGAATCTTCGATTAAATTTTCAAGTATTTTGTAGTAGCCAAATTTCTTTTATCACCGATTATAAATATAAAATGTAAAAAAATCGAATATTTTAAATGCTTATAAGTGGCTTAAAAATCAATATAATATTTTGAAACAAATATTGCATAAAAGAAATACCAATCTTAACAGCTGGTAGAAATTTCAAAAATCTGCGACTTATACTTTTTGAATTATAACTTATATTTAAAATCGTCTGAGAATAAATCGCTATTTTATGCAATTTCGTAAATATTTAAATTTCAAACAGTCATACAATTTTTTCCTCTTAGTCCGGTAGAAATTTTTTTAAAGATTTTTGAAGAGTAGCTCATAGATAACCTAGTGTTAAAATTTTGAACCTTAAGTATGAACAAAAAAAATTTTTATGAATTTTTATCTACAAAATAACTTGCAAATTATCGTGATTTTTACACATTTTATACAAATTTGAGCATTAAGGGCTTATAAAAAAAAATTGTGTTAACCGATCACCAATATTTTTTAGTTACGATAATTTTAACTTATTATAAACCTAGTATACAATTTTCAAGAGTTTTCGCTCAACCAATTAAATTTTATAGATGTTTAAAAACCAAAACTTTACAAAAATCGAAAATTTAAATTGTCTATAAATAAGTCAAAATATGTCAAAATACTTTGAAATCTTAACCATGTATAGAGAACGTCAATATAAAGATTTGGTGAAAATTTCAAGTTGTTGCGGTTTTTCATTTTGAGTTAGAGCATTTTAAAAAAAACCGATATCTTTGTCAGTCTAGAATATTATACATTATATTATATTTTACATGTAATTTTATGTCAATATTCGCTGTTCAAACGCTTATAAAAAAAAATTGTGCCTATGGATTTTAATTATTTTTGAATGACAATAAGAACTACTTCTGTGGAATCTTCTATTAAATTTTCAAGTATTTTGTAGGAGCCAAATTTTTTTTATCACCGATTATAAAAATAAAATGTAAAAAAATCGAATATTTTAAATGCCTATAAGTGGCTTAAAAATCAATATTATATTTTGAAAAAAATATGACATAAAAGAAATACCAATCTTAACAGCTGGTAGAATTACTTTTTGAATTATAACAAATATTTAAAATCGTTTGAGAATAAATCGCTATTTTATGCAATTTCGTAAATATTTAAATTTCAAACAGTCATAACATTTTTTCCTCTAAGTCCGATAGAAATTTTTTTAAAGATTTTTGAAGAGTAGCTTATAGATAACCTAGTGTTAAAATGTTGAACCTTAAGTATGAACAAAAAAAATTTTATGAATTTTTATCTACAAAATAACTTGCAAATTATCGTATTTTTTACATATTTCGTATAAATTGGAACTTTGAGCACTTATAAAATAAAATTGTGACATACGATTTTAGATTTTTTTTTATCAGTTAAGGAACAACTTATAAGAAACCTTGTATTAAATTTTCAAGATTTTCTGGGCAGCCAAAAAAATTTTATCGTTATTTAAAAAAAAAATACTTAAAAAAATTGAAAATTTAAATTGTCTATAAATAGCTTTATAAAAGTCAAAATACTTTGAAAATTTAATGGTGTATAGAGAACGCTAATCTTAACATTTGGTGAAAATTTCAAGTATTTACATCGATTAGTTTTTGAGTTATAGCAAAATAAAAAATTTGATTATGTCGAAAACTGGTTTTGCGTAAAGACTCCCGTTTTTCCCAAACTTTTTTATGGTTTTTCCCGTCGCATTTAAAAAATATTGGAACCCCAAAGTACCAAATAGATTCACTTTTCTTTCAGAAAAGTTGCTACATAAGGCAATCGAAGCATTTTTACTGCCCCAAATCGTGTCGACAGACAGAAAAAAAAAAAAAAAAAAAAAACACACATCATTATAAAATCAATACATTCTTCACTCCGTTCAGAATCTAAAAAAATCATAACGATCGGTTCAGTAGTTTCCGAGAACATAGGCCTCAAAGGTTTTTATTTTCATATTTATATAATAGATAATTATAAGTATTTATAAACAGTGACAATTTGAAACAATTATTAAGATTATAGAAAAAAAAGTTAATGCTTCACAATGATAATTTTTCCGTAAATCTCACAATCATATGTGATATCACAAATAGCGATGTACACTGGGGAACATTATTTATTCGATGACTTCGTATTGTTTATGTGTTACGGTTTGAAGTTTATGTTTATTATATCTGTATGTACACTGTTTAAATTTTGTGGACATCGGTGAATGATTTAAAAAGGAACCAAAAGTAATAGCTTTAAGAGGAGAATGAAAAAACGCATTCGTTAGAATATTATAAAAAACGTATACTTGAGATATGTAATTTAATTCTATTAGTGTGTGTATGTGTGTGTGTGGGTAGGGATGTTCTAAAGGTCTAAATATTTATTATTATAACTTTCTTAGTTTGCCGTTTTCATGTGCGTATTTTCCATAAAATATCAACTATGTATTATTATTATTATTATTATTGCCTACAAC
The DNA here is from genome assembly GCA_034509805.1 of Sipha maydis. Classification (NCBI taxonomy): domain Eukaryota; kingdom Metazoa; phylum Arthropoda; class Insecta; order Hemiptera; family Aphididae; genus Sipha; species Sipha maydis. The sequence goes on along the minus strand of JASXSY010000019.1, from coordinate 318,484 downwards.
TGTTACATATTATTATCATTACGGTTCGATCGCCCACGTACCGTTATCCGCCGCTTTCGTATCCAATTAAATCGAGAACAAAACAAAGTCGAAAATATAGAAAAAAGAGCTCTGTACCTAACCACGGCTATTTTAAAACATTTACGTTTCGTAAATCTGCGACTTAGATTTCCGCGTATATCGTGTACTAAATATAATAACAATAATAATAATATCGTTTGGGTTATTAGTCCTGTACGCTGCACTAATGCGAATTTAGTATATGAGTGAAAATTGTGACCCAAACATAACTTAAGAGCACAAACGGAAACCTGTTGAAAATCGTGAAAAATAATAGTATTTTTTCAACCCATCAGCGGAAATAATATTTTCAAAACTCATATTTTATTTTTCCAAACGATAATATAATACTTTGTTTTTTTGTGCTACTTATTATTATTATTATTTCGTTTCAGTGTCTAGAATAGATAACAGAAAAATCAACTATACAAAAATAAATCGATTTAAAACTCGATAAAATATATAAGATTAATTAAATTGTAATTATAAGAATTAATAATTATATGTAGTTTAAAAAATAAATAAGACAAACATAATCAAATTTAAAACCTCTTTTAAGCAACGTAAAATTTAAAGCATAATTATAGAACAATTACTGAATTCGTAAATATTTGATTGGTAAATTATTGTTTTCGAAATCTTTTCGAAGTCGATATTTTCTATAGCCAGTGTGTTTATGCAAATTCCGATTAGCTTTTCTACATTATTGTCTTTATAATTATAAATAATAATAATTCTTAAAATCACAGCGTATCCGCACTACTGTACTTTTATAGACCATTTTTACCATCAAAATATCTACCGTTCAAATGTAAGGTTCTTTCCCATGCCGACAATTATTTTTGCCGTAGGTACACGTGCATATGATTCTCGTAATATAGTATGTTGTGTATAAAAATAATTTTTTATTTTATACCAATGCGTTATATTTTCGACTAAAAAACTGTTTTCACCAATAGAAAGTTCTGAAGAGAAAACATTGAAACATGAAATAGTCAGTGTTGGCCAGATAAATGAGTGTATTTTTTTTCGAGGAATTCGATATCGACAACCATACTCGCGATCACAATGGTTAATTTAGTTTCTAAAATGGTACAACATTGTAGACTATCTCGTATGGAAAAAAGTAAACTTTACCGACATCACTTTAATCAATATAACATATTGTTGGTTAAAACGATTGTATTTCATTTCAGCTGGTGTAATTATATAAGTTATAAAAATAAATTCATTCAAGTAAATTTATTTAATATATATATATAAAAAAAGAGAGATGTATCATATTATTTGTATGTTTGCCAAAATATTAAAGCTGGTTCAACATAGATTATTAAACAATTGAAAAATATATCAGGACGATAAATATGTTTTGAATAAATTGTACATTTTAGGGTTCCATATAGTATATGGAAACTCAATGACTGCAAGTAAATTCTTTGTTTTATTTTTAGTGGTACAATAAATCTTCGTTTAACGTCGCCTCATTCAGCGTTGTTTCGCTATTACGTCGTAGAAGTTTAAGTCCTTGTGTTTCGTTTAACACTGCAGCGATTTCAGTATAATGTCGTTTGCATGTGTTCATCAAATTGTTGCTATATTTATATATATTTTGGAAGTTTAATTTCGTTGATCTCTTTCAGAAAATACTTTTATCGTTTTGAGTTGCACACGTACCAATAATACGTAGGTACTACTTTTTTAAATTTTAGGTAATATGTACTAATAGTCATAATTTTTCATTTTATTGATCAACTTAAATTGATCATTATTGTTTAACCAAACTTTTTTTGTCAATTATACAGTATTCGTGTACATTCCTATTACGTATTATCTCATCATTATATATTTGGTAATTTATAATTAATATGGTAAGACAACGTCTAGATGCACTTTATATTGTCGATATATTAAAAAAAAAAAAAAAAAAAAAAAAAAAAAAAAAATGAAAAATTATAACTCTTTCTACAAAAATGAATATTAAAATAAGTAAATAGTGTAACTATAAACGTATATTATTATTTATTGGTAGGAACACATTATAATAAAGTGTTTCATTCAACGCATTTTCGTTTAAAGCTTTGTTTTTCAGGAATCTAACCTCATCGTTAAACGAAGACTTATGCTATAAGTCTTTTTTCGATATTGATATACCTAAATACAGTGTTCGGAAATTCGAAACTTTATCAATATTTACAAATACATACCGTTTTGATCAATTCTAGTAGTTTTATTTTGTGTGAAAACGTTTACAATGTATTCCGTCTCGTACTCCAACGGAAGGCCGTACAAAATAATTGTTTTAAAAGAAGAAGCTCGAATCAATAATTTTAACATGTTTTATTATTATTATATTTTTCGTGGGGAATGCAAGTGCCTACTGAAAGGGCTCACTTTCATTACCCCAGTTCATAATCACGTGGGTACGTGATTTCGTACGTCGGAATCGGTTCTCGGGATGTTTTATGTGTTGTAATTATTATTCGAAATTGGTACAGATATACATTTTGCTCTTAATATCTTTTAATCTAGACGAGAATAAGTGGGGGAAAATTGTCGAGCAGGGGAGTAGTGACGGAAACAAGATCCATATAATATATATATGTTATGTTATTATGGAAAAACCGTAGTGGTAGGACCCTATTCGGATGGAGATTTTCTGATTTTCAGTTGATTATTATTCGGTATGGTGTAGCGGCCGATCGATTTCACTTTTTCACTTACTTTAAAAGCAGTCCTGAACTTGTATGACATGAGGTTGTACAGCAGCGGGTTAATAGTAGCCGACAAGTAGTACAGGATACCCGAAACGTAATTCAAAACCTGGTAGAAGTTCACATCGATTATCGACATATTGGATCGGTCTTCGTTGTCTGCATCTCCATAGATGGCCACTAATCTTTGCGCCTGGAAGGGTGCCCAACAGACAAAAAATGCCACCACGACGACAACTGTAAAGTACAAAAAAACGTACGCTTAAAAATATTACACTCGTGCAACACGATTATAATGTTATATACGAGCTGCAGTGAGTGGGTAGGAATTTTTTTCTCGGGGTAAAAAAGTGTAATTCCCCTCTTTTAAAAGTTTCCAATAATACACGTTAAACTGGTCCGATTTAGTTTATAATAGTCATGTTGTTGTTTTCGAAGATCAAGTTGATCGAATAAAAACCGAATTCACCAAATTCAACAAGGGTCCGAAAAAACAAACCCACCCGCGGACGTTATATACGGTATTGCGTTTATCCGTACGCAACAAGTGGACGTACGGAGTAATGATAATATCTCGGTATGTAGCTACAGAAGAGCGGTAAAAAAATCATTGCGCAAATGATTTTTTTATGTTTTTCCCCTCTTAAAACATAGTAGCAGTGTTCTTGTAAACTAATAACGAGTCTTCATAAATAAATGTGTGAGAAAATTGTGAAAAATGGTGAGTTAAAAATGCAGTTATTTCTTCATAGATAATGTCGAAATTAATTTTGTAAACTGCAGTCTTAAATTTTCAAAGCAATGAATGGCGGAATAGCGATAACATAAGACATGTCTCAATGCAGTACTGAACCGTCAGTAATTAGTCGTGAAATCACTTGGTTTTTGAAGATCAAGACACATTTTTGGCCGTTGTTTCCACATTTATTTCAAAAGTTCTATTTTTGAATAATCACGCAGCATATATATGTATATATATTAAACGGAAATATCAAATTTTATAGTACGAGTAAAATTGTTGATGTTTAAACGAAAACGTATCGTTATAAAATTATATCTTACTATTTATTTTTTTTTTAAACTAAACGTGGGTAAATACCCTCTGCTCGTAATTTCTGATGCTTCATTATTGAAGTTAGGTTTTATCGGTTGGTAATGAGGGGTTTTTAAAATGTGTTTGTACGATTATTGTACGACAAACCATGCGGTTGCTTGAGGTTTGTTCATGCGGAATATGCAGGGACGAATAATAGCCTTGAAATCGTTTGACGTACTCGTGATGACGAGGAAAAAAACGAACAATGAAAGTCACGTAAGCCGTTCAAATTATAAAAATAAGTGTACAGAACTACTGTTGACATTTGAATGAATGTTGTTTCTGTTTTCGTATTCAAGTTATAATTGAATTCGGGACGACGTTCGTCGAGGTATGGAACCGCGATGTATGATGTCGTTTGGAACGCGATTAAAAAAATCGTGTCATCGTTGAACACGAGATCGTCTGCAGCTTTCTACTATTCGTCGGGTAGGAATTTAAAGATAATAATAAAAATAATAATAATAATAATAATAATAATAATAATAATAATAATATTATAAATAATTATAACAATTTTCGTGACACGAATCATGAACCATCGCCAACGAGGTATGTTATGTTTATAAATAAACGCCGTGTACATTATAACGATATCACTGTTATAAAAACGCGTGTTCCTATCGCTGTGTTTGTACCGTGAATAAATATATTACTGATATTCGATGGTATATTACTGACGGTGTTCAGGATTTACTGGACATTAAACGTTGCGCCCGCACGTGTTGAAATAATAATAATATTGTACAGCCTCCGGTGGTTTTATTAGTATAATGGCCCCGTAGTTACACCGGAGGATGTGATTTTATTTAAATGTCTCGTAGAATCGCGATCACACGCGTGTATTATGCGCAAACAACGTTATTATACCATAGCACACAAGTCGTCGTCATGTTCAGTCGTGGTCATTGTGCTTAATCGCCTTCACGAAAAACACCGAACGTAATATCGTACACCGTATCATAATATGATCACGCGTTATCCCCTTGCATGCAGTACAACATCACAGCCCTTCGTATGTAAACAACTACTCGTACGTCGTTGTCACACACTACAGTGTATGACGTTATGCGAAGAACCTTGAGTGCAGTGCTCAATCGGGGGTAAAAAATCCGAAGAAGTTATGATGATGATCACAAGTCGCTATAAACCTCATAACATACGAAATATATATTTTTGACGTCCAGAGTTAACTTCATAATTTAATTCAATAGTTTTTGAAATGTTGACTTAAAACTTCAAAAGTTGATGAGATGGTAAATCGATAGACACTGCAACTGTAGTAAGGTTCTTGTTGTCTCTATCATTCAAAAGTAGTATTTTAAATGTTTATTAAAATTTGGGTATTTATACAATCCTATACGGGTTCAGCCTACAATAAAGACGAGAAGTACGCTAAAATATTTGAAATTAAAATTTGAGTTACTCAAATGTCTTCCCTCCCTCCTTTCTCCCAAGTCAAGGTTTCGCGTTATTATTAATTAAAACTACTAATTGAATCTAACCACATAAGAGATGTTTCGGTGAGGAAATCATAGTCAGTCTTACAATATTCTGCACGTAATTATAGCTTTGTGGTCGAGCGAGTCCAGAACAAATACCTTCGATTCGCGGATTTTATTCTAAAACGACGAACTCTTTTTGTAAGACTACATGTATCCTCAACAATATCTAGAACTTTAGAAGGGATTATAACAAATTTCTAAACAATATTCTTAATAATTTCAAAAAACTGACGAAAAGTTGTTAAAATACAACAAAATTTAAGACATATTGGTTTTCGACAAAATCGAATTATTATTTTCATCGTAACTCAAAAAGTAATAATCAAAGAAATATGAAATGTTCACTGTTTGATAAATACAGTTTAATTTTCTTAAATATTTTTAGATTCTGAACGGAGTGAAGAATGTATTGATTTTACAATGATGTGTGTTTTTTTTTTTTTTTTTTTTTTTTTTTGTGTCTGTCGACACGATTTGGGGCAGTAAAAATGCTTCGATTGCCTTATGTAGCAACTTTTCTGAAAGAAAAGTGAATCTATTTGGTACTTTGGGGTTCCAATATTTTTTAAATGCGACGGGAAAAACCATAAAAAAGTTTGGGAAAAACGGGAGTTTTTACGCAAAACCAGTTTTCGACATAATCAAATTTTTTATTTTGCTATAACTCAAAAACTAATCGATGTAAATACTTGAAATTTTCACCAAATGTTAAGATTAGCGTTCTCTATACACCATTAAATTTTCAAAGTATTTTGACTTTTATAAAGCTATTTATAGACAATTTAAATTTTCAATTTTTTTAAGTATTTTTTTTTTAAATAACGATAAAATTTTTTTGGCTGCCCAGAAAATCTTGAAAATTTAATACAAGGTTTCTTATAAGCTGTTCCTTAACTGATAAAAAAAAAATCTAAAATCGTAAGTCACAATTTTTTTTTATAAGTGCTCAAAGTTCCAATTTACACGAAATATGTAAAAATCACGATAATTTGCAAGTTATTTTGTAGATAAAAATTCATAAAATTTTTTTTGTTCATACTTAAGGTTCAAAATGTTAACACTAGATTATCTATGAGCTACTCTTCAAAAATTTATAAAAAAATTTCTACCGGACTAAGAGGAAAAAATTGTATGACTGTTTGAAATTTAAATATTTACGAAATTGCATAAAATAGCGATTTATTCTCAAACGATTTTAAATATTTGTTATAATTCAAAAAGTATAAGTCGCAGATTTTTGAAATTTCTACCAGCTGTTAAGATTGGTATTTCTTTTATGCAATATTTTTTTCAAAATATTATATTGATTTTTAAGCCACTTATAGGCATTTAAAATATTCGATTTTTTTACATTTTATTTTTATAATCGGAGATAAAAAAAATTTGGCTATTACAAAATACTTGAAAATTTAATCGAAGGTTCCACAGAAGTAGTTCTTAATGTCATTCTAAAATTATTAAAATCCATAGGCACAATTTTTTTTTATAAGCGTTTGAACATCGAATATTGACATAAAATTACATGTAAAATATAATAAAATGTAGAATGTTCTAGACTGACAAACTATATCGCTGTATGCAACTGCCAACCCATCCTAATTGAAAAAAATATTTATCGTTTCAAAATATACTTTTTACAATGTTTGTAAATAACAATGTATTATATCCTAGACAAACATATGAACTCCGTTCAGAATCGTTATTCGTATACAATGATATCTATCATTGCATTCGAATTTAACAAATCCATTATAATAATGACCTATCCTATAAGCGAGGTGCACTCCATCCCTAACTGTACAGCAGAGCAAGGCCCATCCGGTTCTTTTTTTTTTTGAATTATTTATGAAAATTGAAAATTTTCATATTTTGTATTAAAAAATATCGATAAAATAATTTTGATATAACAAAATATTTTGAAAAATGAATAAAAAAATGTTCATACATATCTATCTAAGGAAGAAATTGAGATAAATTAAAAAAAAAATGTGCCTTTAACCGTTAAATTTTGATAAACAATAACAATTAGAAAAATTCGAGAAAAATGAGATTTTGATGAAATGGTTATTTCAATGAATTTTCATTAAACACTATTAGTAATTTAGTTTAAAATAGTTTTTAGTTTTCAATTATTTTAATGAAGTTTATGCTGTTTATATTTATTTGAAATTTTCGATTTTTTGTGCCTTAGACATTCCATTTCGACCAACTAGAGCAGACCATGTTCTGCACATACGTACAATAGCTGTGGTAGTTATATAACCGTTTGATTACTTGGATTTTTAAGCGCCATAGCCTGTGTTTTGTTTATTCTAATTAATTTATTTTCAAAGTTTGCGAGTATCAGTATTGTGTTTATTCGTGTGAGTTTATAGTTCGAACCGATTTCCTTCTACAATTGACTTGGTTTAAGTCTTATGCGGTTATAATTATATTATTATTATAATTTAGTTTGATCCGCCGACGTAAAAAAATGAATAAATAGCTCTGTTCCCGCGGAGTCATGGTTAGATAAAATTTATTAGTCAAATTATACACTTGAAGATGAATAATAATAATTTGTGATTATATAATATTTAGAAAACCCATGCGTTTGTATAAATATTTTAACTTTTTATTGCGTCTAAAATTTAGATTCACATTATGCTAGTATAGACTATTCGAGTCCAGTTAAGTTTGTTGAACGGGGTTATAAATAAATCTACATAATTTGGTTAAAATATTGGTCGGAAAAAATATATCGCAAAGCTTAAAATCATACTTGTTTTAAATTTTTAGGAAAAAAAATCATTTTGGTGTTTTTAAAGGAAATATTTAAGTATAAAATCGATTTTTATCAAAAACAGTGTATATTTAAAAAAAAAAAAAAATAAATAAATAATAATTGAGGTGCCTTTAATATAATAAACATTTTTAAGCCTTATGTAATTTCAAGTTAAAGTTATTCAAATATTATGTGACGCAGTTGTTGTATTGTAGGGGTGCAGCGGCAATAAATTTGTAATTTTATAATAGTTGTATTTACAAGTAAGCCAGAATTTTCAAAAATATTGTAGAACATATTAAACATTTCTTCACATAACTATGGTTATGGTATTATACAATATAACGATTTCAAACCTATTAAACGATAATGGTTGTTTTCGAGCATGGATTAGAGTAATACAGGTATTTACATATTCGTAATGTAATGCGAGGAATAAAACGGAAGATACGAATTTTATAAAAATATTGTCACATTGTAAACACACGTTACTCACACATGAAACAGAAACACACACACACACACACACACACACACACACACACACACACACACACACACACATACATATACATGTATATATAACATAAAATACTAATATATATTAAAACTGGGTTTTTCACGGTACGCGTGTCTGTTATTATATTATTTCGTTTATTTTTACTATCAATATACTTGTAATATTATGTGCCCCATAATCGAATAATTTTGCGTCTTTCTGCAGTAAACGTATTTATTTATTTGTACAGATAATTCAATATATAAACAACAAACTCTCGTTCGACCCCCTTAAGGTTCCGTACGAAACGTAAAGGATAAACATTAAAAAAAGACGGATATACTCTGCAGTAGTGATGGGAATTAAATCCAGATTCTCCGAAAATTCGATAAATCTGGAATTCGGTTTTCAGATTTCAGGCTAAAAAATCCGGATTTTGGAATTTAAAATCTGAATTTAAGGTTTAACATTACGGAATTCTGTATTTTAATTAAAAAATCAATTTATTACAAAATATGTGTAATTATTATATATCTTTTATAAGTCATATATAATAATTACACATATTTTGTAATAATATATTTTATAAGTCATACATAAAATAATATTAATTTAATTTTTAAAAATTTTTGAACTTCGGCACATCGACATTTTTTCAATCACTACTTTGTAGAAATACGTAAACTATAGTATAACAATTATATTATATTAAGTATTGACTTAGAATGTCGAAAAATTAAGTTATGGATTATTTAAGTTATGGACAAAACCGAACATTATCGCAACAATGTCGAAACTTGCTTATGTAGCTCAAGTAAAGTCTCGTTTTCAATTTACAATATATGTAATATAATAATGATATAAATATAATATAATATAATACAAAGACATTTTTTTTTTTTTTTTAATAATAAAAAAAGTCGACAATAACGCCCCGCAAAGCGGAATGCATGAATGTAATAAATATTGATTTTTATTGTGTAAACATGCTGTCGACTGCAGTAGTGAGTGCAAGCTGTCTTCGTAGGTGATACGATAAAAGCAAATGCGTTTTCGATACTTTACGCCTTTTCGACCGTTACCACCAATCCATTTGTAAAAATACACTTCCTAGAGGTGAAAATTATTTATGATAACTACTCCGAATAACTTGGCGACGGAAATAATGTTATCGGGATAAGGAAAACTGGTGTGTTCTTGTGTGAACTTGTGTACTTGCGCTGGCGTATGTGTGTGTGTGTGTGTGTGTATGGTTGCCATAAACAGCCATTTTCGGGTCGTTACTCTCTGATGTGGAAATGAGCGAAACAACCCTGTTACGTTCAAGTTGACAATATGTTTTATTCATTAACCTAGGATGTGGAAGTATGAACTATGTATTAAACATCTTTCCTCGTGCAAACATTGTTCGTAATAAGCAATACTGTCACAACTTCGCAATCGTTGTTGCCACTGAGTCCAGTGCTCAAAGCTTCAATCAATATCGACAGCGGCGTGGCGCCAAGCGATGTTGAAATGAGAGTCGTTGCTCCCGCCGTAGAAGTGTTTTTTCTTTCTTTTGGAAAATGATAATAATCATAAAAATCGATCATCTGGATTTATTTCGGTCTCAAGTATGGAAATCAGTGATTGTTTTGACAGTTGTAGAGTCGTTGAAAAATTAGGCGAAACAAATGGGTTTGTATTCATTTTTCAAATGATTTTTTATCCCAAATTACTTTCTATGGAAGAGAAGTCCTGAGTATTAATCATTTAATAATTTTTAACTTTAATTTTATTTATTATTATTTTATTATATCAGTAATTCTCTCTGACGACAACGTATTGTGAGTGGCAACATTTCAAATGCTGTGAATTCAATATGATTCAATCAAGGCAGTTGGTATGATAGAAGCGTTTCTAAAAACTAAAATAGTAATTTGAAAATACCATGATGTTATTGCAAGCTATGAGTGATCGAACGCTTAACGTTTTGTCTGAAAAGCACTTACGTACAACTCGATTGGGTTTGGCAGAAAGAACTAAAATTTATCAAAGTAAAATACAACTGTAAAAAATTGTACTTAGCATATTGATTGACATTTTTTCAATTTAAATTTTATCTTATACATTTGATTCCATAACGTACATAATGCATGCATAAATATCCATTTCTATAATTTATGTCATCGTGTAAGTTGGTCTATTAATCAATTGTTGCGCGTGCGTATGAACGTGTGTGTATGTGTGTATGCGTGTGTGGCTTGGTAAAAATCACACCGATCGCAAAACGCAAATAATGACGTTATAGCCATATTTAACTTTGAAGTTGTATGGTGAATTGCATTTGAATGTCTACAATCAAACTATTAAAAACCAATTAGCAGATTTATAACCAAAGTTATAAAAATAATTTTTCGTCATACAGACAAAGGTAAATTTAACTTAATTTCAAATAATATTTAATTTATTATTCATAGCTTTCCAAAGTATTGATTATTAAAAAGTTATAGTTCATGTTTGGATACTTGAGAACTTAGTACATATCCAAAAAAATTAAATGTAAACTTACTGGTGATAACCAGAGCAATCCGACCACGAGCTTACCCATTAGATATATTAGTTTCATATCCAAATACTATATTTTAAGTTATTAATGTGAGGTGCATGATTATGTATAATATTATTTTCATATAATACCAATATAATTCCACCTTAAGTATGTCATGGAGTCAATTTTGATATAATGACATGGTTGAAAGATGTGAACAATTTAAAATAGCCACAGAGTGATTTCAAAAATAAACTTACGTTACAACTAATTATTGGCTACCATGGTTTTCGTTAAAATTGCAATACATAAATTTCCATGTTTTTGGTGCCTTTGAAAATGCAATACTCAGAAATAATCTAACTCAAATACTAGCAAAATATTGTCAAAAACCAATACGTTCGTCAGGTGTACTGTAAAATAGAAGACGTGTCGACTACATTTACTGATAGACAAGCTAACAGTATAATGTCTCCCAGGTAAGATTTATATAGATGGCAATAAGTTCTAAAAAATGAAAATAGGATACGTGTCTTATTTTTCTCACGGTTTAAATACATAATCAAAAAATCAGTCAGTGTTGCAGCAATATTTGAGGTACCCCGTTCAATTTTAAATCAAGTATTGATTTTTTGTTATTTTTTAGAAATTTGTTTATGAAAAGTTAACGAAACCCATATAAGTTGAAAATCTATACTAAAATTAAAAAAACTATGATTTTTTGAGTTGATTCGTATAGCTTGTGTACAGTTAAATGCAGTGAATCGAACAAAACTTTGAAAGCTCAGGAAATGGAATAGTGAATAACGATATAATCCAAAATGTATTATTCACAAAAACCAGAAAACGTACACTACAATAGAATGCAATGAACTGAGCTCAATATTTTTGTAAGCACGGACGTACGACAGTCCAAAACGTTCTGCGTTTATTTGTATAATTTTTATTTATTAGGAATATATTTATATAATTACAACAACGATTTATATTAGCACATGATGAAAACATTTAAAACGAATAACTGATAGTACGAGCAATCGACCGTTAATTGTTTTATGTGCTGAAACAAATCTTAAATGCCATACGATCATCTTCACACGTTAATGTTCAATTATACTTTTGTAGCTGTTTACGTTTCCTGCGATAATTCGACTGTATAACCCGTTCAGATTTTTGGATTACCGAGATCGTACTGTAAATTACACCCTATAATCGATGTTTTTTCAAAGAAGTCAAAGACACTGCATTCCTCCACTGTTTCAATTCAAATTTTTCAAATATTACATAATTAAACTTACGATCTAAATAAGCTGTGCACGATAAGTATGTTACATAGTATCTCGTCAATCACGTTACGTCTTACTAGAAAACAATTTTTTATTCAGATAGCGATTAACCTAATTAATACAAATTGTCCGTAAAAAATGGTTTAATACATGGTTCGGTGGTGATTTTAGAAAACGGTCGAGATCACGTAGTAGTTTTATCCAATGCAAACACGATGGTCTGACGTCATTTTGAAATATATACTACATATATCATCATTTCGAAAAATGATAAAACATTAAAGATTAAAATAAGTCATCTATTATATTACTCATTTTCCGTGCTTAAAATTATGATTATTTTATGTTATGGTCATAAAATATTATCAAAATGAGAGAAGAAAATTAATTTGTCATATTTTTTGAATGAAGTAGTATTACGCTTTTATTCCAGCGAATTAAAATAATAATTTATAAATAATCGAGGTAATATTGTATGCAGTAAAGTCATCGAGTATAATGTCATAATAATTCTACCTTTTCTAGTATACTTGAAGGAAGACTTTTTCATTCTAAAATAATTGGAATGTCATAAATAAGGACAACTTTCTTTAATTTCAAATTTTTCGAACACAACATATAGTTAAGTTTATATTGGCGAAAAGTGGAAGAAAATTATTGAATATTGTTAATGATATTGTACAGCTTTTAGTTTGACAGTTTGATTTTTTCTATCGTTTTCAATTAAAAGTTAAATATTTCAAGAAAGGACGAGAAATAGTTGTAAAAAAACAGTATATTTTAAGGATTTACTAATTAATGAAAGTAGTGAAGTGTATTTTATTCCACCGTTTTTAATTAGTTAATCTTCTTGGAATATCTTGCATATTAACTTAATTTTTTTCGATTATTTATTTAGCTTATTTAGTTTCACAAGAGTTCTAGTAAATTATTCAATCAAACATTGTTTATTATTTGTTTATTATCAAGTATTTACAACAAATATCATAGGTATATGTACTCGTATTATTCGAAATAAAATTTTAAATGTCATCATTATTTTAAAAAAATGATCTTGTTTTTGTGAGTTTTTCCTAGATGTTTCAAGACAATTCTAAATTATATAATATTTTTTAAAAATAGTTCTCATTTTATCTCAACCGATAGTCTAAACATAAAATATTTTATGATTACCATTTTAATTTAAAATAAGCAGTAATTTAATTGTTGACGAACGATGCGTATAATTTTGAAGTTTTAAATTTTATAAAATGAAGTTAGGAATTATTCATTTAAAATTAAATCGTCACTAAATATGTACAAAAATATTTATGTGGTACAGCACCCATGCGTTTTATAAAATCTACATTATATACCAAAATATTGTAGTTCTCACAAAAATTAAATTGGTATAAAACATAAAATGTATTTTAAGTTAGATGAAAAATAAAAGGGCTATAATAATATACAATATAAAATATATAATATATAATGGCTGTATAGTGAAGTCTACCACTAACTGTGATCGCAATAATATAAAAGTTCTTCTACTAAGCGACTGATCCAATTAAATGTTATTAAACATTTTTTTTTTTTTCATCAATATCAATAATAATAAAGAACTATGCAACTGATGAATTTTAAAAAGACAATTATAACTTACTTTGAAATAAATAAATTCAAAGAAGCTGGAACTGAGTATTTTTTATCTTTCATCGCGTTAGTCGTACTTTGTGTACAAGTAAAATATTTGTGAGTACTTATGTTATGATAAATTATTGCATTTGAACAATTATTCTGGTCAAAAGTCACTAATAATATAGTATACATATATGAATATAGAATGATATAATTACTGTTCAATTTTTTTAATAGTTATCGTCCAAATGAATCACGTAATAAAAAAAATTGGTAAGCTTGTAACTACCACATAATTTCTTAAAATTAGTCACTACCCAGGCCTGCGATAAAAGCTATACAATAGCTTAAAAAAACAAAACTAAAAACATACATGACTATACAAATCAATACTATATATTGCATAATATTAAATCATGGTCAGTTCACAATTAATTAAATAATATTTATTCTAGAGTCGTTAATACCACAGCAAGATTAAATATATATATAAACCTATATGACTGTATAGCCCACATTACTTTTTAAGAAAATATACTTATGGATTATACCTAGTATATTTAATAACTTATACGGGATCCGAATTAAGAATTTATAGCAAGTAGTTATTTTTGTTATTATATATTATGTATAAAGTTTAATATTTACTTATGAAATATTGACATCATAAATAAATTTAAAAATAATATTTGAAAAAATAATATCTCTGTATTTTTTGTATACTTCAAAATTCATGAAATATCTAGATATATATATATATATATATATATATATATAGACGACCATAGTTCTTTTTTTAGATAGTAGTCAGATACCAATATTGTTTAAATTTATCTAACTAAATTTAGCTATTGCACAACACTGATTATGTTTAGCCTCGAGTGATATGATGTGATAGACTTGAAAACATTATGAAATTAAATTAAAAAAATGTATATCATACTATATATTTTTTAAATAGTAAAAAAAAAAAAAAATGAATTAAAAATTAGTAAATCAAAAACTTTCTTTACCACGGTATCATAACAGCTTATTAAGTCACGAAAGAGATACATAACACATTGCGATTTATTGTAGTTATAAACATCGTGAATGGCATAATTTTTTTTTTACAGATAATGTCTTGTAAAAATCTACAGTGTTATAGAAAATGTCATAGATTTGATATGTGATCTAATTTATTTACTTGGTTATTATTATTATTATTTTAATCATATGTTTTATTTATGACAAACTAAAAATGTCGACGGGAATAAAATGCTATGAAATGCTTAGTAAGAAGTTGTAATGTTTGTAAGGACTGGGAATTTAATGTTCTTATAAAAGTTATTTTATTCCCTATAAATTTTACAAATTTTACAACCTACAAATTTAAAATAACAAACAACATTTTTTTTTATCTTTTAAAATTAATTAATGACCTTGAGTATGGCACTGAAAACTTTGGAAAATAACACTAATTATATTTAAATCCTAGTTTCAGATATTATGTGGTGTAACTAATTAATAGGTATTATAAATACATTGACAGTTTTGAATCGTTGATGTTATAACAAACTTTGTACTCGAAAACACTATTTTTGTAGGAATAAAATGTTTTTAGTTTTCATTATTTTAACTTTTTGTTACCATTTTGTCTTATTAACAATTCCAATCGTAAGTTATGATGTATTGAGAGAGTATTTCGTAAAGATTAAACGAATGAAGTTTTTTAATAATAATTTTAAGTTATTTTTGGAACCTTGATTTAGCTTTCGTATTTTTTTGTGATTTTATTACTTTTTTTTTTTTTTTGAAAAATAAGTAGTCTTTGAACTGATAGCTGTTGAAAAAATCAATTTTAAATTTCGATTTAATATATTTTCTTTCGGAACTGTTACAACACGTGTCAAGAGCAGATGAAATAGTTTGAGCTTTTAAACATTAAATTTACATTATTCGTATTTTTCTTACGATAATGCAACTCTGTAACTTCACAATTCCGAAATATTTTGCCAATCAGTCAATTATAATTTTTATAATTATCTAGCCACGTAGTGGAAATATTATATTAGGGTGGAGGTATAAGAATTTAAAAAATAGTAGTATCGTTAGAATATAATGTATGATGTACACATTTTTAAACGTGTATTGATAATAGTAATTATGGTTCATGGGATATGAACGTGTACAATTTATTGCATTAAGTGGAACACTGATGAATGATGAGCATTTAAATTACAGCGTCTGCTCGTAGACTCACAGCGATTTGATTAATTACATCGACCGGATATTGCCTTATAAGTGAAGAGTTATCAATAAAGTATTTTCTAATAAATAAAAGTTTTTACGAATGGAATTCGCTTTTACACAGTTACAAAGTTTAGGAAATTTACATTTCGTTAGACATCGTAAAACAATGTTTGCTATTGAAAGATCATAATTTTTCTTTGGGTCTAATTTCAGTCATCTAGCCTCTATTGTAAAATATATGAAAAATATAACACAATTTAGACAGAAAAAATGAAAAAGAAAATAATCGAGGAAAATAAGGAATTAAATTTCGGATGGGAAACGGAGGGAAATTCTAAAATCGATATAAAGGCAATTTATAGAATTGCGAATTCGGGTTTCAGCCATGTCCCGAAATGTCAACGGCCTACAGATATAATAGAGTAAATTATTATAGACTGGTATATTGTACTCTACGTATTAATAAAATTATACGTCGTAAAGTAAGTGATTGTTAAGCTACTGTCTTTGTTTAGTTCTGATGGTGACATGTCAATAGAAATAACATAATATAATAGTTGTGTACGTGTGTGTGTGTATAGGGGGAAGTATTTCTCGTAAATGAGAACAATGTACGTATATTATACAGCTAAAATAGTATCGAATACTAATCAAATTTGATTATTTTTAGGCTGTGTTCTTGATTTTTTCAAATCGATCGTGGTTTTCAAAAATTGAAGAATTAATTAACTTTTGTAATTGGTTACACAATCGGTGTTGAACGCGGTTGTGAGTACTGTGATTTTTTCCTTCCCTTTGAGTTGAATATACTTAATTACAATATTTTCAACAATTAATAGAAATATTAATTACGAATAATAATTAGTATTGATGGGAACGTAAATAAACGGTATGCACGTAACTTATTAATAAATAAAACAGTACATAACTTTAAACCGTTTCATTAAAGTGAATTTCAAGTTATGAAAATTAAAAATTATACATTTTAATTTTCAGAATTTTTTTATTTTTATTAGAAATTAATAATATCGCTCCGATGAGTGACTACATAGTACTTATTTGTGTTCATGTAGAGTAATATTGATTATTTTATATATTTACAAATATTCAAAAGAGAAATCAAATGTGTTAGTGTAACAATTGTGTATTTTAGTTTAACAATTTAATTTTTCTTATAAGACTGTATAATATTTTAATATATATTCAATCAACTAAAAATCTCATTTTATTGAAATTTGAGAAAGAATATTTTTGTCGAGCTTCAATTAATAATTCAAAAATTCAATGATATTCGTGACATATTTATTTTAATTACAATTCACCAATCATATTATTTATTATTGTAGTTCAAAAAATAAAGCCTTAATAAAACAAGAATTTAAAATAAGACTTTACACCATCATTAGTGGTACAAAAGACTCAGTATAGTTTTTGAACAGAAATGATATGTTTTTAATTTATTAAGCCATAATTCAGTAATGAAAATATTTTTAATTACAATGTTAATACAAATGAAAGTGTTTACTAAACTATAAAGTTTTCAAACTAAAATCGAACTTAAAATCACTGTGGAAATGTAGTAAACAATTTAAAACAATTAATTTATGACTATTTATGATAATACGTTCAAATTTACATTATTGTTAAATCATTATCTATGTAAGTGTATAATCCATACCACAAACTAAGACATACTTGTAGCAAAATATAGGTATAATAGTTTATAGGTAGTCTACGTCTCCGTATATCATAGTCCATATTCTTAATCACTCCAAAAAACAGTATATGATAAGCATAAATGGTATCTAAAGTTAACCATTTTATGGCCAAATGCTAACCTAGCTAGCAATAATTCAAGTCCCCCCCGGTAAATGTTAAGTCACTCACTATATTATAGCAAGACTATATTGTCTATCTTTTGTTCTTATTGTATATTATTCCAAGACATCATGGGAACTTAGGATTAAACGTCTAAATTGTAGATATATTAATAAATCAAATACGAGAAAAATAGTTTTTACATGTAATAATAAATATTACATAACTTTTGGTTGTAAATAACGTAAAACGAAGATTTTTTTGCAAACGCAAGTCCTGATTACAATTAACCTTGATGCACTCCTATTTGGAACCGCGGGTTACATAACAAAAATAAAAAATAAAATAATTTCTCATATTTTTACAACTGTAATAATTACTTCGCTCGGAATATAAAATAAAAGATCGAACTTACGATTCGTTATTTAGAAAAAAATTCTAATATTTTGTTGACTCGAAATCATTCGGCATTTATTCGACAGTATCACTAATGTATCATACTTTTAAGGCCATACACTATGGTCGAATGTTGTTTCGTAGTTTTAGTAGTTTGATTCAAAAATATATATTTTATTATATTACTTTCTTTATTGTGCAACATTCAAATTGAAAGATTTTGAAATTCTCTGACATTGTCGTGAAAACGAATACAATGTGTAATAAATATTCGATTCGCATTCGTAATGTATCGTACGTATTTTGTTGGATTTATATAGTTTAAGTGTCTACTTTTATTGAATAAGCTCGTTTATGCTACTTGAGCAGGCCCCACCGAGTTGTGTATCTATTTTCTTGTCAAGTAGCACGTTTGATTTTTTGCACCAGTTCTATGATAGGTATATGTGTATTATAGCTATTACGATAAACCTAGATTAATCCAAGCGCCACTGCCGTTCAAGTATTCCTTGACGTTTTATCTATCGTGTGTATGAGTACGTATTGATTGTAATAGAATATAATACTTATATTATTGTAGGTGCGTTATAACATTGCGTTTGAGGGGGATAAATTAAATGGAAATTGATATAAATAAAACTAGGCTACACGTTTTGCATAATTTTGACCCATATTATTTTTTTACAAAAACACTATTTATTTTCCTAGCTAAAGTTTTTGTTACAATAAGAATGAACGGAAGCGTAAATGACTCTCATCCACACGAAGGAACCTTCAAATAATAATATATCAATCAAAATACCGGGGACGTAGTCAGAGAGAGAAAATACGAAAGAGAAAGAGAGAGAGAGAGAGAGAGAGAGAGAGAGAGAGAATTCTAAGACTACATATTATGGCATATGTTATATGATATACTGCTGCTTATACTGCGTGAGGTGATTTTTTTTTTGATATATAAATTATACCGTTCGATTGTATTCAGGTTTCCAAACTGGTGATATACGATTGCGTACGTTTATCCTTTTTAGTATTACAATTGCGTACGATTTTTTTACCCTGTCCGTAAAAAATTACAATTACATACAAAAATAAGTGCAACGTTGTCAATACTACTTAGTATTAAGTAGGAACATACTAAAAAAAAATAATAATATACGTAATTTATTAATACCAATATAGATAATATAGATAATATAGTCAATATTGTTAATAAAAATACCAAAAATCATAATTTAAAACTTTAGAACTAATAACCAATCCCTTTTAAAAAAATTTACATACTACTTTATATTCTAAATGGGTCGTATAATTGAAATACATTATTAATTGTTTACATATCATTAGTGAATAGCTTTTAATATATTTTTATATATAGTAGATATTTTTATATTGATTTTAGCCTGGATTTTTTTTTATGATTTAATGACAAAGTATATCGGTGATGTATTGAAATCTTATACAAAATTTGATATTTAATTTTATTTTATTGTGTCATATGAAAAATCAAAAAATATTTGTATGGGGATAATAATAGTCACAGTAATGTTTATACAAATTAAACAAAAATTATTTTTAATTTTACCGGTCAACATATGAGGTTGAATATAATTACTATTTTAAAAAAGGTTTTTTTATCGAAGGTAACATGTGCATTTTGAAATATTTATATTCGTAACAATATTAGCATAGAAAATAAATACGAGATATTTCAGACGACAATATTTCATACAAAACCCGCGTAATAAACCTAAATTATTATTTTAGATTATAATCGTAGCAAAGCGAGATTTAGCATATCATAAACTGGCGAGAGTATTCAACCGATTCATTGGTATTCCAGAATTGTTATTTTTGCCGTTCTCGAAGTATTCGAATAATATTGTATAGAGTTCGTCGAACAGCAGAACGCTAAACATTAAAACCTGTAGCAAAATACCGATTTCTGTTCCCAGGAAAAGGAAATTATATTATAAAAATAACAAACGCACGTGCTACAATTTTAAACGAGTTGAACTCAGTTTTTAATACAATTATATTGAGGTGCACGGCTTGTATACAGAGTCATCGAAAATGTCTAAGCTTATTTTTTTTTGTTTTTTGCTAATAAAACTTTTTTGCCTCGTTCACGTACTCTCCTGCTATTAATTGAAAACAGTGTCAGTTACATTAACTTTGATGTATAAAATAAAAAATACATGAAATAACCTTTCAACAGGAATCGCGATCCATTGACTGATCGTTGCGGAAAGATTTAGTATTACAGTAAATTGCAATGAATATCGATAATGATTTGAAATGTACTGTAATTTATAAAATAAAGACCGTGGAAGAAATTGCATTTTTATAAGGTTATTTTGTATTTGTATGCTGGTACAATTCATGTAATTTGTGACCCAGCATCATGCGGCTTTCCGCAAAGGAATCTTATATTAAATTCGTCTTACTGTCACATAACAGGTTCGTTCTTTAATTCCTTAAACATACTTTTTCAAATTTCGGATGTTTAAGAGACGTCAAGACGTCAAGAACATGTTTAGCTCCTCGTAAAGAAATTTTGAAATCCTAATTAGTATAATTTTTTCGTGTATTATTTGTGCACTTTGTCTCATTGTTTGTGTTTCACTTACTCTCTTCTGAGATATGAAATTTTTGGCATGAGTTGAAATATGTAGTTTTAAAACTATAGAGTTAAGATTTGTCATTTTTTTTTTAAATTATGTAACTGTCTAAGTCATTCATAAATTAAATAATATTAAATTTCAATTAAAAGGAATAATATTTAATATTATTAAGCGTAATGAATGGTCGGAATTATATCGATCAGGGTTTAACACCTAACCGTAATTTGAGTTAAAGGTAGCAGTTATTACAGAGTTAAATTCATTATTCCAAAAAATAGAGGAAATTAATATTAGAAGCAGACCGTTTTTATCTACTGCTATACTACTCTGGTAGATTGATTAGTTATAAACATGGTATTTTACACAATTTTTTGTACTAATAAATCTTAAATTTAAATATATACTGAAATAAACATGGAATTTTAATTTGATGTGATCTTAGACTAACAAACACATTGATTATTACATCAAAGTTGATTGTATCAACAAATGTTTATGTTTAATAGATACACTAAAAACTTAATTTAAGTATTCTTGACTAGTTGTAGACATTTGCCAAGTTTCTAATAAATTTTTTAATTTGCTAAAAGAATGTCTTGCTTTTACTATATGGTAACCAGAATATCGTCGCCAAGGTTTTTTTTTTGCGGAATCGTGAACTTAGTAAGAGATATTAAGAAAAACATTGGTTATAAATATTAATTGTGTAGTTAATAAAGTGACAAACTTACAAAATATTATAATAAGGTATTTAAAAATACAAATTCAAATCTACCTATAGTATAGTATTTTTTTTTTTTTTTTGCCTTTATTATATACATTACAGCAAAGTATAGTATATAATATAAAATATTCTAAGAGATATTTATAATTTGATTTCTCTTAGATATGTACTAAAATTGATCAGACCTCTTAACTGCGGATACCAATCTCTCTTTCTTAATATAATGGCTGTGTAGATTGACAATAATATCAAAGCGGAAAGCGAAATAACGTGAAAAGTAAAAGTTTGGATTTTGGTAATTTTGTGCGAAATAGTGACTAAATAACTCCTTCTCTCTTTGATTAGTGTATGTATATAGATTCGTAGTAATTATAATAATTATCAAAACATATTCATACAACTTACAATTATTTCTCATAGAGCAATGAATAGAAAAATAAGTGGGAAATGAATGTTATACATGCCAATCAGATTTAGCTTTTCAAAAACCCCTTTTGGAAGAGTGCAGCAGTTGGCGATAAACCGCGAGGGTCGCATGCGCACGCATTAGACTTACCAAGCATTTTGACCACTCGTCCGGTGGCCCTGGTATTGGTGGAACTCAGGCACGCTGTGTGTCGGCAGTGCACCGAACACGTGCTTCTGGACGAGTCGCGCTTGGACTTGTATAGTTTGAGCCCGATGAGTATGTACAGAACGACGATCAGAGTCCATGGGGCTAGAAAGAAGAGTACTGATGACAGTTCGAACGCATACGGCAGCTTGTTGGCCAGACCGCACGTAGACAAATCGGGCAAGGTGATGCCGTTCTGGTCCTGCCCGTACACCAGTCCCATTTGAATGGCCTTGGGGATTAGAGAGAGAAAAATAAATTAAAAAGTTGAATCAAAATCTGCAATTCGCCGATCACGGCGATGAGGATTGTTGGTTCGAAGGAATGCAGACGTAATATCATGTAGAAAGTAACGAACATTATTTACACCCACCCGCCACGACGTTGTCGTTGTTGCTACATACCCACAATGGTTAAGCCACTTTTCGTTTGTTAAAACTTTGTAAATCTCGGTGTGTAGTAATGCAGTTAGTTTTGAAACCCCCCTATCAGTACTCGCGAGCCAAAGTAAGTTTCCCTTTAAGTTTCACCTCTGTGATGTACAGATGAATCCGATTCCAGTCATGAATTGTAAAATGGTTGTATGCACCGGTCTCAAGAGCGTGATTTAAACGCATACCTACGGAATCATATATTTACAATAAATACATATTTTTATGGTATACACAATATTGTAGTTATCACCAACGAATATTTTTAGTTTATATCGTTTTCTGTGTGCCAAGTAATGTTTACACGCTGTTTTAAATGTTTACGAACATCATACGACGTTGTTCATAATTGTTCATACGGGCAAGGTAATTTTATCATTTTGGATTTTTTAGACAAATGTTCAGGTTAGAATTTATTGTTTTTGAAATTTTTTGAACACATTGACGAAAACGTTTTAAACATCGTATATTAATAATAAATGTTATATGCGCTCAACGAGGCGATTTGATGATTACGATTTTGTGGTTCAAAAACAAATTGTAAAGGTAATAATTATAAAATTAAATTTCAAAAACTGTGTTTCAATTCTTATATTATTAATGAAGCCAATGTTATAATTATTATTCTATCAACCATCTACAATTTGTTTTTACAAACTCGGTCGTCAAATCATCATTTTTATGTATTATAATATTAAAATACATATTTATGTATTAACCATGTATTATCTGTATCGGTTACCAAGCACACAAGTGTCTATCTACTTGAAATTTGACGAGCCAGTCCATTATTTTATTGGCGGTTCGGTGAGCAATAAAACACAATACCAAAACCGCCTCTTATTATTACATTGTATGCATAAAACTTCACGAATGTATTTTATCGGGTTTGTCATTCGTTCTGAAAATGTGTGCTACTTTTATTTGTTTTTTCTAAATATTCGCATTGCAATGCTGTCAATGATTTCTTACATTTTTCTCGATTGTCTTACAAATTGCGTACAATGAAATACTCCGATACTAGACCAATTGTTCGTGTCTAGATGCGGTTCGGGAATCTTGAACCTGCATCCCCGTAAATTAGTAATTTCTATAATTTTGTCTCATGTTGAGAAATTTTAAATAACAATAAGTGCAACGGCAATATTTATATATATATATATATATATATATATAAGTAAACGGTATTTTATACGAAAGAAAAACGAGCAAATTGCACATACATTTGTTAGTTCTTTTCCGATATATTATTATTATATGATCTAAATTGTTATATACAGTAGAAAGCGTATAATATCCATATTGACGCTGCTGATGGTTTGAGGTTTAATCAATATTCACTTTGGAAAATCACAGTAAAAAATTAGCATATTGTGTATATTATTATTTCTGGACATTGCGTCTTTAAGATGTCCAATGACTTTCTCACGAGTAGTTAGCTAAGAGAAAATGACAACAATAAACGTTACATTTTATACTTCTAATAATACAACGTATCGCCGGACATGAAAAATCATGTTTGATTGCGAGCGGTAATGTTTAAAATAAATCGGGATTGTTGACCTGTAGATACTTGCGAGACCAAACAATTGGCCCTTTTGTGCTTCGTTTTTATTCTTACTGGAATACAATAAAATACGGTTCCCGACAATGAGTCATTTGAAATGGGAGCGATATTATTTTACATTTAATCTAAAAGAGAGTACTAAATAATGTATACGGTTTAAATTTTATTTTGTTTTTTCATTTTTCCAATTTCGCATGCTGTGATTTTTATGTGAGCTGGAAATCGATGTCATACTCTTAAAAATATAAGTATTTAAGTAATTTATATTTATATTTATTTATTTAAGTAATATAAATATTTTTAAATAATTTCTTTGGAAAGTCCAAAATAATACATATAACGTAATAATAAGATATATATTAATGCATTATTGAGTAAAATTTGATACATTTTTGGTTATATCATATAATTTAAAGATTCTTATAATTTATAGTATTCCAATAATTAGCAAATCATTTTTTTTTTCGTGCACAGAATAAAAAAAGAACCGGACGGGCCTCGCTCTGCTGTACAGTTGGAGGTGGAGTGCACCTCGTTTATAGGATAAGTCATTAAAATGGATTTGTTAAATTTGAATGCCATGATAGATATCATTGTATACGAATAACGATTCTGAACGGAGTTAATATGTTTGTCTAGGTCTAGACTCTAGGATATAATACATTGTTATTTATAAATATTGTAATAAGTATATTTTATTTTGAAACGATAAATATATTTTTTAATGAGGATGGATTGGCAGTTACATACAGCGACATAGTTTGTCAGTCTAGAATATTATACATTATATTATATTTTACATGTAATTTTATGTCAATATTCGCTGTTCAAACGCTTATAAAAAAAAATTGTGCCTATGGATTTTAATTATTTTTGAATGACAATAAGAACTACTTCTGTGGAATCTTCTATTAAATTTTCAAGTATTTTGTAGGAGCCAAATTTTTTTTATCACCGATTATAAAAATAAAATGTAAAAAAATCGAATATTTTAAATGCCTATAAGTGGCTTAAAAATCAATATTATATTTTGAAAAAAATATGACATAAAAGAAATACCAATCTTAACAGCTGGTAGAATTACTTTTTGAATTATAACAAATATTTAAAATCGTTTGAGAATAAATCGCTATTTTATGCAATTTCGTAATTATTTAAATTTCAAACAGTCATAACATTTTTTCCTCTAAGTCCGGTAGAAATTTTTTTAAAGATTTTTGAAGAGTAGCTTATAGATAACCTAGTGTGAAAATTTTGAACCTTAAGTATGAACAGAAACAATTTTATGAATTTTTATCTACAAAATAACTTGCAAATTTTCGCAATTTTTACATATTTCGTATAAATTGGACCTTTGAGCACTTATAAAAAAAAAATTGTGACTTACGATTTTAGATTTTTTTTATCAGTTAAGGAACAACTTATAAGAAACCTTGTATTAAATTTTCAAGATTTTCTGGGCAGCCAAAAAAATTTTATTGGTTTTTTAAAAAAAAATACTTAAAAAAATTGAAAATTTCAAGTGTCCATAAATAGCTCAATAAAAGTCAAAATACTTTGAAAATATAACGGTGTATAGAGAACGCTAATCTAAACATTTAGTGAAAATTTCAAATATTTTTTACTTTTGACCCCCCAAAGTACCAACTAGATTCACTTTCCTTTCAGAAAAGTTGCTACATAAGCAAATCGAAGCATTTTTACTGCCAAAAAAGGTGTCGTCAGACACAAAAAAAAAAAAATAAAAAAAAAAAAAAAAAAACACACATCATTGTAAAACCAATAGAGTCCATCACTCCGTTCAGAATCTAAAACCGCGTCTGTTGATACCATCAAATTTTCGATTTCATAATATTATCTTAAAGAAAATTAAAGAAAAACATATCAATACCTATTTTAATAATGTGACTTTACTAAATTATTTTTTCTTCTCCTGTAAAATTTACCATTTTGGACCTACGACCTTTGCGAATAAGGCCGACGATATACCATTTCTAATAAGAGTAATTTCATATGATACATTTTTGTAAAAAATATTTTGTTTTAAAATATTGAAAATTTGTAATTGGAAATAGATTGTTCATATTCGTATTATATACTAATATACATTTATGATAGTAGATAGTAAACATACATTTATGATTACTTTGCAAGGCCAATAAAAAATCATCTGTAAGCTAATATTTTCTTTTTCCTGAATGATTTATTAGATATAGAAAGAATTTCTGTTTAAAATTTATCTACGATAAAACATAATATGAAACAAATAAAATAACTTTAAACAGTGAAGATTTTTTATGAGAAAACACAGTGGCGTGATGTCGCCTTTGTTTTACTTTTTTTCTTGAATTGTATATATGATAAATATTATGCAAAGGCGGAACTAAGAATTTTTACGCTTGGAAAAAATGTTAAATTACGTTCTATTATAGACAAAGAATCAATAAAGTTTCTCAACAATTTTTTTCTAATAATTAGAATATAATCATACTTTTTGAGTAATAAATATATTAACATTAAAAAAGTCAAAAATATCAAATTAGTAGTCAATAATAGATAATATATTACAACAATTAGACTCTTTAAAAATGTACGCCCAAGAATGAATCCTCATCTTCTCCTTAGTTCCGCCACTGATAATATGTATTACATATATTATATCACAAAATATGATTTAAATTTCGAAAAATAAATAAATTAAATAATAAAAATATTTTTAAATTTAGTACACAACAAATAATGTTTTAAATAATGAAATAATGTATTATCTCATAGGCTTTTATTAACAAATTTTGGTTATAAAATTTTAGTTTGACTCTAATAATAATTTATTCAAGTAAAGATTGCTATGCAGTTTTTTTAAAGACATTTTCATAAATATTTAAAAATTATAAAAAAAAAGAAAAGAAAGAATACATTCAGAATCTCGTGTTTTTAACTCAAATCGTTAGAGAAATTTATTTTAGCAAATAATTGATTGTAATTGTTCGTATAACAGTAATATTTTTTAATAATTAATTATAACAAGTTGGTGGTTTTACTACGTTTAACTGTTAGTTTGAAAAGTTGAAAAGTTGAGAATATTAAATTTTCAATTTTATTATTAGTAAAACAATATTCGCGTCAAATTAAAAAAATAAACCTCTGAAAGATACATTCATCGCTTCGATAAAAATCTAATACATCGTCATATTTTAGTTTTCAGCCCATCTCATATCAATACCTATAAAATGCGAAAAAAAATGTTAATAGCTTGACGTTTTTGCAAAGACGCTTTAACTTGTAAATTCATAAACACTGAGTATTTGTACGATCATAGGCGTAGTCAGAGAGTCACGGGTATGCAATTTATATCCTGAACGCCTATGAAAAATACCAATTTAAGTTTTAATTAATTAGAGATTACTAATTTTCATTAATAAGTTCACTTTTGCATACAAAGCTTTCTTGCATATCTCGAATACGATAATGTCAAAAATGATTACATTAAATGTAATTTAAATATGTGTTGAAATTCAAAACCATTATCAAAATCCAAGAACAGTACATTGATCTTATAAAAGCACATTGCAGTAAGTAGTGTAAATATTATTTTTTTATAGTGTTTTAAATCTTAAATTAATATATTGTTTATTGATGTAAAACATCATATGGCGTGGTACGGGAGTGAGGGGAGTGAGGCCGACTGTTACGGTGGTGACGCCGTAACCAATCCGTAGCTCCGTAGCACAGGGTGGCAAATGTAAACGGTATCTTAAATGCATTGGAAAAAACTCATTTGGCTAATTTATTTTTAGAAAATTCATTTAAACTAAATATTATGTGGTCAACAGTTCTAACCATTATGTAGGAAATAATTGTCTTATTAACATGTTTAACGCCACGCCTGATTTTAGAGATAACGCTGCGTCGAAAATGCTGTGATGCGTTTACGCGTCAATAGCATTTGGAAGCACAACTCTATTGATATATAAAATGTTATTACATTTAATTTTTTAATTTTTTATATCTTTAGTAGCTTTTATCTATATTAAATATTTGTACTAATTACTACTTAATAAGTATTGATACTTACGTAAAAAATACGATTAAGTTAAATTTAGAGTTGATTGTCTACGGCCTATATGAGGTTTAGAGTTTATTAAAATAAAAATTATCGAATTATAGAAGATTTAAACATATACATCTTCGACGATTAATTTTTTATTTTTTAATTTCGGTAATAATTGAATATATATTTAGTAAATAAAGAATATTTTTCTAAAAAATTATTTATTTCCTTTAATAGATTATCCTTTCATACATATTTTCTATACGAAATAGTTTCGATAATTCACATTTTTCTTTTTCAATTTTTTTTCTGTTGTAACTTGAAAGTAACGTAGTTATATTTTTTATTAAAAAGTAAAGTAATTTTATTACAGTTTTATTTGAGTAACGTAAAATATAATTTCATTACATTTAGTAATAAGTAACGAGTAAAGTGACTAACCCAACACTGATTGTTACATGTGTAATTTGTACACGTCTGAATTGTTGCTCATAATCATGAGTCGGTAATTTGCTTGTCAATTTTTTCTTTCAATACGTCATATGTGTTTTAATCAAATATATGTGTATAGCTTTCTTGCATATCCTGAACGCGAAGTCTGACTACGTCTACGCTCTGAAATATAAGCTTATATAATTCAACGTCGGTAACAATAAGTGAAATACTTTATTTAGTTTTTATTGAATTAGCTTTGCTTATTTTTAGCCCAACTAACCCTGACCTATCTGTTGAAGATATATGTCATGCAATTAACGAATTATTTATAACGGATGGGTAAAAACATAAAACTATATAAACCATCGTGGTAATGTTTATAGCTAATTTGCGATTTGATGATGTTATAAAAAAGATTATCTCAACAAATAATGATGAACCGAAATAATGGCTCCTTATTATTTTCAAGTAGACGTAAATCAACAATATTTCTATAATCTCAACAGCTACCTCGACAAGAATTAAACAAAATATATTCAGTACAATAATTAACTACATCATATTATAAAACTGAATTTTCTTAAAATTAATGCCTAATACGTATTTTTGTAAAAAACGATTCAATATTTGCTATCCGCTTAAATTTTAAAGTTAAAGTTTTTTTAAATCTAAATAGTTTACAATCACAAATCAATCATTTGGCCGGTGTTTCTTTGGTTACTCTCTTTTAAAATCGCATTATATACTAGAGCATTTATTATAAAATATTGTTGTTTTTCGTTTTTTATTTGATAATTATGTATTAAACGACATCATGTATTTTGAAAATGATAGAATTTGGAGCTCTTTTTATCAAATAATATTTATTAATGATAATAATTCAATGTATTTTATTTAACAGCAATAGTAGTAGTGGTGAGCTGACTTAAAGTTTAAACGAACTAAACAATTAAATTATTACACCATAGGAGTTAGATTACGTTGGATGGTAAGTTATAATAATTACAAATTTTACAGTATAGAAATTATTCAGAGCGAAAATTGTGCTTACTCCACGGATCTCGGTGTTCGGATATAAAACGTTCTTATTATCCCTTAGTTTTCCTACACCCTGCGATACAAGATTGGTTAAGATCTAATACTAGTAAGCAATTTTTTACGCAAATAATGTATATATCGTATATTAGGGAGAGATATGAGAGTAATTCGGTAATTTTATGAGCTCCAATGTTTATAATAACAATAACAATATTATTATTAATAATAATAAAAGTACGAGTACAATAATCTTAAATCACAATATAATTACAATGGTGCATAGTCGTTTGTATACAAATTTGTTATAATATATATTTTTATAAAATTCATGGGTAATATTCAATTGTCATTTTTGTAGTCTTTTATGTATCGGCTCTATTGTAGTTGTGTTGTATATGTGTAATGAATGGAGCCAGTTAATATCAATCGTTCAACATGAAACGACGATAATTGCGCTTATCTGTTATAATATTTTATAATTTTACTAATCAGTCAATATAAATTATTGTTAAGTCAAACCTGCCTCGGAATACTTCTAAACGCAATTTATCAAATTACAGTAAGAACCCACAAAGTGTGCTCTATGCGCAGAATTGCAGATAGCCTCATATAAAGGATGTTTGGTGTTTGAAAATGGTGAACTACATAAATATCAAATATCCATCATCATTCCGCTCCCAATTTCACCATACCACCTGCAAGTTATGTCACTCCCAACTCAAACCAGAAACTAAAACAATCATATGCCAACATCACTGTTAAATCCACTGATAACATAACACTTTCAGCTACTCCCAAAAACTCAGTTCTAAATTTGGTACTTGTTTGTAATCGCCCCGCTAGTACACCGTATAAAATTTATCGTCCCACCACTCTTTTTTGTTATCACCCCCTCCAGTACATCGCATAAAATATATTGCTATTGCTAATCGTTTGTGATCTATTTTAAAAAATAAGAAAACTACATTTTATCATTTTTATAATATAGAATATTAGTTCGTTGTTGGCATTCGTTTACCATTTCATTTACTTATTACCTACTACTGAGAAATTCGAAAATTTAATTTAATACGTTAAAATGAATTTTACTGAATTACTTACAATTGTTTCAAACAGTGATACTGGAATTAGCTTTTTACAACAACATAATATAATTAAAATTAGTGAAGTGTGTGAAAATGGCCATATAATGTTTATCAAGGGATCGCGATGGCGATGTCAGAAAATAAGTTGATGAAAGGAAAAAGGATTAAGAATTAATAATTGGCTAATTGGTTATAGACTACTAATACACACAATTGTCCATTTCATATACTACTGAGCCCGAGAAATGTCTTCAGTAACATTTTGTAAACGTGAACTAAATATGGGACAAAATGCTGTGGTTGATTGGAGTAATTATCTACGAGAGGTATGTGTACAGAAGCTTGAAAATAATCAAAATAAAGAAATTGGTTGTCCTGGTCTTTTTGTTGAAATACGAGTAGATGAAAGTTTATTTGTGCGTAGAAAAAATAATGCTGGGCGTATTCTGCCACAACAATGGATTTTTGGTGGAATATGTCGGGAAACTAAAGCGTGTTTTATAATCAGTGTACCAGATCGATCGGAGAAAACATTGTTACCTATAATACAAAGATATATAAGACCAGGCTCAATAATTTTGTTAGATTGTTGGTAAGCTTACAATAATTTGCAGCAAGTGGGATTCAAACATACTACTGTAAACCGCACGTATAATTTTGTGGATTCGGACACAGGGGCTCACACTCAACATATTGATAGGTTGTGGGGTTCTGCTAAATGGAGCAATAAAAAGCGTCGTGGAACTAACAGAAATTTTTTAGAATCATATTTGGCAGAGTTTATGTGGAGAACACGTCTCAGAGAATAAGACGCATTTGAAACTATCCTCAAAGATATTTTCGAATTCTGGCCTCCATTATAACTATAGATTCATAATATATTTTCTACATTTTTCTAAATATTTTATATTTTATACATTTCAGATTCTGAACGGAGTGAAGAATGTATTGATTTTACAATGATGTGTGTTTTTTTTTTTTTTTTATTTTTTTTTTTTTTAAATGCGACGGGAAAAACCATAAAAAAATTTGGGAAAAACGGGAGTTTTTACGCAAAACCAGTTTTCGACATAATCAAATTTTTTATTTTGCTATAACTCAAAAACTAATCAATGTAAATACTTGAAATTTTCACCAAATGTTTAGATTAGCATTCTCTATACACCATTAAATTTTCAAAGTATTTTGACTTTTATTAAGCTATTTATAGACAATTGAAATTTTCAATTTTTTTAAGTATTTTTTTTTTAAATAACGATAAAATTTTTTTCGCTGCCCAGAAAATCTTGAAAATTTAATACAAGGTTTCTTATAAGTTGTTTCTTAACTGATAAAAAAAAATCTAAAATCGTAGGTCACAATTTTTTTTTATAAGTGCTCAAAGTTCCAATTTATACGAAATATGTAAAAATCACGATAATTTGCAAGTTATTTTGTAGATAAAAATTCATAAAATTTTTTCTGTTCATACTTAAGGTTCAAAATTTTAACACTAGATTATCTATAAGCTACTCTTCAAAAATCTTTAAAAAAATTTCTACCGGAATTAGAGGAAAAAATTTTGTGACTGTTTGAAATTTAAATATTTACGAAATTGCATAAAATAGCGATTTATTCTCAAACGATTTTAAATATTTGTTATAATTCAAAAAGTATAAGTCGCAGATTTTTGAAATTTCTACCAGCTGTTAAGATTGGTATTTCCTTTATGTCATATTTTTTTCAAAATATTATATTGATTTTTAAGCCACTTATAGGCATTTAAAATATTCGATTTTTTTACATTTTTTTTTTATAATCGGTGATAAAAAAAATTTGGATCGTACAAAATACTTGAACATTTAATAGAAGATTCCAAAGAAGTAGTTCTTAAAGTCATTAAAAAATTATTAAAATCCATAGGCACAATTTTTTTTTATAAGCGTTTGAACAGCGAATATTGACATAAAATTACATGTAAAATATAATATAATGTATAATATTCTAGACTGACAAATGATATCGGTTTTTTTAAAATGCCCTAACTCAAAAACGAAAACCGCAACAACTTGAAATTATCATTAAATCTTTATATTGATGTTTTTTGACATATTTTGACTTATTTATAGACAATTTAAATTTTCGGTTTTTCTAAATTTTTCGTTTAAAAATAAAATATACTTATATAATATTTATAAATAACATTGTATTATATTCTAGACTAACATATCATCTCCGTTCAGAATCGTTTTTCGTATACAATGATACCTATCATTGAATTCAAATTTAACAAATCCATTATAATGACCTATCCTATGAAGAGTCGCACTCCACCCCCAAGTGTACAGCAGAGCGAGGCCCATCCGGTTCTTTTTTTAATTTAAATTTTATACTATACATTTATATATTTTAAACTATTAAAATAAAATAAAATAATATTATAAATTGAAATATTTTTTTTTATTTATGGAGGGGCGATAACAAACAAGTACCCTAAATTTTTCGACGATTTTAAAGCTATAATTATCTTATTTATAATTAATAAATAATTAATTAACTCATTTTCTACTCCTAATTACTATAGAATTAAAATATCTGCTACCGCCTTCTACTTCTATGACTTTTCCTTAAAATCATTTATTAAATAGTTCAATAGTTATTATTTTCTCTTCTATTTTAGTCTCCTCCAAAAGTTTTATTAATTATTACGTTCGATTTAAATCTCTCAACCAATCATATCTATAATATAAAAATGAATCACAAAATGTGTTGGTAAGCGCATAACTTAACAACGCCTGGACCAATTTGACCAAAAATGAACAAAAAAAAAAACATAAATAAGTACTTTGAATATTTCCTTTTTGTTTGTGTCATTAATAATGCCAAGAAGACGCCAGAATGCCAATTTTTGTCGTAGAACAAATGCAGCTTCAAACATGAGAAATAGAAGAGCGCAAAGAACAGACGAACAATGCCAATACGATAGTGCGAATGTTCGTGTGATTATAGCGCAATTGCGTTAATCTCAATCATAAGAAGCACGTGCAGAACGGAATGAACAACGACAATTTGAGCAAAGACAAGCGCGTCGATTCGTAGTTGACTCACGCAGAGCAAATGACCAACAACGCCAACAGGTACATCGAGCATTTATATCTGATTCATTCCTGCGTCCAGCATTCCAGTATGAGCCCGATATTAAATATTATGCTCATTCAAAAGTAGTTTCCTATAAATATTACTTTCTCACATTCATTGTGATAACATATTATCTTGTTATTATATAAATTATCATTATTATTTAAAATATTTGTTGTTTTCAATTTATTATATTATGTATAATGTTTAATTTTGTACAATTGTCGTAATTAATTGTTAAGCTAGTGTATATAATTCAGTTATTGTTGAGCTATCATAGTTCTTACTGAAAGCTTTTAAATAAAAATTATAATCGGACGAAATTTACACGATGATGTTACATTAATAATTTCGTGTTTGTAGTTAAAAATTAGAGTACCGTATTTCGATTCGAAGTCACTAAACGATGTGGGTTTGGTCCATAAACTGTGAACGTTTTAAACGGTTAACATGTCTCGGTCGTAATGAAACAATCAGATCTTGGGGATAAAATTAGAAGCAAAGTTGAGACCATGAGACCGTGCACCACCATCGGTGTAATTTACGGATAATATAGAAAAACCATATAGTTTTAGTTCGTAAACATTAAATAAATCACCAAGGGTTGCTACTTATTTCGGTTAATGCAGACATTTATTTTAAAAATCGTAAATGAATTTCAATAACAATCGACGTATTTCATTCATTCAATTTGAGCCATTGAGAAATTGTTTCGATATAAAGTAATCTCAGGAAACTGTAATTGTATATAACGGACAAAATAAATAAAGACTGTTACATATTATGTAATATGTTTAAGTTTTTTTTTTTAAACATTTTTTTTAAGCCACTAACACATGCAACTTGTACACTATTTATTTTTTTTGAAATTGGATATTGCACATCGTGTTTTAACCAATTATTTTTAAGATCTGATCACTGTAGGTTAATTCCTAGTAGTGTTTTTTTTCCGTGCGTTAAATATGTATAAAAATATGTTTATGTACTTCAATCGGGATATAGTGAAAACTAAAATGGTTTCGAAACGTCGTTATTTCTGTACACAACTTTCAAAGTATTGTTTTTTCGTGCGCGTACGTGTTGATAAATAAATATTACATAATATTACGAATCATTTTTATCGTTTCATGTTTTAACATTTATTTTCGGTTTGACATTACTGAAGAGTGATGATGAGTTTACCATACGACGGATATAAAAGCTTGTACACGATCGTCAAATATAAATGGTTTTAAATCTTAGGTATATTTATTTATATATTATTATAATCTACAAAACAAGCTCGAAAAAACGGTTGAAGGCACAGTATATATTACAATATACATGTATACATATTCACACACATACACACATACACACACACACACACACACACACACACGCATATATATTAAATTAGATTTCGATATATAGGGAATACATAAAGCTGGATTGATTAAAATGAAAATAGGGGTTGCTGTTATATTATAACATTAAATGCAGTACGGACAAGACATGTATGATTTAAATATTTGTATAAATTAATTAAGTTTTAAAATTGCGAATTGCACGTTGCAATTTTTAGTTTTATTGAACAAGTGAAAAATAGATCAAATGCGAGAATTTTTAGTTATATCGCACCAATGACGACACAATTATCGTTCAAAAATTATTGGAAATAGTATTGTTCCGACTCACGCATGACAGTGCAGTAATGTAGGGTGACCATAAAAATACGGGACACTTAAGTTACTTAATTAAAAAAAAAAAAAGGAAATTATATAACTAAATATATTAATATAAAAAAAACAAATTGAATGTATGCTGTATAATAGTTTTTAAATACAAATAAAATATTAATAAGTATAATATGTATACAAAAATCCAAAAAAAAATTATTTTGATGATGATGACACGTAAATTTCTTCTTTTGATGTTTGTTTTTGTATACTTTTGTGCTGAAGTGATTTCATTGAGTAACTTAGTTTCTTTTAATAGAATACTATAAAACTCATTACAAGATAAGTTTTTAAAATGTGTTTTTACAATTATAATTGATTTGATAGTTTCAAACAAAAATCGATTTTTTTCATCTGTCTACAACACATTAATGATTAGAAAAATCCGTTCTATTACAGCATTTGTACCCAGAATTGCCAAAGAATATTCTACAATTTTTGATATGTTAGTTGTATCAATATTATAAGCTTTAGTGTATTCAAATATTTCACACCACTTAACTTCTACTTTAGCTGAATTGTTTTGCCATTCATGAATTCGTGATTTAAACATGTGTTCTACTTGACTGAATTCATCAAATAAATTATCTTCATCTAATTTTATGTTAGAATTATTTCGGTTGTTTTCGGTAAGAAATGTTATACATTTTTGAACATTTTCCCAAGTAGGACAGTTTATTAGTTGGACCCAACAAAATATTTTCAACTGGTCAAAGAGACAACCCCATCTTTCTTCGTAAGATAAAAAAGTATTATAAAATAGATCAGTACTTTTTTTGAATGAGTTTTCGTTATACATATTATTGTTTTTTAAACCATTTAAAAGCGATAAAATATTTGTTGTCAGAAAGTTTAGATTTTTTCTATTTTTTTTTTCAACTAAAATTTCTAATTCCTCTGTAATTTTACAGGCTGATATTTTATCTCCTTCTATTTTTGTTACAGTATCACAGACAACCTTTAATTGGCTTTGCAAAAAATGAAATGCGAATATCCCTTCTTGTGCTGCAGTACGTCTACTTTCGTCAGTGGACCCACTCGGATCATTTTTTTAAAAAAAAGAAGTTACCTTTTCTTGTTTTGATGCAGCTGATAATGCCAGTAAATGATTTTTTTATTTTAGTAACATGTTGTGTTATGTCTGAACGTCCACCATGATGTTCTATAGAAAACTCTGACTTACATATGGTACAAAATATTTTTCCTACTTCGTCAGCATCTTGTAAAAAAGGAAATTCTAATTTTAATTGTGGAGTAAAAACGCACCGTCTTTTGGGCATTTTGAAAACAAATTAGGTATGATGGTACACTGAATTTTAAATAAACTTAAGAAACCACACGTCACTACGTCACTACGACTACGACTACGACTACACTGTGAATGTCATCGTGAACTCAACACTCACGTATAAATATTAATAACAAATTATATTTATAATTTTACATAGATATTATAAATTAAAAATAGACATTATATTTGACAACAAACTGGTTGTGGCGGATAGAATTGAACTTATTTAGTAGATGACGTTGCAAATCAATATAATAATATTAATAACATTTTGTAAGTTATCGTTATACCATTAGTATTTATAATCGTTGGTTTAAGGTAAGCGTCCATATGTCCGCATCGTACGTATCGGGCGGATCGTATGAAACGGATTTTAGAATTCTTTGCATAAAAACGTATACAGGCGCGTCCACGACCGGCAATGGACGGATCGCACGCATCGGCCTATCGGTAATGCCGATAAGATTTATCGAATGGGCAACTTTTCCGACTGGTGCGTATGACGTCACACCGACTACGCAAACAAAAATCCGATTGCTGCTTATGCCTAGTTTACACGCTGCGTAGTACTTGTCATTAGTACTTGTCACTCGAACTATTACTTGTCACTGGCACTAATCATCTATCGGTCACACGCATTCACTGATTTGTGCATAGTATTAGTTAATAGTAAGTGATAACATAAAGATGTTTATTATTGTAGTGACTACTGAATATTAAATACGTAATTAATATAGTCACCAGACACCAAGTACTGAATGAAATGGACCGTCGAAGTGTTATAAAACAAAGTTTTAAATATTATTCAAACATAATAATATCAGCTTTAATAGATGAACTGGAAACCGAAATAAGTAAAAAACAAAAACGAATATGGACGAGGAAATGGCTCCTTCGAAGAGATACACATGGTAGTTCGGTTGGATTAATAAGAGAACTTGCAATTGAAGATAAATCAGAGTATAAAAGTTTTATGAGGATGACACCAGATCAGTTCGAATTTTTGTTTCAAAAAATATCTGCTAAAATTCAACGTGAAGATACGATTATGAGACCTGTGATACCTGCAAAAATAAAATTGGAGCTTACCTTATCATTTTTAGCTACCGGTAATAGTTATCGTAGTTTATCTCACCTTTTTCGGGTTTCAAAAGCAGCAATTAGTATTTTCATTCCTGAAGTTATGGACGCTGTGTTCGAGGCTTTAAAGGATTACATAAAAGTAAGTTGATAGTATTAAATAAAAATATTGGTATTTAGTGTAATATATATATTTACTTTTTTATAAATATACTTTTGTATAATAAATCAATAAAATGTTAACTTCATAATTTTAACAAAAACAAATATTTTATACTTTATAAAAAAAATAGTAAAAATAGTACACACTTTTAATTAACTCATACATTATGTATAAAAATAAAACAAAAAATAAAATTAATTCAACTTCATTAATAAAATAACTTTTAACTTTTAAACATAAATAAAACAAATAATGTATCACAATAGACACAATATCTAACAGTGTAAGGAACTTTTGACTAGTTCATGTATAATAATAAAAATAGTAATAGAAAATTTCTTCTTGAAAATAATATTATTTTAAGTAATTATGATAAAAAATTTTTAACTTTTTCAAGAATAACATAATACAATATATAAAATAATAATAATAAATAAAAATAATATAATTATATAAAGTCTTCATTAGTAAAAGTAGCAGAAATTGCATTAGATAAAATATTATCATTTGTATCAATGGGTGAATTTACACTTGAATCCACCTCTGATGACACATATGACAACCTATCAATAGAATCTGTTGTAATAGAACATGATCTATAATTTTGTACAGCCATGTCACTTAATATGCTTTGAATTCTTGATAGTGCAATCAAAGCGTTTTCATAATTTAAAGCTTTTAACTGAGCTGCAACACTCTTTCCGAAAATATCGAATTGGTTTTCAGGTTGAGGTACTTCTGGTTTATTTATATTTTCTTGCAATTGTTTTAGCTCATTTATAGCACGAAAAATTCCTTTTTTATTTGATTCTTTTCGGTTTTTTGGGGTGGTATCTGTATTAGCTTTTAATATTGGTGTTGAATGTGAAAATGAGGTGTCAATCTCTTCAGACTCTTGAAGTGATATTTCTTCAGTGTCTTGGGTGTTTGGTGGTATAGTGTTGTGATATTCAGTGGCTACAGTTGCATTTTCAAAACTTGGAAAATTGGTTATGATCTGAAATTAAAAATATACCTACTACATTTTTTTTTCGATTTTATTTTAATTATATTATTAATATGCCTACTAGGTATAAAGTAGGCATGCCTT
Organism: Sipha maydis; assembly: GCA_034509805.1. Taxonomy (NCBI): domain Eukaryota; kingdom Metazoa; phylum Arthropoda; class Insecta; order Hemiptera; family Aphididae; genus Sipha; species Sipha maydis. Next base: position 278,946 of record JASXSY010000019.1, on the reverse strand, counting down.
TAATTAATGTTTGTTGTCTTTTGAAAATAAAAAAATTTTCTAATAGTCTATTTAGGTACAATAAATTTGAATTTGATAAATGAAATGTTTCAGATACCTGCTAGTCACGAAGAATGGAATGTTATTGAAAGGGGTTTCCATTCTAGATGGAATTTTCCAGGGGTATATGGTGCTATAGATGGAAAACATGTGATGATACGTGCACCGCCTGATTGTGGCAGTGACTTTTTTAATTACAAAGGATCAAACAGTATTATTTTATTGGCAGTTGTAGATGATGACTATTGTTTTACTAATATAAATATTGGAGCTAACGGAAGATGTTCAGATGGCGGTGTTTTACAAAACAGTTCTCTTTCACATGAACTTGAAAATGGTATGTTACCAACCGGTGGATTTTTTGTTGCAGATGCAGCATTTCCACTAAAACATTATTTATTAAAACCTTACCAACACACACCTCTAACACACGACCAAAAAATTTTTAACTACAGGCTATCAAGGGCCCGGAGAATAGTGGAAAATGCATTTGGCATACTTGTAAGCAGATTTAGGATTTTTGAAAAACCTATAGCAACAGATGTATCAGTAACAGATAAAATTATACACACAGCATGCGCTTTGTATAACTGGCTAAGAAAGACTTCAAACACTTACTTGACCAGAGAAAATGTAGACTTCGAAAATGTAGATACCGGGGAAATCATACCAGGATCATGGAGACAAGAAACCCTAGCGTTACTGCCAAGTATTAACCGAATAGGTAGTAACCATTCATCTAGACAAGCTAGAGAATTAAGGGAAATGTATACAAAATACTTTACAAATGAAGGTGCTGTCTCGTGGCAATCAAGAATGATTAATTAAATCACCTCTTTACATACTATAATATAATAATTTAACAAAATATTGTATACATTACATATTATTAGTTTTATTATTAATTTTATAAGTTTTATATTAATTTTATTAACATGCAATTAATTTTTTTTTATTAAATTTATCTTTATATTTATTATGCATAAATTGAAGAATGTTAGAATTCAATAGAATAGTGAATTAAAAATATTTTTAACTACAACTTTTTTCAAGAGCAATTTTTAATTGTATAGTGCAATACTGCAATACAATTCAATAGTTTTTTATTACTATAATTAGTTTATATCAACATAAAAAAATTTAAATAATAATGTATATAATGTACTCACATTGTCAAAAGTGTTCCTTCTTTCATCTGCATCCTTTAAGAGTGCTTTTATTTCAACAAACCATTTTATGTTTGGTACATAAACATTGTCTGTACTGCTTCCAGATGCTTTCGATTTATCTATTTTTTTCTTTTCTTGGTAGTAGGTAGATTTTAAATTTCGCATTTTAGATTTTACATCAGCTACTTAAAAACCGGGTATAGCCATTCCGTCCACAATTTTTTGAAAACATGCTTCCCGCATGTGTTTATTTTTGTAAGATACATGTTTAGGATTCCAGAGGCATTCATATTGCTTAAACTCCTGAAGAAATTTGATAGTTGTTTCTGCATTCCACTTTTCTGACATTTTAAATTCTACGTTAAAAACTTAATAAACTAACAAAAATTGCAGGACGGTACGTGATAAAACCAATATTCTCTTATCACTTCAACTAAGCACTAATACTATCATCATGCGATCACACGTTGCGAGTGCAACCGCGAGTAGAGTAGAGTCGTGGAGGGGGTAGCTACTTGTCATTAGTAAATAGAACTGGGTTCTATTCACTCGCACTCTCGGTTTTACTAATACTAAGCACTATTTTTAATGTTTACACACAAGGTGCGAGTGCGAGTGACAAGTACTAATGACAAGTACTACGCAGCGTGTAAACTAGGCATTATACAGTGGACGCACTACCACAAATTGATCCGTTTCATACGATCCGCCCGATACGTACGATGCGTATATATGGACGCGTACCTTTAACGTTGTCGATAATTATGTGATATTATTAGTTTTCTATTTTCCACCCGCAGGAATTATAATAATTTATTGTCAAGACAAGAATCTAAAAATAATGCTGATAAGTATAGATTTAAAATATGTTCTATTGAATATTGTGATACAAAAATATCGTAGAATAAAAATAAAATAAAATAATTATAAATTAACAATAAAGAGAAAAACGGGATTAATAAGGGACCTACTTGAAAACACGGGACAAAATGCGTCCCGTATAACTTTTGTCGAGACAACGGGACACAAAGTGGAAAAACGAGACAATCCCGTATAGTACGGGACGTATGGTCACCCTACAGTAATGACTAGATGAGTGCAGCACGTTGCTTGGCACCAGTGAATATTATATAATTAATGTTAAAAATCCATTTATTTGTGGTTGGCTACGTGTTATACAAATATAATAACAATAATAATAATAACCGAAAATATCGTTATACCGGTATCTTGGTTCGAAATATTCGATATTTCGGTACGGTATTTTTAGTATTATCGGTATTCCGGTATTTTAAATATTTTGGTTATACAATAAATTATAGTTATGATTTAATTTATTATTAAAAAGAATAATATATCATATGATTAATATTATTTAATTTACTTTTCAATAAATTAAAAGAAAATAAGATAATCAATTCATATTTAAATATTTTACTTAATTATTTGGAAACATATTTTGAGTTCATAGACAAAAATATAAGTTCTTCAGCGTGATCGGTTGAAAGAGATGATCTATGATCAGTTATATTTTCAGCACAATTGAACACACGTTCGCTTGGAACACTGGTAACCTGTATGCATAAATATATTTTACCAAGAATAGCCAAAGTTGGAAATTCGTTTTCATATACTTTCCACCACTTTAAAGGCCTATAGTAATTTCCCGTTGGAAATTGTACACAGTATAAAAATAGATTAAAATACTAAATGACCAATTTCGGTGTAATCGATATTTTCGATATTATCGGTATAGCGTTTTAAAATATAGACGGTACTTATACCATATATCTCAAATTGGTTTACAGGTAATACCGTCACCCCTAGCTTGAGCATAAGATCGTATTTTAACAAATGCTTGGCAAAAAAAAAAAACCTAGAAAACTTGTAAGGTTACTTTCTAGGTTTATTTGCTTGGCAAAATAAGCGACGTTGACGTGGTCAGTTAACGTTCTATTGATATATCCGTTTTCATTTTTCCGTTTCGGTGAGTCTTAATATAGATTTCGTATTTCCTATTATTTCTATTAAGTCTACATTCTTTGTATAGATATTTTTCGAGCGCGTTTCAATGTCCTTCGGCAGACAGACCACAACGAGTTTTTCCCGATGCGGTCTGAACAGAAATTGAGAGATACGTCAGGAAGACAACAAACAAACATCACAAACTACAGCCAGACCACGTGGTATAGACGTATATACAGATATATAATAGAAAATGTGCGGTAAAACGGTGTATTAATTTTCTTTCAATATCACACAAAAAAACTAAAATAAAAAAAATAATCAAGAATATTATACGCATTTTTAATTCGTATAAACTAAATATATATAACTGATGGCCTTTAAGTTTCAATTAGCTATACAGTGAGAAATGTATTATAAAATCAGTTGTGGTGCGAAGTTTATTTTCCAATGAAGAAGTTACGTGGATTGAGTATGAATTCCATTAAAATTATAGAGGAGAAGCGACGAATATGGAATAGGCATTTATTATGGAATAGTCAATTATTCACGAATGTAGTAAGTGCTATCTGTCGTATATGATTGAAACTTGATCTTTAGTTATTAGTTTTATCAAACATATGGTACTGATATCACAGCACTGTTATCAAATGAAATAAATCACGTTTTTCGTTTTTCGTAACAACGTAAATTTTACAAGATATGTATATTTTTATTTATTTCACTTAGTTAATGTTTTAAATTATAAATCCTTTAAAGCGTCTGAATAGCTTATGAAATTTACTTTTAAACTTTACTATAGTGATTAACCTAACGTTAAAGCATCAAATTGTAATTATATTTTTGTATTGAATTCATGATGATGATAGTATGGAATACTTGTTTGCTTTTAATATGGGATGCTATTCTATAACATAAAAAGTTATATAGGTATTATATATGAATTATTATTTTTTTAAGATGGCCAAATCAAATACTAGATACAGAAAACAGTGGGATAAAAGAGCAATGGAATCTGCAATACAAGCAGTTCGCCAAAAAGAAATGGGGTTTTTAAAAGCAGCTAAACGTATTAATTTTATAAAGATTAAAAGAAGTTTTTAAATACCTACTGGCTCCTTTTTATTTTAAGATAATTGTTTTCTGTCTAAGACATTTGTCTGGTTCATTTTTTAATTATATTATTTACATATTTAGTTACATTGGAACTTAAAATATTTTAATTTATTCCTATTAGATAATTAGTGCTGGCATTATGGAATACCCTATTCCATATTACACACACTTTTTTGAAATGGTAAAATTCAAAATTTTTACATTATCATGAATATATTAAAATTGGTAATTTGATGTGTTCCAATAACTAAAAAAATGTATTCTAAAATAGTTTTAAATTAATATGATGTTAATGGTTTTCCAAAAACATCAAAATTGTAATCAGTGTAGATCAAAAACAAAATGGTATTCCATATTCGTCGCACCTCCTCTAATATTTCATTAAAATAAACGGGTCTATACAAAATAAAGTGTGATAATATTTAATGTTAAATGTGTTAATTGCGAATTAAACTTTTCTGTCACAAAACTATTTGATCGTGTATTACATTTATAAAAATAAGGAATTACTTTTCGATGGAACACTTTACTAATGATACGCGTATAACTGGTGTGAACATTTTTATCATTTAAATTTTATCACTAGACGTAATAAGATTTTACCTCGGACCAGGAAGATTAATGTTCTGAAGTTAGTTTTTTAACAAAAATTATTTTATCTATACATTTTCTCCGCTGAATTTCAAAGTTTGTCGATATTTTGGAACGTATATTATATCCTCTGAGTGAAATAATATTCAATAATATTCGGGTTATTTTTCTTCAATAATGAGTAAATTCTGCACACTAAAGCACTTAGTTTAGTAAATTAATTATATCACTAACTTCTAAAGATTTGGAATCTAATCGGTAAGTACTTGAAATACTTATAAATTACTACAAGAGGATATGAGCTTAGAAGGAAAGCATTCAAATAATATATTGCACAAAAAAATGTATTTAAGACAGTGCAAAATATTATATACATTTTTGTATACATTTTGAAAGTGTGTTCGATGTATATTTATGCACAATAATACGCAGTACATGACAGTTAAATTAATTTAGTTTAAGTACGAAATGGAAGTTGGATAATTTTTATAAACTAAAATGAATAATTTGTTATGCTTCATAATTATATGTGTATATATCTGAATGTTTACATTCCTGAGAGTGAAACGTAATTAAACTTCGCTTAAAGGTAGTCAATTACTAATTCAATTTGTAATGACGTCAAAATACTACTCACCTGAGGAAAAGCAAGTGTCAACGCCACCATCCAAATGATTAATATATACTTAAATGCTCTGGAAAGGTTGGATTCTGTGTGCGATAGAAAGGGATGACAAATAGCAACGTATCTTTCGATAGTAAATGCCGTAATTGTCAATACTGTAGCGTTCGTCGATGTCTCCGCAGCGAACCCTCTGATTATGCAAAACATTTCTCCGAACACATACGGATATCTAGAAAAAAAAACACAAGATTAGCACTGAAATAATACACCAACTCATACAAAAGAGTGTTGTGTCGGACTTGCATTCATTCGTATTTTAAACTATATAAATTGGACTTTTTCACTTGTGTAATAATTATTTTTTATTCTTTTGCAATTAATTCCATAATGTTTCTATGATATAATAGTTTGGTACTCATCAAACAGAGGGTAATAATTAGTTATTGCTCATAATTACTATATATAGTAATGAGTAGGTCTCGGAAGTTATAGGAGCTAAAAAGGCAAAATATACACGTAAAAGTTGCAAAATATGCATTAAATATGCAAAAAAATTTAATAAATACGCAAAAAAATATTGTGAAATTAAAAAAAAAAAAAACACTGTGATGTTTTTAATAATCAATTATATATATATAAAAAACTCTTTATAACTGAAAAAAATGTATAATTTGTTGGTATTTTAGCGATAAGATAAAAATTACTTATCGCTAATATACCAACAAATTATACATTTTTTTCAGTTATAAAGAGGTTTTTATATATATATAATTGATTATTAAAAACATCACAGCCTAAATACTTATGTTAAGATAAAAATTACTTAACATAAGTATTTAGGCATTTTAGCGTGATGGACTAAATGCGTATCACATTGTTGTTATAAAATTAATTGTGGACCGTGACGATGGCAATAAACATCTTCGTTGATAATTTTTAATTTTATACATTCAATATTAATTGAAATCTATAGAAGAGGAAGAGGTTCTTAAAATTATTTTTAAGAAAAATATGAAATTTGCATAATATAAGTGCAAAATCAGTCAAATACGCATTTTTTTGCTAAAATTGACAAAATATGCATATTCAATTTTCAATTTTTTAACGCACCATTGTATAGTTCAGATTTCTAGCTTGGTCTGCTATAAATTGGTAACATACAGAAAAATATGCGATTTCTACAACTTTTGAACTCTACTAATGAGTATGAGTACGTGTATCATAGACCCTTAAGGAGCCGCGAATAACAAGTTAGGAACTGCTAGTATATGATATTAGTAAAAAAAAAAAAACTAGTGAAATATCATAAGTTTCCAATAAAATATATCACATAACGCTGAGGATTCGTCGAGAGCGTGGCATACAATATTATATTACCTTTATAGGTATGCACAATTTTTAGCTTATATGGTGTTATAGTTATTATTACTATCATTAAAGCTTTTATTTATTTATGGTAAGCCGAATGTTCCAAGTGTATTCGTCACTAGTGCCGGCTCAAGTATTTACGGGGCCTGGTGCTGAATATTATTTTTTTTAAGTTTTCTTTCTTATATATTTGTACAAAATACATAAATTGTATTTTAGTAAGATTAAGCATGGGGCCATTAAAATAGCAGGGCCTAGTTCCCGGTCACACCTCGACCCCCTCTCGCACAGGTCCTGCTCGTCACATTTTAATACTTATAGTCTTGCATATCAAAAAATTTGGTAAAAAATAAATATAAACAAGAGTTTTTTTTGACGGTCTGTAATATATTATTGATAAAATTACCTTGTCAGCGATAGTGGTTCTAAATAATAAATGGAAAATACTCGTAGATTTCGTTTTGCAATAAATACCGCGTATTCCGTCGCTGCCAATGACTTGGATTTAGTACATTTTATGTATAAAATGTCACTAAATCACTAAGTCTTATCTACATTAACTGACAAACAAAAGTTGACCAACCAAATTTTCATCTTAGTCCTTCTGGCATCCGTGGAAATGTTATTTTTTAAACTTTTTTTAAACAACCGTGGTGTATTAATGAATTTTAAGGTTGAACAATTTAAAGCGAACGCATCTTAGGCAATCGCATTACAGAAGTGAATAACAATCGATATCGTATGATACTATAAATACGTACATGTTATCATAGCCGGCGAAAAGGGGGGGCAGGTACCTTTGAAAGGGCCCGTAGTCTCAGTGTTTTATTAAAAATTATTTTTTAATGCCATTTGCCGTAGCATAAAATGCAAATTTTAATAATTTTGTTGTACTAAAGTATGTACAAGTAGTATCTTGACCAAATAAGTGTAAGAGGGGGCCTGGAATCGATTAGCCCCGGGGCCCTCAAAAGCTCTCGACGGCCCTGCATGTTATAATTGTTGTGTGAAGTCTCTATAGTCGTCAATGGATTCCACACGTTTGCCGTTACACATCTTTTTGCATTTTAGGTATTCATGATTAACGTACTGTACACGTAATATACTTCACAATCATCCGATTGCAGGACATTGGAGATAATCGAGTTTATACGGAAAGCGATTATCGTGAAGTAAATGATAATCATCTGATATTATTAATTGTGGAATGACCCGTGTGGAAAAAGACGTGCAGTAGCTACTTTCACGGCTAATTGTGTTGAGCAATTATAAAACACGCCATGCGCCGGAGGGTGCTTTACAATATAAAATTTACAAAACAGTTATGATGACGGCTCAGAAATGATCAAAAATAATAAAGTCGACTTTCAAAAATGGTAATAAAATTTCAAATAAACTTAGGGTATATTAATCGGTGTTTAGTATATTAATCGTATTGCGCAATGCAATAGTTATGTGATATCGTCATAATATAAATATATTATGTTATGTAAGCTTTGGATGTGACATATTTTTACGAACAGATTTACTCTAGATTTACAGTATTAGGTACAAGAAAGTTTACAAATCATGATCAAGTACGTCATGTCAACCTGGGGTGTGCAATGTCGACAGTGGCTTATTACGAGTATCAAAGGAATAGCTAAGGTTTTGTTTTTCATAACTACGTAAATAGGATAAATAAATTAAAATAAAATTTACAGTATGGTAATTTTGGTATTTTATACTATGAGATTGATATAGTGACATACATTTGATATATAATTAAACGTTGTCAGTCATTTTGTGTTTGCGTTAACATCATAAAATTCCGTGACGGGATAGTTTTCAACTAATTTCGTTTAAACTTTAATAGAAAACAATCAACGATATTGTCACTATTTATTACCCAAAATGAATTTCATTCAAAATTTAACTTGCGATAGAACATTCCGATTTCAATATGTAAATAAACAAATAAATGCTTAGTCTGAAGTGTATAGTAATTATAAATATAAATATAAGTAATTATGACAGATATAAAAAAATTATGTCGGAAATACGCAATAATATATTTATTATGCTTGATAATATTCATTGTTTGTCCCGTAATATTTATTTATTAATCAATAATTATTAAAGATAAACGAGTAAACAATTATTTGTAAATATCTACTTGTTTATTAATTAGTAATTTTGTTTAAAAAAACACATTTATCTACTGATTTATAACTTTGAGCTATTTGTATTCATCAATTTATGAGCAAATTTTTTTTGAAAAGTTTTGAAAAATAAACAATAATAAAACGTAATATAATATATTTTGTTTGCTTCTTACTATCCAATATTTTTTTTTCGGGTTTGTGTCATAAGGAAAGCGTTGGAAATTGCTATTTGTTTTTTTAATAAGAATAAAAAACAGACCATACCTATGTGTCTTAATTCGTAATCAATTTTACGTCATATGATGATCAGAATACATATACCTATTCGATTTTACATTCCATTAGCATAAACTACGTTCTAATTTTATTTTATAGTCACCAAAGTCTATAAGACGCCAAACATCGGCCTTTATTTTAAACTTAAAGTTGGTATAATTTTATTAATTCTTCATGCATCATCGTAAAGACACGTGGATTCATATTTTAATTTTTCTTTTTATATTATCCACTCCTTCAAAGAAAAAGAAAAAATGAGAGAGAGAGAGAGAGAAAGAGAAAGAGAGAGTGAGAGAGTGAGAGAGATTTATTCACATACATGCACACATGTGATAATTTTATTACATTTTAAAACATGGTACAATTATTTTTGTGATAAAAAAAAAGATATTTACAACTTGTATTAGACTACACGAAATTATATAAAAAATAATAATGCAATGTGTCCCTAAGGCATAGTTTTATAAGCTTTTCTCGGTCAAGAACAAGTAATTTTTATCATCATATAACACTAGATCTATCGAATTTCATCTTAAACATTTATTTTCTTGTCTGTTATTATTCGTTATTCTTAAAGCATTTTTGTATGAGAAAAGTGTATCTTCTCTGAATAATTTATAGCTAAACTATGTGTATCACACATATGTGTACGCATTAATATAACTAGTTATTTCTAAGTTATTTTTAATTTAATTTAAACATATAAAGGTAATGTGTATATATGTTACTGTGAATGCCCGCAATTGGTGAATGATGAAAAATTAAAATAATACAGACATTTACTAGTGGATGTTGACATTTACGTTAAGATTTTGGTTAATGTTGACATACACAATAAGATTTTGGTTAATGTTGACATAGGTAATTTAAATTATGATTATTTATAATATTACTTATTACAGCATGACAAACTGTCATGACATTGTGTACTACATAAAATGCCAACATTTCTACATTTACACTTTTTTGTAGTACATTTTGATTTATAGTTAAATCTTGTATATCCTTGCCCAACAGTCAATGAATTTGATGTAGAAGCTTCCCTTAAAGAAATTTGTTAATCCCTTTGTACATCAGTGATTGATATTAAATTTTCTTTACACACTGAAAACTGGTTTCTAGTGTATAATCGATTTATAACACCGTTTTTGATAGCTAATTTATAAAAATCATTATCTACTATATCTAATACTACAGCTAAAATATTTTAGGGATCCATTTTACTACGATCAACATCTGAAACTCGAACACGGACAGTTTCTCCAACATAAGCCGACTAAAACTTTTGTTTTGAAGTTCGCAACATTTTTACAGTTTGTACTTGAAAATTGGTGATTGCTACTTCTCTATTTAAAATTATATTTTTCTTTTCTTCTAGAAATTGATTTATCTACAAATTAAGTGATTTGAATCAATTAAGTTTTGTTTATTAGTTTATCTATTAATAGTTAATACGTAACGTTTCAGAATCTGTTTATAATTTTCAAATATTTATTATTATTTATTCTGCATATTTTGGTACATATTAGTTAAAATACATATTTCATGTTTTTTAGTGTGTAACTCTATACATATTACAAACATCTTAAGTAAATAAACATACGAGTCCTAGTTATTACAGTAAGATAGTAGTAGTTATTATAGTTGTCTTGATATCGATATCGTACTTATATAAAATGACTATACTATACAATAATAGTACCTTGAATTCCTTGAATTCATTTTATGTATTTTTATGTATTTCTTAAGGGCTTATACATATTTTATTTTCCATTAAAATGCTATAATATTGGTTTATATATATATCGAATATATATATACAGTAGAAATCACAACAACAAGCACCGGGTAGTACGAGATATTGTTTAAAACGAGAAAAACTCTAGGTTCCGACACAAGCCAATATGGTTTTATATTAAAATATACGTTTATGAGTATGATTATAATGAATAAAATAAAATGAATTTGACTAACAACCTTTCAGTTACTACAAACAAGTACCTTGCGAAATAAGAAATTTTGGCCATTATTTAAGTCTATTAATCATTGACATATTATCTTTAATTGTGAGGATTACTTATTAATAATAAACATGATTCCTATAAATGCTGATGTTTTCAAGTTAATAAAAACTACAAATAACGTCAGTTGTTTGAAGACGTCCATCATGTCGCGTCGTCAGTTTACGTTAGACAAAAAAATCAGAATAATCGGGCGTTTAGAAAATGGTGAAAAAACATCGTAATATATTACTATATATATATTACTATATTGCTATAGCAAAAGAATTAGGCACCTTTTCGTCGATGATTTCAACCATATGGAAGAATCGGGATACGTTGAAAAATATGTTTCAAACCACGTCACTTAAAGCAAAACGATTGCGCACTGCACAGCATAAGGACCTTGAAGAAGCTATACTAGTATGGTTCGAACAACAATGGTTATTGAATGTGCCTGTAAGTGATCCTATTTTTCAAACAAAAACTGACCAATTGGCTGAAAAAAATAAAATAGAAAATTTCAAATGCTCTGCGTCTTGGATTCCAACAGTGGCACAATATTGGTTTCGACAAGATCTCAGGTGAGGTATGTGCAGTTAATATTGATTTTATTCTAATTGGCTGGCTAATATTTGGCCATTCCTTCGAGCAGATTACTTTGATGATGAAATTTATAATGCCGACGAAGCGGGTTTTTTTTCAAAATTAACTCCCGATAAAACTCTTCGCTTCGAGGGGGAAAAATGCTCGGATGGAAAACTATCGAAAAACAGAATAACAGTTTTAGTGGTAGCCAACATGATCGGAACTGACAAAAGAAAACTCTTTTTTTATTAAAAAGAAAAAATCCCTCGGTGTTTTAAAGGAGTTACATCACTTCTGGTATTTTTTAAAAATAACATCAAAGCTTGGATGACTTCAGCAATTTTTGAAAAAACCCTTAATTAATGGGATGATGAGTAAGAAAAAAAAATTAAAATGTTGGTGGACAACTGTCCAGCACACCCATCATTGCATTTGAATTTTTTTAAACTCGTATTTTTGCCCACCAACACTACTGCTGTACTTCAACCGATGGGCCAGGGCGTTATAAAAAACCTGAAAACTCATTACCATAACCAGTTGGTACACAAAATGATTGAGGATATTGAAAATCAAGTAGAATCAAAAACAATTGCTTTGAATGCTATAATAATGCTGGATAAAGCTTGGCGTAATGTAACATCGACGGGGATTGCTAATTGCTTTTGGCATGCAGGTTTTTTGTGTCGTTTTGACCGATACTACAAAGCTACATGCAGATAGTGGATTGATTAATGACATCGATGACGATTACGTCCAGATTGATGATGACCTCATAACGTCAGAAATTTCAACGGATGAAGGTATAGTAAAAATGTCATAGCCAAATAACAAGTTGAGCCGAAAATGACACTGACATCGATGATTTTTATGATGAGTTTGAAACTGTGTCGTCAATATCTGAAGCTCGTACTGCATTGAGGACACTAGAAACATTTTATTACACAAAATATGAAGGTACAGATGCTGAAAGAAAAGCGTTGTCTTTATTAAAAGCATCGATCAACACTAAATGCACAAAGCAAAGTTCGATCAAAAATTATTTTAAGAAATTAAATTAAATTGTTTTATAATTATATTTAAGGAAAAAGTAATAAATAAAGTATTAAGTCTCCAATTGTAATAATTAATAATAATAAATAATAAATGTATGTATGTAAATTTAACATGCATTTCAATTATAAGTAAAATAAAAAAATGCATCTGTTTAAGTTTTGTATTTCCCATTTTAAACCGGTTACAACGAATACTCATTCTAACTACATATAACAAACTACCGGTTATAACAAGAAAAATTGGTTAGCCCTTAAAACTCGTCATACCCGATTTTTACTGCATATATATATATATATATATTTATCTACCATGAGTTCTAAATTTATTTTAACTTTTTTTTTTAATTTTCTGAAGTTTTTTCAACATAATTTAAATGTTATTATAACACCAAAATAAGTTATATAATCAAATTTTTAATATTAATTAATCTAAATTTCTAATACATTTGAATATTCGTCTTAGCAGTCGTTTACATTTTTATATGTATACAATTATGTATACGTCATATTATACACATGTGGAAGGATAAATATATTTAATATTACAGAAATAAGTTAAAATAAAATTAATGATAAAAATTATTGATCAAGAACACCTATGAACACCGATTGAACTTTTAATTGAAAAATATTTTTTAAGATTCTACGTAAGTATTTATAGATGTACGAATTATAATTGCAGTATTTGGAATATAAATATTAGAAGACCGTCTAATGTTTGGTAAAGTTTATGGAAGTCAATTAAGGGTGCGTTGACAATACATTAAATAATATTTTTACCACAGTTGAATGATTATAGACAAAAAACAACTTAATGGTGTTTTAATGTCCAATGCAAAAGAAGTTTATTTTTAATAAAGTCGATGCGTTCAAACAATTTTCGAAAACATAGCCTAATCATACATAATGATTTAATTGGTTAAAATATTATGTATATGTTATGGTCTATGTGAACAAATCAGTCAATGTAGTTCATTGCCCGAACATTATATAAAACATTATATACAGGAACATTATATACGTTGTCTAAGATATTTGGGCAAAGTAAGCAATACATATTTAATTCCCACATAGACTAGGTATTGTATACAATGTTAAAACTAGTGTTCTTGATACCATAAATTATAACATAAATTATGTCAAATAGAATGAGGAGTCCTTATCGATACTTAGGCGGTTTGTCCCATCTCGGATGTGCGCGGGGACAACAAGTGAGAGGAAATATTATATCTAGAGGAGGAGGAGACCTGGATGTTGAAGTGTGTGATACCACCCGGACAGCCAGTGTGGTAGCTGTTCCACCTGTTATGTGTGCAGGTCTACCTAACACGGGTAATGTCAACGGTGTTGGGACATCACCATTACGCCCTGGGTTAAATCTGAGTCTAGGTATGAGGGATAGATTTAAAGTGAGAATAGGCACGTGAAATGTTGGAACGTTGACAGGCAGAAGTAGAGAATTAGCAGAAGTATTGAAGAGAAGGAAAGTTAATATTTGTTGTGTACAGGAAACTAAATGGAAAGAAGAGAAAGCAAAAGAAATAGGAGAGGGCTATAAGGTAATATATTCAGGTAGGACTAGTACTAGGAATGGCGTTGGAGTAATATTGGATGATGAGATGAAAATTAAGGTAGTCGACGTAGGAAGGAAAAGTGATAGAATTATTACGGTAAAATTGGTATTCGAGGAGAAAGTATTAAACTTAGTAAGTGCGTATGTACCGCAAGTAGGATGTGAAGAAAGTGAAAAGGAAGAGTTTTGGCGAGAGATGGATGAGGTGATGCAAGGAATACCAGGAAATGAGGATGTTGTGATTGGTGGTGATATGAATGGTCACGTAGGGAGTGAGAGGGTAGGGTATGAAAGAGTGCATGGAGGGTATGGTTTTGGGGAGAGGAATGAGGCTGGAGAAAAAGTTTTGGATTTTGCAGAATCGTATGAGCTTGCAGTAATCAATACATATTTTAGGAAAAGAGAAGAGCATTATATAACATACAAGAGTGGAAGAAATAGGTCGCAGAATGATTATTTTATGTGGAGGAGAGACAATATAAAAAGAGTAAAGGATTGTAAAGTAATTCCTGGAGAGAGTGTAATAACACAACATAGGTTGATGATAATGGAAGTATGGTGTAGTGGAAAAAAGATGAACAAAAGAAGGAATACAGGGAAGGAGATCAGAATTAGGTGGTGGAAATTAATAGGAAACAAAGAGAAGGAGTTTATAAAGAAATTAAAAGAAAAAGCTGTGTGGAATGTTGAGGGAGATATAAATGAGGTTTGGAGAAGGATGGCCACTTGTGTTAAGAACATAACAAAAGAGGTTGTTGGTGAAACCAAAAGTAGTTTACCAGAAGACAAGGAAACGTGGTGGTGAGATGAGCAGATTCAGAGAGTAGTAGCGAGTAAGAAAAAGCAATTTAAGGTATAGCAGAAAAGTAGGAAGAGGAAAGATTAGATAGAGTATAAAAATGTATGTAAAATAGTGAAAAGTGCGGTAAGCAAAGCGAAGCTTAATAGGTATGATGAGTTATATGAGCGGCTAGGAACACAGGAAGGAGAAACAGAAATTTATAGACTGGCGAAGGTGAGAGAAAATCAATCCAAGGATTTCCAAGATGTCTGGTGTATAAAAAATGAGGATAAGAGGGTTTAACAAAGGATGAGGATATGAAAAAAAGATGGAAAGAATATTTTGAGAAATTACTGAACAAGGAGTATCCAAAAGAAGCTTTAGAGAGTATTTCATAGAATGAAGGATTGATTGGTCTAGTGGGTGAGGAGGAAGTGAGAGATGCGGTGAAGGCGATGAAAAAGAAAAAAGCGGTAGTACCTGTAGAGGCATGGAAAATGTTAGGGGATGTAAGCATTGGGTGGTTGAAAAATCTTTTTAATAAGGTACTGTTAGAGGGAAAAATGCCAGAAGATTGGAGAAAGAGTTTTATTGTACCAATATTTAAAGGAAAAGGAGACATACAAGAATGTGGGAACTATAGAGGAATAAAGCTCATGAGTCATAGTATGAAGATCTGGGAAAAGATTATAGAGAAGAAGATAAGAAGTGAGACGTCGATATCAGAAAACCAGTTTAGATTTATGCCAGGAAAATCGACAATGGAGCCATTATTTTGTATTAGGCAATTAGTAGAGCAGTACAGAGAAAAGAATAAAAAACTATGCATGGTGTTTATAGATTTAGAAAAGGCGTATGACAGGGTGCCAAGGGAAGTTTTAAGGTGGGCATAAATGAGGAAAAATGTATGTTTATTTGATCCAGGATATGTATGAAGGGTCGAGTACTAGTGTCAAGAGTCGGTGTGGAGTATCAGAAAGTTTCAGTATAGGAGTAGGTGTGCACCAGGGGTCAGCTCTAAGCCCCTACCTGTTCTCAGTGGTAATGGATGAGGTTTCAAAGGAGATACAGGGTGAGATACCATGGTGTATGATGTTTGCGGATGATATAGTTCTGATAGAAGAAAACCTAGTAGTTGTCAATAATAGGGTAAATGAGTGGAGGTTAGCCCTTGAAGAAAAGGGATTGAGAATTAGTAGAAATAAAACTGAGTATATTGAGAATGATTTTGGACAAAGAGACCAAGAAGTTGAAGAAATGAGGAGACAACTGACAATAGATGGTGATGTGATAGGTGAAGTTAAGAGCTTTAAATATTTAGGATCTTTTGTTCAAAAGGACGGGGGATTTGACATGGATGTAAAAGATAGGATTAAGTGCGGATGGATGAAATGGAGAGAAGCATCGGGCGTGTTATGCGATAAGAGAATTCCAATTAGGCTGAAAGGTAAATTTTATAAAAGTGTAGTGAGACCAACTATGCTGTATGGTTCAGAGTGTTGGGCGGTTAACAGGAGAATAGAACAAAGTATGAGTGTCGCGGAAATGAGAATGCTTAGATGGTTGAGTGGAGTGACAAGAAAAGATAGAATAAGGAATGAATACGTGAGAGGTAGTGTTGGTGTAGCGCCAATTGTGGACAAGATGAGTGAAAATAGGCTGAGATGGTTTGGGCATGTGATGAGGCGAGAGGAAACGAATGCAGTAAGAGTGGTTATGAAGATGGACGTTGAAGGGAAAAGAGGAAGACGAAGACCAAAAAAGAGATGGTTGGAGACTTTGGAGAATGACATGAGAGCTGTCGGTGTGTGCAGAAGAGATGTGATTGACCGAGTAAAGTGGAGGTGTAGAACAAGGGTGGCCGACCCCAAATAGTTGGGAGGAAGGTGAAGCAAAAGAAGATGAAGAAGAATTCGATAATAGTTAAAGTGTATATAGGAATATGAAAGTATTTATAAGTAGACTTTAGTTTATCTTATCTGTTTCTGTTCGATAACCATAGCTTAATGATCTTAGGTATGTTAAGGTATGTATATCTTAGATTATATTTTTATAGATAATTTTTATATTTTCTTAGATATTTTTTATTCGAATAATTGTGTAATTTATAATTTAATACTGATTACCTCTTAGGAGTTAATACTTAACTAAACCGTTTACGTATATTAAAAACCATCGGGTACCCGAAAATTTTGGGTAATGGGTACCCACTACTCGAAAACATTGACTACCCACAAAATCGGGTATTACCCGGATAAACGGGTACCCGGGTACCCGGGTATAACCAACATCAAATTAAGAGCACTAGTTAAAACTGGTGTGGGTAATGTGAATATTTGAGGTATTTTAGAGTGTTATATTTTATAATTTATTTTAGACACTGCTTCATACGGGTTAAAATAACTTTTATCAGCAGTGTCATTAATAGAAAATCAATAATTAAGGCTATGACCGCTGCACTTATGGTCAAACATATGATAAAAGAAGATGCAAATACAAAACTTCTGGAATTTTGTGCAACTTTAAATGCCATAATGGCAATACTTGTAAAAATAAATAATAAATAATATAAATAAAATATTCTCCTTTTTTGTTAAAAATAAAATTATGTAAGATAATATTTTACGTATTTTATTCACTATAGTACTTAGCACTGGTTTAAGTAAATAATTATCTACATAGCTTGAATAACTCAGGTATTGTAAACTTTGTCCGGTCGGTGTTTACAATGACCATTTATCCACTTGAACCGTAACATACTATAGTATATAATATATAAAATTCTCGTGTCACAGTGTTAGTTATCGAACTCCTCCGAAACGACTTGACCGATTTTCATGAAAATTTCTATGTATATTTGGTAGGTCTGAGAATATTAAATAACGAATTGAACAAAGTTAGAGTCATATAGAGTTGGTACATTTAACGAGCAACGAAGTGCATGGGATCAGTTAGTATATATATATATATATATATATATATATATATACAATAATGGTAAGGTAAATTTATAATAAAATTATGTTGTTAATTTAATAATAAAAAAAACGTTATTATTAGTTTAATATTTAATGAGTTTACTAGGAAGTAATCATAATATGTATCCTTAACGTATGAATAAGTTAACGAAAATAAATTCAGGATTTATTTCAAAATAATATTTTAATAATATCATATGCATTGTATACGTTCCGGGACAATTGAGTTTATGTAAATGTAATTTCGTATTGCAAAATCGTCAGATCTTCGGGATATGCATGAGACCGATGTATGATATAATATTATATATTTATGTATTTAATACAATATTCTGTACGATATCGGTAATTTTTTTTAATTTTAATTTAACTTTTATTTTGAAACGCATGTATTAACTTTATTATATTGTTGTGATGTATTAATAACTCAGTAAGCCTTAATGTCAAACGATTTACGGTAAATCTACGGTGTTCTCGTTTTGATGTTATGTAATGTTTCCTGTCATCGAACGAATACTGTTACCTGGACCATGTTTGGTAGATTTCCTGTGGTAGCCCAGATAACAGTAGCAGTAGGTCGGACACGGCGAGACTGAAAAGATAGTAGTTGGTGGCCGTGTGCATATACTTGTTCCGGGCGATCACTATGCACGTGCTCACATTTCCCACAATGCCCGAGGCGAATATCAACGTGTAAATTAATGTCACGGGCACGACCACCGGTAGTGGATCTCTTTTCGGTCCCCACAGGTCCTGGTTATTGTTACTGTGGCTAGAAGAAAAAAATTGACAAAACAGCCTGTGATCATCGATGGTAAATATTTAAGTCAACGGTGATAATATACTTATTTTACTAATAATATTAATTTATTTAATTTTTCATAATTTAAAATGTATTTACTTAATTCATTATTAAAATATTAAATCGTTCAAATGTGTATGTATTGATTATATGAATTATGTAAGTATCATATTGAATCGTGAGACTCAGTAGTGTGCGCTTTCTACACAGTTATAATTCCAAAATTAACGGACCAATGATTTAATCATAGTCATGAATCTGATATTTGAATATGAAATATGATCCTTGAAAACATAATTTTACGTTTAAGACTATTGGATTAATTCTACAATAAATATAAATGTAAAATGCTTAGATATTTACAGGCAATTTAATAATATAACATAATGTATACATTTTTAAAAAAAGATTCTTATCGTTTAACCGCTGAATACAATTTAAATGTAGAAAATAACAATAATATTTTTTTGGTTTTCAGGGATAAAAAAAAAAAAAAAAATAATACAATCGAAGAAAGACACAATACGATACTATTCAATTCAAATAGATAAATAGTGTAGTCGCATATACGAAAGTAGCAAAATAGGCACACGTACATCTTAGTTATAAATTACTAACAGAAATTTTTTGAGTTATCGCGTTTATTATATTATTCTTCTCACTGTCAACAATAACGTGTGAATACATGTGTACATAGACGCATCATGCATCGGTTAAGACACTTACGCTTTTAACGTTTTCATCTGACACCTCTGACACAAATTCTTAATAATAATAAAAATAATGATAATAATTATGAAACAAAAATTTTTACCTTATGCTGTCGTTGAAAGTATCGTTTCTAAAAGTTTCTTCAAGGAGCATACTCAAAAACGCAGTACAACTGATGCATTATTTAAACAACCATCGCACTAAAAGTCCTAATGAAAAAATATACATCATTTTAAAAATTACAATTAAACACAATAATTTAATTACAGATTTATTGATTATGGTAATAATAATGTAGTTTTTACACTAAATATGTGATCTACTTTATAATATCAATAAATTCTAGTAATATGTTCTGTCGAAATATATATGACAAATGTTATTCGTTTTTTACACTTTTAGTTATAATATTTAGTGATATTATTTTAATACACATTTGTGTACGTATTATGGTACGTAAATTATATTAATATATATAAAATTATATTATGCATGGATAATAAATAAATACTTAAAATTATAGGTACAAATATTAGTAACATTGATTATAAAACTGTCTACGAAATATAGTTTTGTCAGCGACAGTTTTATAATTTTAAAATAAAATGGAGGAATCATCGGTCTCATTTTAATAAAATAAATTTTCTGCAATTAATTTACCGGCACTGTTTATTAACGTCAAAAACAAATGGACACTTTAGTTTGGTAGTTACACTACCATGGACTCTTATTTTATTTCGTTTGCGATTTATGTAAATAAAAATAGTCTTGAAACCTGTTTTAAATATTAATATTTAATAGTTTTAGTAGTTACATAATTTATATTATCGTGCCAAACAAGAATGTATTTAAAAGTTTATATCTTTATACAATATGCATGAACAAAAAAATGTAATATCCAGCTGTCAATTTTTTTTTCGTTTTCCAATAGTATTTTTCAATTAAATTTAAATTAATGATATTATCTTTGACCTAATAAAGTATTATAAATTAAATTTAGAACGATAATAGCAAAGGAAAAGAAGATCTAATATAAATTTGATTCACTCTAAACACTAACGGCGTAATAGAGGCGTACTATCATTAGCTTTAAATTATTTACCGCATAGTCAACAATAGCAATATGCTATAAAATAAGATAATATTTATAAAAAATGTTCTCTTCCTTTTTTTTTTTTTTTACATCAGTTTTATACGGACTAAACCTGAATAGGTTTGCATTTTTTAATACGAATACTAATATTCATCAGACCCGTTTTTTCTCTCTTAAATTTAATTTTGTTCGTTATACCTCACGCCTTTTTTTATATTCTTATACTAAGTTACTATTTTCGAGGACAACCATACTAACATGATATATTTGAAATATCAAAGACCAAATTAACTTAATGAAATTATTTTCTATTTATTGTTTTTCAAAAGAAATATGCCCCATCATAAGTGACATTTATAGTAAGTGGTATGGTTTTGACGTTGCGTGACTGCTACATTTCGTTGACTTAATCAAATTGGATTTAGATAGATTTCAAACAAACTTTTTTCACAATACGTATCAAATAACCAAAAAATTTAACACTAAATCAATGGTTTCGGCAATGATATTTCAGAAGAGTATATTTTTCGTGTATTTGCTTTTTAAACTTGGAGATTTTAGATTTTGTATTGACATAAATTGTATTTTTCAGACACGTAAGGGATTTTAATAATGGAGTTATACAGAAGTTACATTACATAATTCAGTATAATAGTTATAGGATCATAATTGTCTTTATTAACATTTTCTTTGAGCAAAGAGTATGTAATTTTAGTAAAAAAGCAGACATTTATTTCAAGAGATTTTTTTTCTTGATAAGTTCGTTATACACTCAATGATAATGACTTTGATCATTCTGTTTACAAAGAGCAATCATTTAACTTCATAGTATTTGACTGATGTATAATAAGACTATAATTTCAAAAGATCAAAAAAAAATTTTTATATCTCATGTACAATATAAATTTTCATTGGCCAATGCATGAAAAGCTCGTTAAAAAAGACGAAAAGGTTTAATTGAAATACTGATAACTTAAAATAACATCAAATCAATAGGTTTTGTACTTAAATTTAAAAAGAAAAATTAAAACAATTAAGATTAGCCTTAAAATGAAGATAATTATGTGGCCTTTTTTAAATTTTAATCCGTTTTAATTGTTAATTAAACTAATTACTACGTTAGTATGTTAATTAAAAGTAAAATAAGCAGAAGCTGATCATTCGGGAAGGGGTAATTTCACCGTTCATTTATATTTAAATATATTATTTATTTGAAGAGTATACGCCGTGAGGCATTATAACATTACAATATGTATGGTTAAATATTGGGATATAAATATATAATAGTACATAGTGAAAACAACAAATGATTGGAGTGGAATTAAAATTGGAAAGATCGGAAGATGCGATGGATCGGGTTGTTATGGCTGTATGATGTAGAGTGTGCAGGTATATAGAACTGTCCTTGGTTGCGGGTATTATGTGAAGGTACTCTGAAGGATATAATTGATAATATGTTGGGTGCCTCTAGTAGTCCATTGAGCAAAGCCTTGATAAAGTTTTGGTCTGCAAGGGTACGGCGGGAATGGAGTGTTGGAAGACTTAGGACTTCACGAAAATAAGTATAGTCAATGACTTATAGACTTATAGACTATTAGTCATGGCATGGATCTGGCAATTTATGAATAAAAGCAGCATATACAAGGAATTTATTCTGCACACTCTCAATTCTCAGCTGGTCTTTGGTCAGGTACGGGTGCCAGATAACAGTACCATACTCGAGCAGAGAACGAACCAAGGAGATGTAAAGGGACCGGAGACAGTTATCAGAGGAGAAATGTTTAGTATTACGCTTTATAAAACAAATAAATTTTAGAGCTCTACCCACAGTTTTCCCAATGTGATAACTAAAACAGAGTGAGGAGGAATAATGGATTCCAAGATCTTTGATGGAAAAGACACGATGGAGCGGTGCGCTGTTTATATGGTAGTTATTAAGGATAGGAGTTTAAGATATGGAAAAGGTAATGATTTGACATTTGCTGAGATTCAGAAATAAGCCAAAATGAGCAACCCAATCTGAGAATTTGTTTAGCTCATCTTGCAACAAGGAACAGTCATCGGGGGCCTTAATTGAATGGAAGATTTTTATATCGTCAGCATATAGTAAAAGATTCGCTCTTGAAACGTAATTAGAGATAGAATTGACAAACAAATTAAACAGCATAGAGCTTAAGGTATACTTGATGTTACACTTGTGAGGTTAGAGTGAGCGTTATACATTTTTACAAGCCGTTTCCTATCAGAAAGGTAGGACCTAAACTAAGATAGAAGCGGATTACCTATTCCTAAGGATTCCAGCTCATTAACGAGTAGGCCGTGGTCAACCGTATCAAATGCCTTGGAGAAATCAGTGAGAATGACATCAACCTGTTGACCATGATCAAAACTATTGTTAATGAATGAGGTGAAGAAAACTCCATTAGTAATAGTACACTTTCCTGGTCTAAAACCATGCTGCTGAAGAATAAGGACGTGGTTAAACGAACGCTTAGTACAGTTATAGACAATCAACTCAAAAATCTTAGCGATGTATGGTAAAATTGAGATCGGTCTGTAATTGACTACTTGGGAAGGGTCGCCTGATTTTAAGATAGATGTAATTGAGGATATTTTCCATATTGAAGGAAAGATTCCTTCGTCCATGGACTGTCTAAACAGTAAAAAAATTGGAAAGAACAGGGAGTTTCGACAGATATAGAGCAAACGTGCTGATATGCTATCGGGGCCTTTGGAGATAGTTGTTTGAAGAGCGGTTAATTCTTTAAGAACATCATAGGGAGAGAAATAGCAATCAGAAGGAAGGTTGTAGGAAATAAAATATGAATAAAATAAATTTATTTATTTTTGTATGGTTTTCATTATGAGATAATTAAACCGATAACCGATTGTACATCGTGTAGGACAAACTACTGGTTTGCGATGGGAGTCGCGGCACTAGTTTCCAGCGAGGAATAATAAAAACGCACTTGCAAGTCTGGTTCAAAAAGTATTTATTGGATTAAGATGGATAAAGTACGTTATAATAATAAAGCTCGCGCGTGCACACGTTTAACAAAATGTGAACGCGAACAATACGTATAATAACAGTTCGCGCGGGTGCGCGTGTATAACAAAATGCGTGAGCGGATGATACTCGAGGCGCGAAGCGGAGCAAGACGCGAAAAAATGTTTAATCGGAGATTCACGTCGTGAACCGAAAGTTCGAACGTTGAACAGCGGAAAAGCGAGCGAGTTTGTAAGGGTGGCGCAATTGTACCTCAATCGTGTACGACGGTTGGGATCCGAGAGTGAGCGCGGGCTCGGGCTCCGTTCGTTGGAGGTACGCGATGGAGGCGCGTCGCAATGCGATGTTTTCAACAGTGGCGCGGCAGCGACGCGGCGAGAGAGCACTGTGGTGGTGGTCCACCACAGTCGTAATGATAATACCTCTGGCCGATGAATACTGTTCAAAAGAGGATTTTTTTTATATATAGATTATTTTAACTTTTAAGCGTACCTATAAATACGAATTATATAAATTATTTTCTGATTTTTTTTTTTTTTTTTTTTCTGAAAACTGGATTTTTTTGGAAATGTATTATTTGAATGTTTTTAAATTTTTCTATATTTTTTGGAGCTTTGGGAAAAAAACTATTTTTTCCAACATTTTTCGGCATTTTGATCTCTATTTATTTTATTATTTAGTCTTGGAATATTTATTTTTTGTAACAAACGATTTAATCTATGATTGCCTAATACCAAATAATTTATAAATAGTAACTGTTTAGTAATCAGGAACATATTTTGAAATACCATTAAACGTGATTATATTTTTTAATTTCAAATTTTGAAACTTTTACTAACCAAAATATTACGAGTATATTAATTACGATATATAAAATAATATCGGTAGGTAAATCGTATAGTTCAGAATGTTAAATAATATTGTAATATTTTAATGATTCCCTAAAGAAAAGTAAAAGTATATTATTATGCAATGTCAAACGAAAAAATGAATCAAAGCATTTTTTTCGCAGAATAAACGAACTAAATACTATTTTCATTGCAAATAAATGTACAGAGTTCAGTAATGGAAGGACCGTCCATAATAATATATTCGTACCGAAATTTTGATTTTAGCCACAGTGCACTTTAATTGAATCCACTGATAGCAGTGTCTATATAGTGAGATTATGTATAAAGAATTGTCTCGAGCGAGTTCAAAAGATTAATATATTTCTTTAAAATAACGTCGCCATTCTAATTCCTCAAAGACCGAGAATTGGGTTTCTTTACATAAGCAATACGGTATTTGTTGTCAATACCATCTTAATTATACGTTTAATCTTTTAGAAGTATTGTTATACTTTTTAATTACGATAGGCTTACATTATTCAAACTGTAATGGAAAAAAAGAGCAACAATATCGTCGAATAGGGTTCTTTTTGCTATACTTGCGTAGACGTTTTACTTTCACGTATAATAAACTTAAGGATTTCTTAGTTCCGAAATTCATTACATATTTTAGATTTTCAATCTTAAGAACGTTATTGGTGTACAAAATACTGGAAAGACAAATTAATATGAAAAAATGACACCAGTGGTGGTGCTTTAAAATATATAGGGCTTCAAATATGGGTGTGACAGCTGTATCAATATTAATAATTATAGTATAGGTACATAATATAACTTTGTGAAAATGTTCAACAAAAAAACTTGAAACTTAAAAATAACGTCTCTGATAATTTATTTGAATTTAGATGACACGTCAATGAAAATGTCTACATCAGATAGCGGAAAGAAGAGTTATTGATGATGTATTTTGTATATCGAGTTATAAAGTTCTTACTAATCAGTTCAAATGAGATTTCGGCATATGATATTGTATAAAATATAATGCATTCAAATAGTATACTTATTATATGTAAAGTCGACATTTTAATGAAAACACGTCGCTTCCAGGTATACAAAAAACAATTTTTACATAAAAAAGCATTATGACAAAGATAAATTTAATTTTTCAACGAATATTCTTCGAAAAATTAGAAATTGCATAAATTCAAGTTTAACATTTGGCGATTACGCACATTACAATTTAAGACAACATGAAATTAGTCAAAAACTGTCAGTTGATTTGAGGTAATGGTAATACAATATGAATTAAAATTTAACAATAAATTATATACCTAGCTATTGTTTATAAGGAAACTGACTCAAATAATTATATTTAGATTATACAAACAGAGCGCACCGAATACACATGCTTATAACTTAGTTGCTTTTATTATTATTCATACTATTATAGTGTTATTTACTTCATCACAGAATTATTGAACTTATAATTTAATTGATATTTTAGCTGTTTCACGAAAGAACGTTTTTTGGCTGATCCTGTACCATACACATCGCACCTGTCGAGCGCATTAGCCTTCATGAAATCTAATATTGCTTGGCTTGGTAGATTAAGTCAAGGATCAAAGCCCTGCCCATTGCCATCAAACGATGTCTATTATACATGTCGTACATCTTAACGCATTAAGTAGTAAAAAAAATAAATCAATATGGCATGCATAAAATAAATATTAAGTAAAATTTACTTCAAAAATCATCCGGCAATTTATTGTTTTGTACGTCCGAAGTAAAAAAGTTCTATAATTAATGGTATAATATTATAGAATATCTAAAATCTTAACATCAATTATTGTCTGATACGATAATTAAATTAACTGAAAACTAAAAATTATTTATACGTTTATAATTTTTATCAATCTACATTCTTTGTTTTTTCTGATTTATCTAAAATTGTCTTATCTACGAATCAGCAGTAGCATGTGTCAGTGTAGTTTTGAATGTTGATAAAAAGTTATAAAAATATAGTAGTTGGAAATAACTAAAAATAACTAAAAATAACTCGCGCTCCCATTGGTCGACGGTTTTTTTTATTCCGCGGGAGCTTTTTACCGTTTTCGGCGGTCGCTTCCCGTTGTCTTTTTCCTCCTCTATCCGGTTTGGCGGTCCTTCGAATTTTCCGACGAGCCGTTTTCCCAATTCGACCGGATGAAAAACCCATATATATATATCGATCTAAGAACTGACCAATCGCGGCGATCGTTACCTGTTTCCCTCGCGTCTCCGTGACGTTTCGCTACGCGTGACGTCACTTTTCCGCGGTCGTCCGCTTACCTTATCTACCTTTTCGTGTCTTTTCGGCGGAAGGATCGTTCACTCCACCTTCGGTTTGCCACTCGAAGTGCTCACGCACGAGTCCACTTCCATCATCAGATTGCAGTCCCGCATGGCGCACAGGATTCGCGACGCTGCGCTCATCGTCTGGGACGAGGCACCCTTGTCCCCGGGTTTCCAACTGACGGTTGTCGATCGGCTTCTGAAGGACATCACGCAGTCGAATCTTTCTTTTGGCGGTAAACCTTTTCTGTTAGGTGGTGATTTCAGGCAGATTCTTCCAGTCGTCTCCCATGGGACGAGAAGTGACATCGTCGGCGCGTGCATCAAATCCAACGAGCTGTGGCCCGTCATGCAACAGTTCTCCCTCACCCGGAACATGCGAGCGGACGGCGACAGAGAGTTTGTAGCGTGGCTTCACCTATTAGGCAACGGTAATGTGGACAGGCACGGCGACGACGAGAACGCGATACAAGTGCCCCGCAGATTCCTGTGTCAAATTCCATTGGCCGACTACGTGTTCCCGCAAATGATGAACTTGGCCAACATCAACGACTTCGTGAACAACGTTATCTTATGCCCTACTAACGAGGGTTGTCGTCAGATGAACGAAGGCATTCTCCGCAATCGTCTCGAGGGTGAAGTCAGGCATTACATCAGCATGGACACCGTGGAGTGCGACGACCCCGAGGACGCCGCAGACTTCCCGATATAGTTTGTTCATTCGCTAAATCCCACGGGATTCCCTTTTCATGACCTCGCTCTCAAGGTGGGCGCTGTCGTCATGCTGCTCAGAAACCTGGACGCCAAAAGAGGACTTTGCAACGGTACGAGGATGGTAATTGTCGAGCTTCGACGTTTGAATTTCAGAGCTAGGCTGCTCAACGCTACCGAGCACGACGACGACATCATAATTCCCAGGATTCCGCTGACCACTACCGAAGCTGACAGCTTACCCTTCAAGTTGCGACGAATGCAGTTCCCAGTTCGATTGGTTTTTTCGGTAACCATCAACAAGTCTCAAGGTCAGACATTCGACCGCGTTGGAATATACCTGCCTTCTCCTGTGTTCAGCCACGGACAGTTGTATGTGGCGTTCTCCAGGGTGAGAAACGCTGAATCCGTCAAAGTTTATATACCGACCGATGCCAATAGAGTTACGAAGAATGTGGTGTACCGTGAGATTCTCTAAATATTTTTTGTTATGTTTATAAAACTTATATTTTTATATGTATTTTTCTTCTGTAAACTTTTGCTTATATTCTCTGATTATGAGAAACTTCTGCGTTCTTTCTTTCATAAATTATTTATACATCATATTTTTATACATTTTCTTCGTATATTCTTTAGCTTAAGAGTTTATCATTGCTTTGATTATGAGAACTTCCTTCTGCACTCTGTCTTTCATGGATTACTTATAGTTTATGTTTTTATATGTATTTCTCTTCTGTTATCTTTTGCCTTTATGATTATGAGAATCTTTCTCGCTCTGTCTTTTCTTTTATGAATTGTTTATATTTTTATGTATAACCTCAACATAATTTTATTTAGCTTTAAAGTGCCTATATTCTCTGATTATGAGAAACTTCCATATTCTGTCTTTCATAAAATATTTATATTGTTATACATTGTCTTCATGTATTCTTTTATTGATTACTTATGTATTATATTTTTATATGTATTTCTCTTCCGTAAACTTTACTTATATTCTCTGATTATGAGAAACTTTGTCTTTCATAAATTATTTATATTTTATATTTTTATATACCTACTTCCTCCTTATATGCTTTCAACTATTGACTACGAGTACATTTTATGTACTCCGATTTTGAGAAAGGCATTGGCGACATCCACGTGGTCTTTCTTGGATGCCTTTTTCACTAAGAATGATTAGAGTGTTAAACGTAACTAACGCCAACATTTATATTTACATACTTATTGTAAAGTATTCACATATTTTTATTTTTTAAATGTTTTATATAAATGTATTTTTTTTTACCCTTTAATTATTGTTGGTTGTACTACATATTAATTGATAATTAGAAATCAAACATGTTATGTATTGCATTTTTAAATTGTGATATTTGCTTTGTACCTTAACATTAAATTATGTTTAAATATAATATATTTTTTAATTGTGCCATACTTTTATAAGCAATACATTTTTAATGTGTTTTTAAATAATATTAAAATGTATTACTTTTATTCCCTTCAATATGCTATTGGTTTATTACAGGAGAAGACACTTATAATATTTTTATAATCATTAAGATATATTTTATTCTATAATTGAAATATCAAGATCTATATGCATATTAATACTTTTTTTAATTCTATTCCATCTATTCTATAATTATTATTGCCCTTTGCTGTTTGATGGTTTTACTTTTTTACATGGTTTTATATGTTTGACTCATGTAAATTGAGTGTATGGTACTGTAATGCTAATAATGAAACGATTAGGTAGATGTATACACTTTTTTACAATAAAATACAATAGTTGGTGCTCTTTAAATAAATTATACAATGTAGGTACCCTTAACGATTACATTCAATATTTTGATTCACATTTTCTACAGTAAAGAATTACAATTTATAATTCCTATTCCGTACGGACTACTTTGATGAATATAAAATCCTAAAAAAAAGTTGTGCAAACGGTGACTGCTAGATAGCGAACGCTGTTGACGCCGAAGGCGTCTCAGTTTTCCACTCGTACGTGTTATCAAAAGTAGTAATTATCACACGATTTGTAACCGTAGTATATTGTAATTCTACATAAAAATGTTTTGAATTATTATTAATTAATTAATATTTCTATTAGTAATAATTAAGCGAATTACACCCTCAGCGAGGCACACAGAAGCTAGTAATTTATAAAAAAAATAATAACTAAAATAAATAATGCCTAATCAGAAGATTTTTTTCATATATAAGTAATATTTATAAATTCGAATTATTATCTTATGAAATGTTATTTATTTTTAACAACTAATTTTGTAATTAGTGTTTGTCCATATATAGCATACAAAAATACGTGCACGTGTATAACCCTATCGATGGTTAATTCTTAAAGCTAATTTTAATTTTTACCGATTTTAAGTACACTTCTTTACGTGTATTTAGTATTATAATATATCCCCATGGAAACATTAAACTAGAATTTAAATAGCAAGGTGTATTGTTACCAAAAAACAGTAATTGTTTATGAGTATATAAGAATTTACAGACTTTAGTCTAAGAATTTTTCAGGAATTTTTACATCGCTAAACAGATTTGATTAACTTTTTAAAAGATCTTAAATAAAGTTTTAATTTTATATATAGATCTACAAAAGTAAAAGGTATAATATTTAAAATGGGTATAGTATATTCGACATTGAGAAGAATTCGTGCAGCATTTAGTTGGAACAGTCGGAAAGCAACTGAGTCGAGAAATGACACCGTAAGTTCCTGTACACTGGTTTTTAATTTAAATTTTCAAAAAAGAAATATCTTTTGGACGCAATCAACATAATATTTATTTTAACCCAGAGCACTTCAAGATCATCGAATTCGTGGTTCAAAAGACTGCAGAACCGATTTATATCTCGTGTGCACCGGTTCATCAATCGCTTTTCAGCAAATGTCCACGAAGATACGGATCAACGTATCATCAGCAGATGTCCAGTACCTACGATTGTGAATGAAGTTAGTATCCATATAATATCGTATAATACCGCTGAATTTCGCAATTTATTTCGTTGTTTTATTTGATCACATATATTTCAAATAAAATAATTACAATGATAATGTACAAATTAGTAAAACTAATTCGTATCCTTAAATTGTTACCCGAGTCATTCCAACTTAAAGATCGGGTTGAAAGAGGGTAGCAACACGAGCTCAGAGCCTCGCAAAATGAGGCGTAAGTTGTAAAGTTTCCGTAGCGATTTAAACACAAGTTATGCGATATTTACGTATCCTGTAACGCGAGTGAGGAGCACATTCCCTGTTGATTAAGAAATATCGGTACCAGTAGTCCACTTTATGAATTAAATTTTTTAGCGTAAAAAAATAAAATTGATTATACAGTGATATATTCGATACGATTACGGGAATAAGTTAATTATGTAACGAGTTTTGATCTATGCAACTTTATACGGTAGATTTAGTTCGCATGTTCAGTAGCGGAAATTGCTCAATATTTGTCTCTAAGGGCGTTCCCACGGTGCAGGTTCGGCGCAGGCGCGGATCCAGGGGGTGTTCGGTAGGGGCAATATATATATATATATATACACACACAGAGATATTAAAATTACTCCAGAGGAAGTTACGTATACTTATGTGAAACATTTCTTCACCTAAATTATACTTATTTTATACTGCATTACAATATTATATTGACATATTATGGAATTGGTTTTTAGTAAAAAATTAAAGGAGTTGAATTTAAACATTTTAAATATCAAAAAACTAAAATTCTAAAACATCAATTGTACTTTTAAATAATTCCTATAATTACATCAATAATTACTTGTTGTTATTGTTGTTACAGAACCAAGAGTGTCAATTTTCTCTAGACAAACATTTGATCAGAAAGCAACCATACCAATTATCTCGTGTTAATGACAACTGGTATGAAAACCGTTACACGCTTATGACTTGTGTATGTTTTGTCTAAATCATTACTATATATTTTAGGATTACGCATGGTAAAAATATTGAAAACTTCCCATACATAAAATATAATCGAAAATTTGCGATTTTACATATCGTTGACCATGAATTAAAAGAAAGGTTGAGGTTTATGCAAAACATAACTGAGTCCATTAACCCTTCAAGAATTTCATTTAACTGTGAAAATATGGAATTAATATTATCATATGATTTGTTGGAACAAATATCATATACATCTATTGCAGAATCAGAGAATATAAATCAGTTGAATATTGGGTTGACTAATGATTCTGAAGAAAACTCAGTGTTCGATCAATTATCGGTATCATATTGATTGAAATTAGAATACTTCTGTCGTTTAACTATTCAACTATATATTCTAATGATACTATCCAAGCAATGTATAACTTTAATTTTTGTCTACTTTAGGTAATACCTCAACATTCCATCACCACATTACAATCGTTTTCAATATTAGATACACTAAAAGTAAGAAATAGTTTTCTTGTTTAAAATTATTTAAAATTATTTTTTAGGAAACATATTAAGTACGAACTAATTTAAAAAATTTTAATAGGCCATTTTTGAGGAAAGGATGATCTCTGGCAAATCGATTAAAATCAACACATCGGTAAAATATTATTTTAATTACGTCAAATACGTATTTTGTTTCTTATTCGTCTATTTTCTTTTTGTTAGATCAACACTTACACAACAATAAGGCAATATGACATAACCGAAATATCTACCATATCAAAAGTAATGCTATAATCATTTTTATGCTTGTTTTTTCTGTAACTCAAATTTTGGAATCTTTTGGTTTATAAATGATCATGTACATTATAAATATTTTTGTTTTCAGAATAAATTTTCTGTGATCAAATCTTTGATAAGCTCTATTACTTTAATAAATATTAAGGAATCAACAGAAGAATTGATTTCCAACATTACGACTCTTGGACATTTAAAAAAAACAATTAAATTACTATTTGAGATGGTATTTAATTATTTTTAGATCAAAATACTACCGTTTACTTTTGAGCTTTACTTTAAAAATTACATTTATATTAATTTCAGGTGTTTTCCAAGTCTGAATCGATTCCCATTTATGTATTAGTTTGTTCGAAAATGTATTTTGAGACAAGTTACGATAGATGGTCCATGGCGGTGTCCTTCAAAAGGCAATTGTCGAAACAATGCAAAGATTTACTACATTCAGGAATGATTGAAAGCAAAATTAATTCTAGAGAAATTTACACGTAATTATTAATATAATTATTTTACATTATTATCTAAGTCATTTAGTTGAGATCTGCAAAATTATGTCTGTGGACACCTAATCTATTTTTTTACATTTATATCATTTCAATTTCATTCCGTATTTTAATTAACATATTAGGGTTGTAATTAAATATGTTTATGATGTTGATTTTTTTCGAGCACATAAATATGGCCACTGCACAATTTTAGATTTATTGGCAAGTTATATTTGAAGAATATGTTACCAACCAGCGTTATAGTTGACTATTTAAACTGGTCGCTTAATAAGAAATCAGACGAATACGTAGAATATCTGTGCTATTTCTTAATAATTGTTGGCATGAAATTGGAAAAAGTAATAATTTTTTGAAACTTCATAATTTTTGAAATCTAACATCGTAACTATTGTAATTTTATCGATTAGTCGTATAGTCTCAAAGAAATAACGGAGACACTGAAACTGCAGCATACTTCAGCTGTTTTCAACATGTGGTACGCGCACCGAAATTGGTATATGAAACCTGGTACGTTGAGACATTTTTTTTTTTTTTTTAAAAATTAGTTTTATTCATATTATTATCACTATTTGACATTATTTGGTTTGTTTGATATAGACCGATCTTATAAGTATGAGAAATACGAATAGACAAAGGAACAACATGAACGTGGCAGAAAACTTAAAACTTAAATTTACTAACTAAATGATTTGCAGACATTTTGTTTGAATTTGTTTGATCATTATCAGAATTTGTTCGAGTATATTTTTATACAATACTAATGAATATGAGAAGGGACTGGGGACATATGTCTGCAACTCCCACTAGTTCATATATTATAAAATAATAATATTATAATATACAATAAATACATAATTATATATTCCATGAGTTAATAACGACTATTTTTATATTAAAAATATTTTAATAATAAATGAATTCCAATCGTATACTATTGCAATTTTGATGTAATGTTGGG
Organism: Sipha maydis; assembly: GCA_034509805.1. Taxonomy (NCBI): domain Eukaryota; kingdom Metazoa; phylum Arthropoda; class Insecta; order Hemiptera; family Aphididae; genus Sipha; species Sipha maydis. Next base: position 245,017 of record JASXSY010000019.1, on the reverse strand, counting down.
ATTTCGATACATTAGCATTGTTTTCAAAACTTCTGATGTTGTGTTAAGTGTAAAACAAATTTATTTCAGATACTTTTAGTGGTTGCCAAATATTCATTTTGCAACTTTTTTTTGCACTTTTGTTGAGTACGAGTGTTTGACAATTTTAGATTCTGAACGGAGTGAAGAATGTATTGATTTTACAATGATGTGTGTTTTTTTTTTTTTTTTTGTGTCTGTCGACACGATTTGGGGCAGTAAAAATGCTTCGATTGCCTTATGTAGCAACTTTTCTGAAAGAAAAGTGAATCTATTTGGTACTTTGGGGGTCAAAAGTAAAAAATTTCCATTATTTTTTAAATGCGACGGGAAAAACAATAAAAAAATTTGGGAAAAACGGGAGTTTTTACGCAAAACCAGTTTTCGACATAATCAAATTTTTTATTTTGCTATAACTCAAAAACTAATCGATGTAAATACTTGAAATTTTCACCAAATGTTTAGATTAGCGTTACACCATTAAATTTTCAAAGTATTTTGACTTTTATTAAGCTATTTATAGACGGTTGAAATTTTCAATTTTTTTAAGTATTTTTTTTTTTTTAAATAACGATAAAATTTTTTTGGCTGCCCAGAAAATCTTGAAAATGTAATACAAGGTTTCTTATAAGTTGTTCCTTAACTGATAAAAAAAAATCTAAAATCGTAAGTCACAATTTTTTTTTATAATTGCTCAAAGTTCCAATTTATACAAAATATGTAAAAGTCACGATAATTTGCAAGTTATTTTGTAGATAAAAATTCATAAAATTTTTTCTGTTCATACCAGCTGTTAAGATTGGTAATTCCTTTGTCATATTTTTTTCAAAATATAATATTGATTTTTAAGCCACTTATAGGCATTTAAAATATTCGATTTTTTTATATTTTTTTTTTATAACCGGTGATAAAAAAAATTTGGCTCGTACAAAATACTTGAAAATTTAATAAAAGATTCCACAGAAGTAGTTCTTAAAGTCATTCAAAAATTATTAAAATCCATAGGCACAATTTTTTTTTTATAATCGTTTGAACAGCGAATATTGACATAAAATTACATGTAAAATATAATATAATGTATAATATTCTAGACTGACAAAGATCGGTTTTCTTTAAAATGCTCTAACTCAAAAACGAAAAACTGCAACAACTTGAAATTTTCACCAAATCTTTATATTGACGTTTTCTATACATGGTTGAGTTTTCAAAGTATTTTGACATATTTTGACTTATTTATAGACAATTTAAATTTTCGATTTTTGTAAAATTTTTGTTTTTAAACATCTATAAAATTTAATTGGTTGAGCGAAAACTCTTGAAAATTGTATACTAGGTTTATAATAAGTTAAAATTATCGTAACTAAAATATATTGGTGATCGGTTAACACAATTTTTTTTTTATAAGCCCTTAATGCTCAAATTTGTATAAAATGTGTAAAAATCACGATAATTTGCAAGTTATTTTGTAGATAAAAATTCATAAAAATTTTTTTTGTTCATACTTAAGGTTCAAAATTTTAACACTAGGTTATCTATGAGCTACTCTTCAAAAATCTTTAAAAAAATTTCTACCGGACTAAGAGGAAAAAATTGTATGACTGTTTGAAATTTAAATATTTACGAAATTGCATAAAATAGCGATTTATTCTCAGACGATTTTAAATATAAGTTATAATTCAAAAAGTATAAGTCGCAGATTTTTGAAATTTCTACCAGCTGTTAAGATTGGTATTTCTTTTATGCAATATTTGTTTCAAAATATTATATTGATTTTTAAGCCACTTATAGGCATTTAAAATATTCGATTTTTTTACATTTTTTTTTTATAATCGGTGATAAAAAAAATTTGGCTCGTACAAAATACTTGAAAATTTAATAGAAGATTCCACAGAAGTAGTTCTTAAAGTCATTCAAAAATTATTAAAATCCATAGGCACAATTTTTTTTTATAAGCGTTTGAACATCGAATATTGACATAAAATTACATGTAAAATATAATATAATGTAGAATGTTCTAGACTGACAAACTATATCGCTAGTCTGCTATATATATTGTATTACTTTATGTTAAAGGACATTGGTCAGTTGAGTTTATAATAAATAAATATAGAATTTACATAATGTGATGTCTCTTAATTCAGAAAAATAGCTGAAACCTCCCAAAGAAACTTCAGAAAAGTAAAAAAAGTTTTCTGTGCTTTACTTAAATAGATTGGAGTACTTGAATTTTGAGGTAAATGAAGATGTAAAATCAAACTTCAAAATTCTGTGCTAAAACTTGCAAAGTTGAATATTGAAGAAATTTCGATGACGTGAAATTTCATCACAAAAAATTGCATGGATCGTAGTGCATCCTTGGACATGCGATTTTCGGAGGTAAATTTGGAACATTCTGTGCATTTTTTTCAAAATGTGGTGAAATATCATGTATTCGAACTTTCTTCAATAGTCAATTTTGCAAGTTTTAGCACAAAATGTTGTGGTTTGATTTTACATTTTTATTTACCTCAAAATTCAAGTACACCAATATATTTAAGTAAAGCGTAGAAAACCTTTTTTACTTTTCCGAAGTTTTTTTGGGAGATGTTATTTATACAAATAAAATGGTTGATATAATGTTTTATTGTCGAAAAGTTTACGAGAAGTTTAAATAGTAAAAGTCATTTTGTAATCGATAAATGCAATAAATTCTTTGTTAAACAATATTTTGCAAAAAGGATACGACGTTATCTTGAAAATATTCTTTTATTTACAACTGATAAGAGGTATTTAAGCCACCAAACTATAATAATATAAACTTAGGCACCAAAGTTTTGATATTTTTGTGCAATTGAATTCCACTTAATTTTCTGATTCGTTGACGAGGAAAGTATACATGTGTATTGAGTATTATAAATAAAATTTAAAGCGAGCGTTTGCTAATTTGAAATATTACCTTCATTATCGTTCATTATAACACAAATGTAACTATTTATTATTCTACATTATAAATTTGAGAAGATAAATTATTTATCACATTTTATCATAATGTCTTTGAAGGAACAACCGTGTTTAAAAGAGTTTCCAATATCACACGTTTTCAGCATTTTTTTTTTTTTTATAGTTTTGTGGTTTTTAAACTATGCGACACGCGACTCTTGAAAGCTGTGAAATAAAAATGTCATAGATTTATTTTTTTACCACTTTGTCTTAAAAACACAAATACTTTAATACCCAAATAATAAATGAGAAAAAAAAAATAAGTCAAACAATTATTATAACATGTGTTTTATTTTACTAGGCATGATAGTTTATTTTTATTTAAAGGGAGACTTCAATAAAAAAGTATAGAAAATGTTGAATTATATCTACTGCTGGTTATAAAATCAATTATATAATCGAATCACAAACAATTTATTGATTAGTTAATATATAAAGAAAAAGAAATATTCTAAGGACATTTGAAAGACTTAATAACCATTATTTTAATTTTTTTTTTTTATAAATAGCTATTTATGTATGTCGTGTTGTAAAAATTACCGGTTGATATTAATATCCAGTGCTTAAATCGTTTTATTATTCCATTTGTTATTACCAAATGTAATTAATTGAATTATGTAAAATACATACATCTTGAACGTATAGATATTTTGTAAATACATTTTGTTAAAATTCATTGACATTTTAATGCTATTTTACCAACTTACATTATTTAAATGCATATTGTAGTGTATTCAATAAGTTATAAATCACTTAAATTTATAAGTTATAAATCTAAAAAAAATACGTGAAAAAAAAATAAAAGTGATTTTGAAATTTAACTTTTTCATGACCAAAGTAACCTTTTGAGTAATGATCCACAAAGAATAAATCATATCCAACTAAATTAAAATATTTAACTCTAAACGCTTTAAATCGATATAGTTGTTCATGGATAATTTAAATCATACTAAATTTCTAATTTATTTGTCTGTGATTTTTGATAATTAAGAAAACCATTTTTGCATACTATAGAAATATAGAATAATATTTTAATGAATACATTTAAAGGTTTATAACTATCTAGACTACACACATTTCATGTACATAAGAGTAAAAATAACAATATTTATAAAATCAACACTCACATTTTACGCTATATTATGTTATAACTTAAGTCCAATCGTCTTGGAAATAACAACATACAATAAATGTAGAGAACAATTCAAACATATTAACTAAAATAAGACCGATGAAATATTTTATCAGTTTATTTCTTGATAATTCAACCACTCATAAACATTTAATTTTTTCAAAAATCCTGCAAAACCATTTTAATTTAATTTAATTTTTAAAAATATTAGTGTAATGCAAAAAAAAATTGTGTTATATAGAAATTAATTAATATTTTAACATTAGGTATTGATGAAATAGGTTATGTGATTAGTTTAATTATGTTCCTAATGTCATAAAACATAAAATAGAAATATATTTTAATTTATACTTTTTGTTTGATTTTTCACTCGAATTATTGTACAAAATACACTATTATTATTATACTTGTATTTTGTTCAAGTTAAACGGTTTAAAAATAATATAATAATTTTAAATTCCCTGATAATCATTTAATTACATTTTAATTTAAACATTTATGTATAACATTAAAAAGTACTTTACACGCATTAACTTTGCATTTTTTTACACAGAATTTCATAGACACTAGTAAATTAATCTTGTCTAAGAATTTTCTATAATATATTATTTGATGGTGAAAAATAGTGATATATTTAATATTAAGAGCCATTGAAGTATAATAGTGATTTACTAAAAACAAAATGCAATTTGCTTACTATCACATATTGAATTGTCAAAGATTATTATAAAAACTAAAAATATTTCAGCGAGTATTCTCGAAGAAAATTTCAAAAGTTTTATAGGACAATGAATCAAATATAATATTTATTTTTCAAATATATGACTGTGAAATTTTTTTTTCGTTTAATAACGTATATATATATATATATATATATACAGTTTTTGAAAACATATTGTTTTAAATTAAGTATAATATTTAGTGAGAGAAATGGCAATCAATTTGTATTTGTTTAGTTTGAGTTTTTTTCATAATATTTATTGTGTATAAATAAGATTTGAAATTTTACTACTTTTTGATAATCATTAGATATAGCTTTAAGTATATTAGTTTTTATTGATTTTTTTTTTTTTTAAATCATTTTTATTTATCAAAATTGTTTAGTTTAATATTTGATTATTTTTTTTTGCATAGTCACAAAAATAGCAGAGTACGAATCAAATACGTTTCATGCTTTCATAAAGCTAGTTTTGAAATTTTATTTTGCATATAAATGCATATTTTGAGTTTTTTTTTTGATTTTAGGGCATACTTTACACTTGTATACATTATTTTATACTTTTTAAGACATATTTCACTTAAATTGATTTTTTCCAAAGTGACATTTTTATTTCAAACAATACAGTCAAAATGTATTTATTTTTAATTTTTGTCGTATAATATGGTTTTTGAATGACCGAGGGCACACATTTTTTCTAGAAGCGATAAAGTACGAAGTCGTTTATTTACAAAAAATTAAGTAAAATGTATTTTTTTTTATTTGGCTATGGTATATAATATATTTAAATTATGCAATTATTTTGACTTGTTTTAAACACTATTTATTTTATTAATAATTTTAAATAAAAAGGCTAAAAAAATTTTAAGTGCGTAAGTGCTTGCATATTTAGAGCTTTTTTAGAGCTGCAAATCCTTTACCTAATACTAATATTGAATTAAACCATAATATAAATCAATAAAAATATCCTACTACTACTGATTTTCTCCTGTAAATGAAGAGGTTTAGTTAGGTTAAGCGGTGAAATCGAAAAATGTAAAATTTAAATTTTTTTTTTAACTTTGATGTTACTAAAAAGCAATTAAAGAAAAGAAGTTCATTAGAAGATATTTTCCTAGCAAAAAATAAAAATATTTAAAAAAATATTATTTTCACCAATACATTTTTTTATTTTTTATTTTAAGCAAATTCCGAAAGAAATATTTCATCTTTCTTAATCTGTAGTATTCGTCTAAAAACCAAAAGCAAACATTTGCGTGGATGAAACACGATGATTTTGTTGGATTTTAGATAAACTATTATATTTTTCATATTAAAATCTCATGCTGGAATAAGTGGTACATTTCTCATGGCCCTTGCATGCAGATTCGAATATTAAATGTAATTATATGTCAGAACTGCCGGGCGTAATGTTTGATTTGAACAACGTTGAATAAAATCGGCTTGATTGTATTGCGTACAATTTATGATTCAGAATAAAATAATGTAATAAATTATACTAGTGTAACACAGATGTATATACCGATTTTGATGACGCGGGAAAATTAATACATCCAAATTATTATGTTATTAACATTGCCATACTATATTTTTATTTAATTTTTTCGTATTCTAATTGGGTATTTTTATGAATTTATAATCATTATATTATGAGCGGTTCGATATGGCCAGAGTCTATGTACCATTCAAATTCATTAATTACTATAGAATGTCTGCTTAATGAAAACGTTCCAAAATAATCCAATAAAATCTTTAGTGTAATGATTACTTCGTATTAGAGTATTTATTATGGTTTACATATTGTTTTCACGTACCTACACATCATTCTCGTGAGAAATATACTTTTCAAAAAATATTTAAAAATGATACTATTTTAATACTTATACCGTTTGACTTTTTTCGATTTTGCGAAACCGACCAGGAAAAATATTAGGTAAGTACTACTTATATTTTTTTTACTGTATCGATATAGAAAACGTAATGCTGTTAATCAAATCTAATTGACAGACAAATGTTTAAATGAGTTATAATTATATATTTAATAACGAAATATAAAGCACTTATTTTTATTTTTTTTTTTATACAACGTATTATTTAAAATACCATTAGATAATGTCCTCGATCTATGTAAATATAAATGTATTTAAAAAGGCAAGTGAGCACGTGTCACGTCCAACGAAGTTTTGTCGTACGATTGACGAATATTTTTGGCACGATTTCAACTCTTTAGAACACACGCGAGTCGTGATGCATTATGGAAGTGTATAACCGTTCTGAAAAACCGAGACCTTTTGTGTACACGAGTACGCCATCGTTAATTTTTGCAGGCAACGTGAAGGTCGTATGCACGTGAACAACGCTATGAACACGCAAACCCGATGATGATCATGTCGCTTTGGAAACACTTTGATAAAGAGTTTAAAACATATATATATATATTGTGTCAGTGTGTTTATGTGTGTGTGTGTGTGTGTGTGTGTGCGCGCGGCGTGTATATGTTTGAGTGCATGCGAGTGCATTTTAGATTAGGTTTGTCTATAGTCTGTTATAATGTTATTATTTAATTTTTAAGTATATCTTAGTAAATATTCGTATATAAATAAATACCAAGGCAGAACGTGCATCCAGACCTAGTTTGGTTAGATTTTGATTAAAATCGACGTGCATAATATTCAGTAACATTTTAATTCGATTTGGTCTAAACAACGTGCGACAACAAGTAACTCTGATGACGGATGGCTTGACAATATTATGTTTGAGGGATAAAAGTTTGTAGTACGTCAATAAAATATTACGTAATCTTAAAATCCTTTGAAACGCAATAATTCATGGGGTATGCTAGCGATACGTAGTTTACGGCAGTGGTACGCAAAATATTTTGATCCACGACCATCAAATTAATTTATTTTGATGAGGCGACCTAATATTATTTGTATTTATTATAAGTGTATAATATATACTTACTTTAAAATTAAATTTAAAATTAAATGGATTTCACATCCACTTTAGAATTTTTTCTGGAAAATATTTAAACCATCCATTAAAGTTTGTTTGTAAACTTATTAGAGTGAGAAGTTATAAGTTCTTTATTTTATTAATATCCATTTCGTTATCATTGAGTAATTTTGATAAACTTTTCAAATTTTTCATAATCCATACAATTCTTCTACAGAAATATTTTGTTCTTAAAAGCATTGATTATGTTAAAAGAAATAAAAAAAAAACCGGATGGGCCTCGCTCTGCTGTACAGTTAGGGGTGGAGTGCACCTCGCTTATAGGATAGGTCATTATTGCAATGGATTTGTTAAATTTGAATGCAATGATAGATATCATTGTATACGAATAACGATTCTGAACGGAGTTCATATGTTTGTCTAGGATATAATACATTGTTATTTATAAACATTGTAAAAAGTAAATTTTATTTTGAAACGATAAATATATTTTTCAATTAGGATGGGTTGGCAGTTGCATACAGCGATATAGTTTGTCAGTCTAGAACATTCTACATTATATTATATTTTACATGTAATTTTATGTCAATATTCGCTGTTCAAACGCTTATAAAAAAGAATTGTGCCTATGGATTTTAATAATTTTTGAATGACATTAAGAACTACTTCTGTGGAATCTTCGATTAAATTTTCAAGTATTTTGTAGTAGCCAAATTTCTTTTATCACCGATTATAAATATAAAATGTAAAAAAATCGAATATTTTAAATGCCTATAAGTGGCTTAAAAATCAATATAATATTTTGAAACAAATATTGCATAAAAGAAATACCAATCTTAACAGCTGGTAGAAATTTCAAAAATCTGCGACTTATACTTTTTGAATTATAACTTATATTTAAAATCGTCTGAGAATAAATCGCTATTTTATGCAATTTCGTAAATATTTAAATTTCAAACAGTCATACAATTTTTTCCTCTTAGTCCGGTAGAAATTTTTTTAAAGATTTTTGAAGAGTAGCTCATAGATAACCTAGTGTTAAAATTTTGAACCTTAAGTATGAACAAAAAAAATTTTTATGAATTTTTATCTACAAAATAACTTGCAAATTATCGTGATTTTTACACATTTTATACAAATTTGAGCATTAAGGGCTTATAAAAAAAAATTGTGTTAACCGATCACCAATATTTTTTAGTTACGATAATTTTAATTTATTATAAACCTAGTATACAATTTTCAAGAGTTTTCGCTCAACCAATTAAATTTTATAGATGTTTAAAAACAAAAATTTTACAAAAATCGAAAATATAAATTGTCTATAAATAAGTCAAAATATGTAAAAATACTTTTAAATCTTAACCATGTATAGAGAACGTTAATATAAAGATTTGGTGAAAATTTCAAGTTGTTGCGGTTTTTCATTTTTGAGTTAGAGCATTTTAAAAAAAACCAATATCTTTGTCAGTCTAGAATATTATACATTATATTATATTTTACATGTAATTTTATGTCAATATTCGCTGTTCAAACGCTTATAAAAAAAAATTGTGCCTATGGATTTTAATAATTTTTGAATGACTTTAAGAACTACTTCTGTGGAATCTTCTATTAAATTTTCAAGTATTTTGTACGAGCCAAATTTTTTTTATCACCGATTATAAAAAAAAAATGTAAAAAAATCGAATATTTTAAATGCCTATAAGTGGCTTAAAAATCAATATAATATTTTGAAAAAAAATATGACATAAAGAAAATACCAATCTTAACAGCTGGTAGAAATTTCAAATGTCTGCGACTTATACTTTTTGAATTAAAAAAAGTATTTAAAATCGTTTGAGAATAAATCGCTATTTAATGCAATTTCGTAAATATTTAAATTTCAAACAAATTTTTTCCTCTTATTCCGGTAGAAATTTTTTTAAAGATTTTTAAATAGTAGCTTATAGATTACATAGTGTTAAAATTTTGAACCTTAAGTATAAACAGAAAAAATTTTATGAATTTTTATCTACAAAATAACTTGCAAATTATCGTGATTTGTACATATTTCGTCAAAAACTGGTTTTGCGTAAAAACTCCCGTTTTTCCCAAATTTTTTTATGGTTTTTCCCGTCGCATTTAAAAAATATTGGAAATTTTTTACTTTAGACCCCCCAAAGTACCAAATAGATTCACTTTTCTTTTAGAAAAGTTGCTACATAAGGCAATCGAAGCATTTTTACTGCCCCAAATCGTGTCGACAGACACAAAAAAAAAAAAAAAAAAAAAAAAACACACATCATTGTAAAATCAATACATTCTTCACTCCGTTCAGAATCTAAAAAATATTAGTATTTTTCCCTTAAAACTAAAATGTAGACAATTTAGTTTCTCAAATAAATCGGCAAGATAACCTAGAAATATAAGTTATAATTTGTTTGAAACAGTGCATTTTTTAAGGACAGTTCACGGGACAGCAAATCATTTTTTTTTCAAAATAGTTTAAGTATTATTTTTTGTTGGCTGGCAATATTTATCATGTTCGCTTCTCATAATTAGGAAAAAATAAATCTTATTGTTGGTAGAAAAAATAAATATCATTAATATGACAATATATTGTATAACTTACATTGTATATTACCAAATTTCAATTTTTGATTACTTTTTTTTTAAATTATTCAAAAAAAAGTCTTCTATTAATAAAATATTGCATTTTTCCTAGACTTTTAAAATACTATCAACTAGGCACAAAATATTTTTACAGGGTTTCATTCTCACATTTGTTTCACCTAGGTAACTAATTTAAATAATTCATGGGTCTAAAAAAATTTCCATAAATGTATTATTACGTTCCAGTAGAAAACTTTGTGCTTCAAATTGTAAAAAAAAGCGTGATACTATTTTACCATGAGACCTTATTTTAATATGAAGAAGCCATTTTTAGTGCTCTTGATTTGATGTGGGTAATACCCGGGTACCCACAAACCCGGGTAACACCCGACTTTGTGGGTATTCGACGTCTTTGGGTAGTGGGTACCTATTACTCAAAAATTTCGGGTACCCGATGGTTTTTGATATACGTAAGACGCGGTCCGCTCGGCATTCGTTATCAAAACGGCTGTCAACGGCCACTTCGGCTCCTCTAATCAACCACCGTGGTGCGCGCCGTCACATGACACCCGGTTTCTCATGTGACAGGGGGGGAACCTGGAACGGTCGTGTCGACGTCTTTCCGCGTACGTCGGTGTGGATCTATCTCGCGGCACTTTGTTTTCAATATTCTTATTTATAGTGTTTTGGTTTCTGTGGTCCAATGTACACGTCTTTCATTATTATTACATTTGTGTTGTTTTGTGCGGCCGACCACTAACGCGTACCACTACACGTAAACTGTTTAGCTAAGTCTTAACTGCTAAGAGGCAATCAGTATTCAATCATACATTGCACAATTATTTGGATAAAAAATAATAAAATATTTTTTCTTTTAAATTAACAAAATTACGTTTTAAAAATAAAATGTTTTGTATTTGATGTGAGTGCTATTAGTGATATTATACTTCAATAATAAGTATATTCAAGTATAATGTCGAATCACAAGTTGAAAGCTATTTTAAAGCTTATACTTAAATTTAAAAGAAATTATCTCTTCTCTGTTTTTTTTTTATTATATGTTATATTTTTGATTAATTATTGATACCGATATCTTGAATTTTCGATATATACCTAGGTATGTAATATGTATAAATATTAGAAAATACTTAATACTAAATAGAAATAAATCGATTTTTTGATTTATTGATATATCTATTTTTTAATACATCGATATTTCGATACCGTGTTAAAATATAACCAAAATATTAGTTGTATCAATTCGATATCGATATTTAAAAATATATCTTTTGAGACCCCTAATAATAAGGTCTCTTTCACACAGTCCGTTTCTTTAACGGCAACGGAAACGGATCGGGTAAAAATGTCCGTATATATAAAAAAAATTTGTTCGTTGGTAAAAACGGATAGTGTGAACGGATTGTATAAATAACTCTGTTTTCTTTTTTTATCCGATCAGTTTACGTTGTCGTTAAAGAAACGGATTGTATGAAAGAGGCCTAAGTAATCACAGTCAGGGACGTACAAACAGGGAGGGGAAGGGGACGGATTAAAACCCATATTCAGATTCAAAAAAAAAAAAGAAAGTTAATTGTGATATAATTTATGACGTGTAATATATTCATAGTCTCATTGATACGCTTTGAACTTAAAATATACAACTAAACAAATATTATAATATTTAAATAATTATATTGATAAGTGTTTGAAAAGTGTTGTCAAATATTTTATTTATATACTCCTATAGCTATTATTTACTGTAATATAAAAGTAAACTATAAATTGTTAAAAATGCTGCATTAAATAATATCTATTTATAGCAGTTATTTATCTGTACAACGAAAAAAAAAGATAATGAAATTATGGGTTTCATCATAATAATTTCCAAATGAGTATACAAACTAGTGCTTTTGGTACCAGGGTAACCGGGTTTTACGGGTTTTATGGGTATTACCCGATTTACAAAATTTCAGGTACCCGTTATGTATCGGGTACCCGTTATGATTTGTATACTCATTACTAGAGCTGGGATTTGTATGAAAATACATATTTTTTTTAAAACATGATAAATTCATTAACTATTGTAAATGATAAATTCGTTTCATATGATTTACAATAAATTAAGAAATATTTAATTTTACATATTTTTACATATTCCTTAAATGTTGACAACAATTCCAGTATGTATTTATAATTCGATAATAGTAAAAGTGTATATAAGAATATGAAAGTATTAATAACTAGACTTTAGTTTATCTTAACTGTTTCTGTTCGATAACCATAGCTTAATGATCTTAGGTATGTTGAGGTATGTATATCTTAGATTATATTTTTATAGATAATTTTTATATTTTCTTGGATTTTTTTTATTCGAATAATTGTGTAATGTATAATTTAGTACTGATTACCTCTTAGGAGTTAAGACTTAACTAAACCGTTTACGTACATCAAAAACCATCGGGTACCCGAAAATTTTGGGTAATGGGTACCCACTATCCGAAAACATCGACTACCCACAAAATCGGGTATTACCCGGATAAACGGGTACCCGGGTATTACCCACATCAAATCAAGAACACTAATACAAACCATAACGGGTACCCGAAATTTTGTAAATTGGGTAATACCCGTAAAACCCAAGTACTCGAATATCAAGGCCACTAGCCATTTTTTTAGGGTCAGAACTCATTTTAAGTATAGTAGTATGTCTAAAATTTAATGATTTTGATTTTATAAAATGTATTACATTTATAGCATTTATATCGCGTTGAAATTTTTTAGAAGCCAAAGCTTCTATGTGAATCATACAAAAGTTAAATGTTATATTTGTAGACACTTTTATTTGAACTATTAAGACTAGCTGCATTGGTGTACATTGCCACATTCATTGAGCCGAATCGGTTCCCGTTATATTCAGGTCAAATAGTTACAATATTAATTTTTAATTTTAAATAATTGGTAGGTTGTACAAATATCTTCTCTTCTTCTTCTTCTGCCTCGCCTTCTTCCTAACTATTTGGGGTCGGCCACCCTTGTCCTACACCAATATGTAATATAATAAGCATATTTGTACTTTTTTAAACGCAAAAGTGCATACATATTTGGTACTTTTTAAGAGCATTAAGTTCCGAGCCCTAGTTATGACAATAATTTTGGTGAGCATTGTACAGTCTCGAATAACACATCGTCATTTTAAAAAAAAATTTAAATCATGTTTATTATGCTTTGTAAATTTAACTTAAGCGATGACTAGTAAATTTTAAAATCAAAGGCATTAAATTCTATATACTTTATATTTTTTTAATGCACATAAAAAGGAAAATATGCGTAATTAATCGAGAACCAATTCGGCTCAACTTAATAAATAAAATCTTTTTTTCAAACTGGAATCAATTCAGCATATAGGTTTGGGGTTCGAGAACCAATTTGATAGCAGCCTACTGGCAACCACCTTATAAATTTTGGTAACACCTAGGGTACCATGATTACCTTACCCCATAGGTTGCACAACAGTAAACCAACGAGTCAATATTATGTTATTACGGCTAATAATCAGGGTTGAAACGTATAATACGGTATAGTATAAAACAGATATTATATGTACGTATAAAATATATAATATAATATATATATATATAAATTATACAGTGTGATTCCTTTTAAAGGTAACACTAAATAATTCTGTCCAGTGACATCAGATTAATATGCGGTTTTCGGGACGGGATAGGGAAAACATAAATACACATTTCTTGATGATTTTTACATTTTTAGATCTTTTCATGTGCGCATGCTCAATACAACTTGCATGTTTTAAATGGCAACAGGTGTTTTGAATACCAAATTCGGATAGAACAAATTTTTTTAAGTCGATTTGGTCCTTTTTACCATAGCTCTAAAATCAAAATTGACTATATGGCAACGAGTCAAAGTTTCGATTATATATTATATTATATTATAGCTATATATATATATATATATATATATATATATATATATATATATATATATATATATATATATATATATTATATTCTATATCTATAGCAATTTTTTATTATTCTATATTTAGATAGGATATAAAAATGAAAGAAAAAAAGATTTTTTTTTGTAACTTATTTAACATATATATATTATTTATAACTACCTAACATATTTGTACAAAGTATAAAAATTAAAATCTCAATATCTGAAATATCTGAAAAGTGTATTTCATAAACAAAACATATTTATGTTTTTGTTATTTTATACGTTTTATACGTGTGATATTATACGTATTACGTATAAAACATTTTATACGCATATATTATCAACCCTGCTAATAATATCGTTAGTCGGTTGTGCGTTCAACAATTATTTTCATTACCAGGTTAGTTCGTGTTGAACAAAAAGTATGTTTAAAATTAATAACTAATGATTTTAGTGGCTTTAATTTTTCATTCAATTTTTAAACACGTAAAATTAATACGCTTATAGTAAATATTGTAATTTAATACTATAAATATAAATGTGTTATATTTATTCGACCGGTTATTGTAAAAATGATAAGTAATAATAATAATTAACAATATTATACGCTTATTTTGTTTAAGAAAATATTTATACGGTGTATAAATAAATCGTAATTTTAAACACGTATACATCTATACTTTAGGGTTTATTGTAGTCATATAACAGTCGTTTAGATCGATTGTATTTGAGAAACTTGGAAAAATATTGTGGGATCAGGTTCGAAATCAGATTAGAATTCAGATTGGGTTGTATGATAATGTAAGTACAGCCCCCAAACGTGTTCTAAACTTACGTTTTCAGTCTTTGTGAAATCCGATTTAAGATTTTGTCGCCGCGTCACATCACCGTCCGGTAATGCATTGTTTAACCGCAACACGGCTATTAACGGATTTGTGTTTGAATTCACGGTCAAGCCATGCACATACTTCCGTGTTACGTATATGCTATAAGGATTTCGAACAAAATATATATATATATATATTTCATACACGTTGCCTTAGGTGAATGTACAACAACGTTTGGTTTTTGTATACTTTTTACTTGGCCAATGGGGTTTAGTTTTTTTTATCTCCCTGCGTTCTGAACTTGACCATCTAATAAAAACAATAGGTATACCTAAATACAAACCACTGTACGCTTATCGTATCACATAATTAGGACCTAAAATCGTATAATTTTATTATGACACACTTTGTGAAATAAAAAAGTTTAATGTATACCTAATAAGTAATGTTCGAATGTTTAATATGATCCCATATATTAGTCACAAAAACAATTGTCAACACATACAATAATCGTAAAATTAGTTCATATTGTACACAACATTTTTTCTCTATTTTTATGAATTTATTAAGATAACATTTAAAGATATATACTTATATATAACTTATCTAAGAATTAATTGTGTGGTACAAAAAATTTCAGACTTCAGGCTCTATAAATAATGACTGTACGTTAAACTGATACGCAGTCTATGGCCACTTATTGTTTATGTTTGTGTGTATGAGTTGACTGTACGATGCGTGTCTTACTGTTATAAGATTAAGAGTAGGTACACTTGGTATTTATCACGAGGTTAAGGGTAAACGATGACTCGGGCTGCCAAAAATTGTAATACGCCTATCGTGTATGTCTTAGTTTCGTTGCACGTGAAAAAAAAAAAATAATATAATACATTTTCGATGTCGTTAATTGTTTTTGGGTTTAACAGCTAATTAATGGCATTCGAATATCAAATCTACGGTCATTTTTGGTGGCCCTTGATGGTTTATAAACTATAAGTAAATTGTACGAAAAACACAATTTTTCTAAAAGCAAGTATCAAAGACTAATTTTACGACTGACACATTGGCCCGCCGCCGCCACCGCTGGACGACACGATTGTGTAAAAATAAAACGGTATTGAAAAACATAACAGCGTTGTATTTTTAAGTTTTATTATTATTATTATTATTATTATATTTATGTAGACGTTTGGATTCTTAACAGCACTGTTTAATCCGACCTAAGGTCGAGAACGATTTGTGCAACAGCGCGTAGAACAGTGTTCTGCAGCTGTTTACAACGACGACGACGACGTTTGCTTCGAGTCATATCGCATTCGATTGAATTACAGACGTTCGCGGTGACATATTGAATACAGTTTCAAGGTTACAACATTATTTACATAACGTTATAACGTGCATTATAATGATAAACTTATTTTCAACGCAGAGCGATAATACATCGTTTGTCTTCATACAAAATTGATGTTTGCGGATTTGTTGAGCTATATATTATTAATATATGCAGTGGAAGTAAATGCGTGACTCTTATATGATAAAATAATAATAAATCGGGTACATTAGTACTATTTAGCAGACCTCACATATTGTAGCATTATAAAATAAATGTTTTCTAATTGTTTATCCTCTTCAAATGCATGATATTTTTGTTAAAATATCTTTTATTGAACCCGAGTGCAGTTCGATAATTTTTTTTCAACCCAAGTGCAATTCGACTATACGTAATAGGACCTTATAATGATTTATAAATCGGATAATAACCTATATAAATAAACCAAATATAGGTAATCCTTAAAAGACGAAATTATTCGGGGAAGTATATGACTTAAAATAAAAAACAAAATATAGGAATCTCACAAGAGTGTACAATTTGAAATCAGTGCGTTATCAAATATGTATAATATGAAAATTAAAATTTTTAAATTTAATTTGTATTAAATTTCAGTGAATATTCAACTAATGTATCATGTAAATACAATGGAAGTAAATAAAAAATAAGACGCTTAAAATTAAATTCTATTTGTTTGTTATAATATTTTAAAGATTTCTCTAGGCAAGCTTTAAGGTCAGCTCAAAGCCTCTACCTGTTTTCAGTGGTAATGGATGAGGTTTCAAGGAAATACAGGGTGAGATACCATGGTGTATGATGTTATGTTTGTGCATGATATAGTTCTGGTAAGAGAGAACCTGGAAGTTGTCAATAATAGGGTAAATGAGTGGAGGTTAGCCATCGAATAAAAGGGATTGAGAATTAGTAGAAATAAAACAGAGTATATAGAGTATGATTTTGGACAAAGAGACCAAGAATTTGAAGGAATGAGGAGACCAATGACAATAGATGGTGATGTGATAGGTGAAGTCGAGAGCTTTAAATATTTAGGATCTTTTATTAAAAAGGACGGTGGTTTTGACATGGATGTAAAACATAGAATTAAGTGCGGGTGGATGAAATGGAGAGAAGCATCGGGCGTGTTATGCTATAACAGAATTCCAATGAGGCTGAAAGGTAAATTTTATAAAATTGTAATGAGACCAACTATGCTGTATGGTTCAGAGTGTTAGGCGGTTAACAGGAGAATAGAACAAAGTATGAGTGTCGCGGAAATGAGAATGCTTAGATGGTTGAGTGGAGTGACAAGAGAAGATAGAATAAAGAACGAATACGTGAGAGGTAGTGTAGGTGTAGCGCCAATTTTGGACAAGATGAGTGAAAATAGACGGTTGGAGACTATGGAGAATGAGATGAGGGCTGTCGGTGTGTGCATATGAGATGTGATTGACCGAGCGAAGTGGAGGTGTAACACAAGGGTGACCGACCCCAAATAGTTGGGAGGAAGGCGAGGTAGAAGAAGAAGAAGAAGATAATATTTTAAGGATTTCAATAATACTAAGCGTTTTATTTTATCGTTAAATTTCAATTAATTTGGCCACACAAGTCATACTGCAAAAAATTGCGTTATTTTATTTTAAAGGTGTACATATCAATATTTTGCACTTAATTTCATATTTTATGATAAAATTAATATAATATTAATCCACAAGTAAAACAAAAAACATAAATCTAAGAATACTAGAAAATGAAAACGATAAAATTCGTGTTTACTTATGATTTTAAAATTTCAAATGTTAAATGTTTATAAAGACACTTATTCGAAATAATTTGTCGATGATAAATTTTCATTAAAATTAAAAGTAAATTTACTACTCACCAAATTATCTATTGCATTGAATTAAAAACAATAAAATAGAATTTACATTTTTAAAATTTCAACATATTATATGGGAATATATTTACCAAGTAATGTATACTTTGAATAGTATTAACATACTATAAAACCATATTGGTGTTTCTAAATGCGTAGTTAATTAAAATATCTTATAATATAGTTTATTTAATTTATACATAATACATGTAAGGCTATACAATAAAGTTTTTCCTACGTAAAAAAAAAAAATTATTTATACACTTATTTTATATATATTTTGTTAGTTCAAGTCATTTAAAAATGTATATTCTACGTTTCAACTTTTTTCTTGTTTGATGTGATAAAATAAGTTTGTTTTTTCTTATTACAATTTTTTGAATTTACTTTAAAAGTCTTAAAACAATTCAAATTGAAAAGTTCTACATTCTACAGCGTCTATCTTATGAAAAACATACACAAAACATAGTTGCTTAGTCAATATCTCTTTATGGTTGCCTACAAGCCCATTAAATCGAATGAAACTGATTCCTTGATACAGAAAAATATCTATCATTTTATGTGAGTGGGCATTTCCTTGATGAGTATTTTCCCGAAATAACGGTTACCGGCCTTGTATTACTCTTTTCTCACACGTTATAACCTAATGTTTGTATGTAATGAAGAAATAACATATACAATTCGAATTATTCTTCAACTGTAATTTTAAGCGCACAATCGTAAATGCACAAGGAATTAATAAGGCTAACGACAAATTGTTGGGGGAGGTAGCATATGTGCAGCCATTCGGTTTGGTTGTCGGTCGGTTAACATTTGTAACTTATTCTTAAGTAACAGTAATTTATATTGTTACAAACACGGGAAAGAACACAAGCGACGCTAGACACATTTAATTGGAGGGGTTCAAGTCCAATATATGTTTTTTCTAAGAAATATGCAATTGCAAGTATTACAAAATCCGAGTACAATAGAAATTTATTTATTTAAATAATTTTACGGTAACTATAAAAGCGCTTTCAGACGAGACAGTGGCCGGCTACTTGTGTCTGAAAATAATCGCGTGACTAAGATAACATTGCTATAAATATTAGTGCTCTTGATTTACGGGTACTCGTTTATCCGGGTAATACCCGATTTTGTGGGTAGTCAATGTTTTCGGGTAGTGGGTACCCATTACCCAAAATTTTCGAGTACCCGATGGTTTTTGATGTACGTAAACAGTTAAGTTAAGTCTTAACTTCTAAGAGGTAATCAGTACTAAATTATATATTACACAATTATTCGAATAAAAAATATCTAAGAAAATATAAAAATTATCTATAAAAATATAATCTAAGATATACATACCTTAACATACCTAAGATCATTAAGCTATGGTTATCGAACAGAAACAGTTAAGATAAACTAAAGTCTAGTTATTAATACTTTCATATTCTTATATACACTTTTACTATTATCGAATTATAAATACATACTGGAATTGTTGTCAACATTTAAGGAATATGTAAAAATATGTAAAGTGAAATATTTCTTAATTTATTGTAAATCATATGAAACGAATTTATCATTTACAATAGTTAATGAATTTATCATGTTTTAAAAAAAATATGTATTTTCATACAAATCCCAGCTCTAGTAATGAGTATACAAATCATAACGGGTACCAGAAATTTTGTAAATCGGGTAATACCCGTAAAACCCGGTTACCCGGGTACCCGGGTATCAAGAGCACTAATAAATATACTCGTACACTCGAGACACGGACACAGAGTCTGTGTCACGCCACCCAACCGGCGTGTCTCGTCCCCGTCAGCCGCCAGACACAATGTCTGAGTCTGAGCCACTGATAATGTATAAACTTGAATTAGTACGTTCAGACGAGACACGCGTGTCTTCCATGGTTAAGTGAAAAATAAATAATAATTATTAAAATAAGTAATTGTATTTAATCAGATACTCGTGTACGTCAAGTGTCTCGTGTGAAAGACTCACCCATGAAACACTTTTTATGTCTAGTAGCGCGGTTCTAGTGGCCGGCCACAAAGTGTCTCGTCTGAAAGCGCTCTAATGAACAAAATCTATAACCATTCAAAAGTTTGTGATTAAAATTGTTCAACAAATAGAGTGGTAGGATTTATTGTTTTTATTGAAAAGTAATATAAGATTAGATTAGTATTCTGGTGAGAAAAAAAAATTAAAATAATCGAGATTACAGTCGATTCAAAAATGTGTAATTATCAATAAGTAGGTATTTTTCCAAACTCATCTACTTTTAGCCTTTGAGGAGAAAAAATATATAGTTTATACGCGTCATTCGAAATAGCTAAAACACGTTTGGCATAACGGCACAGTATAGGTTTGTCGTTATTTATTTATGTTGCAGTGATTGTAAAAACACCTTGGATTTTCTTGTACGTCCTTATAATATCATTAAAATTGAAAACTAGCAGCTATCACATATAGTTTCGTTTGATATTTCAGGGCGAGTTAACACATTAAACTTAAAGAAAACTTGAACATTTTCATCTCACGTAGACTTCAAACCGTTCGTTGATTACTGTTTCGTCATTATTATGGGCTTGCTGTAACGCAGAATTTATAATACACATTAGTGATCGCCGCTTGATGGAATAATTCACTTTGGCACTGATGAAACGAATAACCCTAAACAAAAATTTTAATAAAAGACAAATTGGAATGTGCGGATAAAAAAAAATGCATCAATGCAATGTAACACATGTGCAGTGTTGGGAAATATCTAGATAAATGTATCTAGATAAGTTATCTAGATAAAAATTATTTATATTTTATCTTATCTAGATAAATTTATACTCAGTTATCTTTATCTTCATCTAGATAAAAACCTTGTTATCTATGAGTACCAATCTAGATAATTTATTTAAATAGAATAAAAATAAAATTTGAAAATTTAAAATGTTTTTATATTTTTATATTTTCATTTTTACATTTTTCTGTACATCTATATACCTATTACACAGATAATAACTGGCAAGATGACAATCTTCTTATGAAGTTTATTTTAAAAAAAATAACTCTTTATATTATATGTTTATTTTCAAAATGTTTGAAATTTATTAAAAAAAGACAGAAATGTATTGTTATTTTATTTTTCAAATCTAAGATTTTTTTATTATTAAGTTAGAGAATGATTTGGCATCTTCTTATGAAGTTTATTTAAAAAAAAAATTATTTTATTTATTATGTTTATTAATATTTGAAATGAGTTGAAAAAATGATATTTATTTTAAAATGTTTTTATTTATGAATTTTTTACCTAATATCTGTAGGCTGTAGTATCCTGAATATTTTCAAAATCAAACATGAAATTATCTCATATTTATCTAGATAAAAATGTACTTATTTTTATCTTTATCTAGATGAAATTTAGTATAACTATCTTTATCTGTATCTAGATAAGAATTAGTATAGTCATCTTTATCTTTATCTAGATAAATTATTAGTTATCTATTCCCAACACTGCACATGTGCCTATTATAAATATATTTTAATATACAGTGGATTCCGCCCAATGTAGATATCGGTTAATATAAGCATTCGTGAAATTTAGGTAAAATAGTCTAGTTCCAATGCAAATATATATTAATAAGATTAAAAAAAATATAATATGGGCACTCGATTTGATTTATGCGGGTAATTTTTAGAGAGCTGACGAGAAGTTAGCTGTACAACAGTAAGTTTTTTTTATTATAATTTAGAAATTAGGTGGTATTCAAAAATTAAATAATATTCGTGTTTGTTATTTTTAGTTTTTGTTGATACCTTATAACGTATAACAAATTTTATCGCAGATAAAAGTTCACATTTACGCAACGTTTACCGTTATTTTAGTGAGGTATAAATACACATACGCAGTTATCATTACAGTCAATGGTATAATTGTTGTACTATGAAGTATGAAGCAAAGGAAACAAAATTTTGCAAAGAACGAATGACGCTCTTGTATTGTGTCAGTTTGACGGGAAAAAAAGAAACTGCTCATTGTCGGGAGGATTAAGTAGCCTCGTTGTTTCAAAGAAGTTAATGCCTTACTTGTGGATTATACAGCAAATAAAAATGCATGGATAACCCAAGAAATAAAATTAATAAATAATTAAAATTTTTTTTTCCACTTCGCTTATAAGATTTATTTGGTTATAATACTCACTTTATGTTGGTTCCAAAGTGAGTCTAATAAGTGACGTCTACTGTATTATTTAAAATTAACACGTCGAAAATTATTATTGAAAGTACATTATAAAATTGGTTAAAAAATATATGTAATATAATAATTATTGTGATTATGTATGTAGGTATTATTTTTATTTCTAATTTGTAAATATCTCCTGTGATGAATTTCTTTTATTTACTAGTAAAATAGCATTGATGGAACATGTATAATTATAATGAGGTTTAAAATTTGACAGAATATTTTTAAAGTTTTACCTTGAAACTAGATAAATTTCCCTTATTTTAGTAAGACTTGGAGATTTTTCAGCATTTAATGACGATAACTTTATAAGGGAATTAATTACAATGAATGAAATAATTTACATATTTCAGTTTACATCCAACCTGTACTTACACTAATCGATAACAATAAACAATTGCATTCATTAATGATGATCATAGAGAGTGGTAACCATACTGTATTTATCTTACTACTAGCATTCAACTGATTTTTTTCTTAGCTCTACTATGTACTATACGTAAATCGCAACTGCGCGAATGCATATGTGTAATTGACAATCCATAGTTTTATAATACAACGATACGGTATCGATAATGATAATGTCACAAGGTCATATATGGAATTGGATTTGCCCAGCGTTTTAGGTCAAATACAAATAATAACAGTAGGAAAACTTTTGCGCTTTGACCGCATCACTACAGATCTCTGGCATATTTATTTCTTCTTATTGTACTTTATGCCGACATGTAATAGACATGGTGTAAAATGTAATTTCCTTACTTGCTTTGCGTCATTATGAGATAGTATCCCGGTTAAATCGCGTACGTTTTGCGGTCGTTTAAAAGTTACTGGATGCTTAGAAGGCATTATTATAAGGCGACCACGTTATTATAAGATTATTTCGACGATTCGCTATCACACAACGCAAATATTTATGACATTTAATCGCTCTGCCAATGCGAATCACAAACGTTTTCATTGCTATAATAGTGCTTCGACTCAGTATAATGTATATCGTTTAGTTGCATACATCAAGCGTTTTAACCGAAACAAATCAAAAGCTTTATATATTTCGTGAACGGTAAAAAACCGTTTATGTACGCAAATGATAAATTCACCAAAGATAAATCGGCTATTATGTGGTCAGAAGCACTTAATATGATAAAATACTGTATGTTTGTGAAATGCTTTCTACGAACCTTTAGAGTAATGACAAATTAATTTAATAGACGATTAATTATAATAAATATTACAAATTGTATTCATAATAATAAAGGGTGAAACTCCATAGTAGGGCGAGATTAAATAATGTATGAATAGTGTTTCTATTAGAAAATAGTATTAGAAATTTCAATTTGAAACCAACGTATTGCTTTCAAAGAAACTATTCTGAGTGAAAGAGAACAAATGAATCAGTTTATATTTTTGAAGACGGTTATATAGTAGAAGAACTAAATTTATTATAAGGTAACAGCATACCTTATTAACTTAGTACTCGTATATTCAGACTTTTGCAAAAAAAAAAAAATGTATCTACAATTTGAGAAATGGAAAACATTAAATAACTACACACAGTACACATTTATTTAAAACACATTGTAATTATAAAATTTCTGCATCTAAACAACTAATATAGTTTAATAGAAATTCATTGAAATAATATCTGATTTATTCCAAATTACAGATTGTAATGCTTATAATTCATATTTGCAACATTCGATTTTTTCATGTAATTACAAAGAATGATATAAATCATATGAAAAATCAGGCATGTAATTTTAATAAAATATAATAATTTAATGAATTTTTAATGACAAAAAACGTAGTGGATTTTCTTTACAAATTTTTATAATTAAGTCAAAATTTAATATATATACACACGTTATTTTTTTTTTTTATATATAAGACTCAAATGATTAAATGTTTTTTATTCATAATATATATGTATGAGAAAATTTGTATTAAATTAAACAACGTTTCGTCCGACCAAAATGTTTCTATTGATATTTTTGAAAAAAATCTAAGAAAACATGAAAATTTAAATTTTTTATAAACAATCCAAAAAAAAAAAAAAAATAAAAAAGCCTTTTGAAAATCATAGAATACCATTTATATATATAACGGTGATATAAGCATTTAGTAAAAAATGCATATCTTTATGGTCATTATTTTTCGAATTACGAAGAAAACAAACTTCAATTTTGTCAAAAACCGTTTAGGTATGCCGTAAATGTTGTCTTATTTTAAAAACTTTTTGTCAGTTTTTTACAATTATTAAGAAAACTGTTGGGAAATTAAAAAAAAAATAAAAATGGCATCTTTTAAAGTACTAAGTATGTAATATCTTATAAAGGAATTATGTTTAGATTGTAAAGCAGTTTGATGCATTTATGGTTTAAAACATGTACAGTCTTTTTTTAAAAAAAAAGTAGCACGTGACTAATTTACATGAGGATTATTTATAGTGAGGGCTTGAATCTCGTTTGAAATTTTAATTTATAAATAAAGAAACAAATAGTTTATATACATATAGAAAAAAAAATAAAAGCTTAACCTAGAGTATTATTATATTTGTAAAGTATGAACGGTCTCGAATTGAAAACTCATCATCAGGTATACACAATGTTATTAAATTGCGACTTAATATGAAATTTTAATTATTTTGGATTTTTCTTATTTTTTCTAAATTATTTGAACAACGGTTGAAAGATTCAAAAAATGACCTCCAAATACTAGTACTCATATTCTATCGTTTATCTTTCATTTGGTAATGGATAGAACACTCACTGTCGAATTGTCTATAATAGATAACCGTGATTGGAAAAAAAAATTTTAATCCAGAATCTTATTAGTAATGTTATTTGTAATAGTATGCAATTATCTGAAACATTTTAAATCGAATAAAAAAAAAAAAAACTACCGAGAATCATAATATTTATTCATAGAGTAGAATAAAAAAATCACAGTGTGTAGTTCAAAAAAGGCTAAATTGGTTGATGTCCAATGGCCGTTTCTTTATTGTATACCGTTTTTTAATGTGTACACTTACTTACGTAAAAAGTTTAATAATTTCCCCTTCAATGATTATGTAAAAATCATTTTATTGGAATTGAATGTTTTATTATGGAATTTATTCATTTTATAAATTTTCAAAGGGCTTTTCTAAATTAAATAAAAAAATGAAACTGTGAAGAAGTACACGATAAACATCAGATATTAACAAAATATTGACACTTTTGTAAAAACGAATTCACGCACAGCGTATATTATAAATATGCGATATTTTTATGTTCAATTTTAAAATAATAATTCACCACTACGCAAAGGTATAAACAATGTCGAAATTGAAGTTACTTACGACTCTTTTTTGTCCTTACAATTTATACAGCAGGTGTTAAACATGAAAATACTGACTGATCTATAGAAGTTCGTCGTTAGGATAGATTTGTTTAGGATATCTTGTTTATGTAATTCCAAAATAGTGAAATTTCTCAACGAGCAAGAAATTTTTCTCCATTTTTTTTACAAATGATAACTACCGATGAATAAGGTTTTAAATATGTAAACAAATCCGATCAAGACATTTTCATTTTTGTACTAGATAGAAGATTTCAAACTCATAAATATACCCGAATAGGGCCATTCAACCTACAATAGCGTACACAAACTCCTAAATACATAACAAGATCAAATTGTTTAATTATGCTCTTTTGCTAAATTGTATCAGTCATAGAATTACAAAATTAATCACAGAGGTTTTAATTTAATTAGGCTTATATGCGGTTTTTTAATAGTATTAATACCGTGAGACATGAAACTTATATGTGAAATACCTACCCATGATGATACAACGTTTTTATGATCATAATCATGCACAGAATCGGTTCAAATTTATCGAAAATACATACTTAACCAAATCTGATAATAACAATATCAATTGTAATAATTCTTTCTTCAAGAAACCCATTTTATGCATTTAGAAAAATTTTATTATCTAAAACTTTTTTAAAGCTCTTTGTATTTTAATTATTATTTTTCTGTAACAGCCAATGGTCATGAAACAGATAATTACTCGTATTCAATAGAAAGGATAATACAATCTGAAGGTTTAACTGTCAACGTAAATTAAATATTAAAGTAAAGTAAATTTTATTAACATTGTGATCGTGACAATATTTTAATTTATATTATAGCGTTATATTTAAAAAAATTAAAAAATGTTGAAGAAAATTAATTAATTTAATGCATGAGGACTTTAGCCGTAGATAGAATAAAAGAGTGTTTCAATTAATCTCGACTTTTCATCCTATACAATAGCTCTCAAAGTATTTTTAAAAAATGTTTATTACACGATACTTTGGGATACGTCTATTAATTTTAATATTATTATTCATTAACACAAAACAAATTGTTCTTCCATAATTAATATCATCGAAAATATAAGAGTAATATTTAATTTTGGAAATTATTTGGAGATATATTTAAAAACGGTGTGAATATATCTGAGAAAAAATCAGCATGTGATTATTGAGAATCATTATTGTTGTGCGAGTATTTTAATTGTATTGGAAATATAATATATAAGAGAAAAATTTTATTAATTCATAATATTTTCTTAAATTTCATTAAATTAAAGATTGATAATATGAAATATTTTTGGCAAGCTCAATTTTGACCGATCTTATAAATTATCGTACGAATATTTACGGATTTAGCGTTTCATTAATCGAGTAAACTTAAACATTGTTTCTATATATATATATGTATTTTAATTACATTTGAATAGTCATGAATAATAGCTGACGTCTTAAAATTTAATAAAAAATGAATAATATTTATAATATTAATTAGTCTATTAATAATTTATTTTTTAATAAGTATTATTTATTTATTTATTTATTTATTTTTTAATACGGTTTTCTGAGACATAGAATTTTATAATAAGTAGACATTTTTAATGCATCATAATTTTATTTAACTAAGTAAGAATTTAAACTTCGAAGGTTATATGATTTTTAATCAAATAAATTGTAGTTTATACATAGTTTATTTCATAAATATATTTATTATTATGATGTAATATTGCTATATTTTTATAGAATTTAAGTAAAATAATATGTTGCTTTAAATAAAACGTGTGGTAAATTAAAACTATCAATGATAAATAAATACAAATGTGATGTATGCTTTCAAAAAATAATAAATGTTGAAATCAAAAATTTTAGATTTTTATGAATAGAAAATCTGTCCTTATTTTTTTTTAATTGTTTAAATACCTATATGGAGTTGACAAATTATTGTGTTGGTCATAATAATATATCATATGTAGTGACGGCTAGTACTAATAGTGCATAGGCACACGTGAATCACCCAAAAAAATTATAATCAAAATTAATACATTTTTGTAGGAAATAATTATTGGTTATTATGCACATAGTCTGTAATTATCAAAAATATTTATTAAAAAAAAGCTTTTCGTGTTGAGAAGTATTTCTATTAGCGATTAAATAATTTGATGAGCACACATTTGCTGTGCTCCGGGCAGTCGTACAAAAATTAGCTTAATTCATAGACACGTCGCGTCGCGACGGTTAGTAATAAATGATAGTTTGGAGCACAATCATTGTGTGCACCGGACTTATTTTTATCGTTTCACGTATCACGTCGATTGTGAAAATAAAAATGTTGTGTTTATGTTTCACAAGTAAGTTATTTTGTTCTAATTTATTTTTATTTTACAGTGATGAATAACTTGTACAGTTTAAAAAAATTAAATTTATAATTTATCATATACTAGGTATAGACCTATAAAAATAATTATTTTTTATCTGCCTACATAGGTATCATACAAATTAATTGTGCATCACTTTATGTGAACCTCAGGAGCTGCCACTTACTATATGGGTTGTGTAAAATAAAAATAACTTTATTCATCACTTTAAGACAATTTTTAATTTTAATAATATAGAAATATCAAAATGTTGACAAAACTTTTGATCACATATATATATTTTTTTTTATTAATTAATAAAAGGAATAATATGTTATTTATAAGTTATACTTTAAATTAAAAATAAAATATTATTGTTATCAGCTCTAATCGTAATTATTATATATAAATTTGAAATACTATTTTTGTACAAGCAACCTTTATTTATACTTTTTTAATGCATAAAAAGTATAAAAAATGTCACAAGAACTATTAAAGTGATATACGATAATAGAAATTAACTTATTTTTTTATTAAATTAACTGGAAATTAATGTTACAACTATCCAAGTTTAAGACAATAATGCTTGGTGATTAAAACAAGGTTTGTTTAAAACCAGAAATAACTAATTAAGAATATCTTTTATCGCGATGTATTAAAAATAATAAAGCGATTTTTATCGAATTAATATTTAATATAAACATATAGAACGTTACATACAAGGTTAGTTAATTGTCTATTCGTGACTTGAATTAAACGAAAAATCAAATGTTGGGATATTATATTCACTTTTATTTTGAACACTATACTTTTTTCAATAAAATACTTTTAAAACGGAATACACCAACTGCAAAACAAATTTTAATGGCGATTGAACATCTAGGTACTTAATATTTATATAGATAACTGAAAAAAAAGTTTATCAAACGTATATTAAATCGATTTTATAAGCATTTTAAGATAATATGCTAAAAAAATTTTAACTAAGTACTTATGACAGTTTTTTTTCTTTAAAGAACTTAATTAAGAATTTAGTGAGTACTAAATCAACTATAGTAATCGTAGTTTTTCTATAATAAATTAAACTATAAGTGATGAGAGAAAATTATATAAATATATATTTGTTTATATATTATTTGAGTGTATGATCACGGGGATGCAAATATTATTTTAGGCCTACTGACGAGTTTTAAAATATTAATACCTTTCGTAGGTTTAAATTTTAATTTCAAAAAAACATTAGAGTATTATTGTTCTCCAATGATTTAGAATTTCATTAGGTTATTAGATTTGTATTTAAACAACAAAAAAGATTAAACACTAAACATCTATCGATAAACGATATTAAATATCCGTTTCTGTCGTTGTTGTACAGCAGGCATATCAAACACGCGACCTATGGCTAATTTTTTTAGCTACTAATATATATGGACAAAATAAAAATTGAATATTAAAAAATATTATAAAATATTAATTTCGTCTCGCAACTGTCTTAGATTCTAAAATAATGTTATACTTGGTATACATTAATATGTTTTATATTTTCATTGATGATATCATATATATATACAGGTATATAATAGTATACAATTTTTTTTCTAGTTAAATTTTTAAGTGTGCGTTGTCAACTATCCAATATATTTGGCTCAATTGATACTTTGAATTTAATATTTTTGCTGTATAATATTGTCGGATTTATCATACCTATACATATACACATACATATGTCCAAATTTCTCGATAACAATTAAAAAAAGTAAAAAAAGCCTTTTATAAAACGTATTTTTGTATTAAATAACTATAGAAGGACTGTAATTTCTTACTGTTTCAATAATTACGAAAACTATAAAATTGAATTATTGAACTTTAGATCATATTTTTAAACTTGTACTTGACTTAGTTATTATTATTCTTACAAAAATTCTTAACTGCCTTCAAATAGAAACTTAACAAAAAAGTTTTACGCCATATACAAGTTCCTTAAGATGTTATTTTGATTAGGGTTATAAAGTGGAAAAACATTGAAAATATAAAATCAAGGTGACCCACTGAATGAGTATTCATTTTAATTGAATGGTCGTGATTGGCTAACTTATAATATATGAATATAAAATAACCAGGCGCAAACGCAAAGGAGGAATTAGGGGTTTAATTACCTCCTTCCGAAATAAAAAAAAAAAAAAAAATATTAAAATATGACTTGATCTAAAAATGAAATAGTTATTTTAAAGCTTCCCACGAGTTTTGCAAATAAAATATATAAATATATGTAATATATAACAAGCAACTAAGCATGCTAATGCTATTCATTAACATTTTACATTTTTTCAAAACTCTCACGATATTTTTCCTGCGATCATCCCTCTAAATGTCTATTGATGAAAAATTTTACAACGAAACAAAGATGAAGAACAATAAAAAAGATAAGAAGAAAAATAGTTTTTGTCAGAATCGCATACGTTTGGAATACGTAGTATCCTTAGCTGAAATATATTGGTCATCATCGCATAGACCTACAAATATCGACATTGTAATATATAATGTAGACACGCTTTCCGCACAAGAATAAAATAATAATACATACGTGTATGCTATATAATCATATTACGATATCGATATAATTATTACTTTTAGAAAGGGATAGACTTTTCAGGAAATCAGGAGTTTCCCAGTAAAACCCTCTTTGTACTTATTTTTAAACCCCCAGCCTTCTTGTCTCATATTTGTAAGTCTTAATTTTATTTATAATACAATTAAGATATTGTATTATGTGAGAATAATTGGAAGAAAGTATATTGTTTGGTTAACAATCATAAAATAAATTATGTAAAACAAGACATTTTTACATTACTTATTAATTAATAATTATTCTATTTTAATTTGAAAAATGTGTACTCGTTTTATGAATGAATTACAGTTAGTTATACATTTTTTTGGGGTCTTAGGTATCATAAAATAGTCCTATTCACATTGATAACCGTTAAGTTGTTACGTGTGTGAGTTATAATACTATAAATACTTACCCCGCGTCGATGATAGAAAAACTTCGACGGTGCGATTGTCGCGGTAAGTGTCTCGACAAAGAAATAACAGGCAAAAGAAAAAATAATAAAAATAAAAAAACAAAAAAACGAACAAACACGCGAACCACGAAAAGAAACTCAAAGAAACGCGCGCGCAAATGGACGTAATATTTTCTACTCAAGAGTGCGAAGACGGACATGCGGAGCTGGAGAACGATTTCGACGACGGCTGCTATTGTGACACAATGCGCACTCGGAGGCGAAAATGTCACGGAAAAAAACGAAAAAATAAACAACACTAATGTTTCGCGATTGTTTTGACCGGAATTATTATTATTGTTAGGTCTACGTTTCGAAGAGGACACCGTTACAACTACTACTCTCCAATCGCACTGCGTTCGCATCGCAGTCTCCGGAGTGTACGTGTGCGCGCGCGCGTTCGCGATCGCGCGCGTATGTGTGTGTATGTTTTCTGAAACGCGAAAAAGCGACTCGCACACGGACGGCGAACGCACGACTGACATGCGTGGGGTGTTCATTTGCCGGCCAAACCCACGGAAGTCCGTCACCGATGTGCACACACACACACACACACACACACACACACACACACACACACACACACACACACACACACGCACGCACACGCGTGGACGCACGGTATACGCAACGCAAACACGAGGACCGCGGTATAATTGAATGGTAATACCGCGGTCCGTAAAAAAAACATTGTTTTTGATTTTGGATTTTCTGTTCCACTCGTAAATGTGTTGTCGACGCGTAGCGTTTCGGTTATTCGTGGAACAGAGTGCCATGGCACTCGCCGATATGCGAATTTCACGGACAATCCGCTATGAAATTCGAATCGAAACGAAAGTTCAACAATTGCATTGTTAAACAATTTAATGTAATGTGGTGTTTAAGAAGACATTTTAATTAATTAAATTAAATTAAATTAAATTAATTCATATAATATGACGTACGGTATGTATACTTAGATTTTATTTTTTAACGAAAATATCAGTAACAAGTTATTTGAATTTTTTTTGTTTGAAAACGCATTTGCTTTTAACTCGCGATTGAAGTATTTTCAACTAATTTTTTTCCTAACCGTTATAATATATACATTTTTTATGTAAAGAAACATTAATTGTTTTGTATGTACACATGTGTACATGGTTCGTTCCGCAGAAGACTGCGGATAATCGAGAGTACACTTTAAAACAGTGTTCGGCATCCTCTTTGGAGACCCTTGGGCTACATTCACAAACTAAAAGGAGTTCACGGATTAGAAAATACAAAATATTGATATAATATTCAATGAAATTTCTTAGTTTTTGTATTTAGCGCGGGTCGTGTAAAAAAAAAACGTGTGCGCCGGATTCAACCGCCGGTTGCCGACTATTATTCTAAAGCGAAACCCGTCAAAACTGTCGATACGCGGCAGTAATGACTGGTTTGTCCATTTACGAGTTGCTTTCAATTACGAGCGCTCGATTTCTCACGTGCCATCGTTACGGTTGTTGCACTTGACATGTTATATTTTCAAGGGATTTTCTGATTGCCACATTCATAGCTGTACAACGGGCTAAGGTGAATATATATTTAATATATATTTTCTGGGTCTCCTACGAGTTTTCTCGGTGAGGCCCAGTAATCTTTTTGATTTCAAATAAAAATAAATATATATACTGTGATTTACGAAGAACAAAAGCCTAATCAAAGCCCAAAACATATCCTTTGACATAATATGGTTCAATTATTCCGTAATTTAAAACTATAGTATCGCAAACTATGTGCGTGATTCAATAATTATAAAAGATAACGATTCAAGAAATTAGTCCAACTTGTACTGTAAAATGGCCGAAAGGTTGAACAATTTTACACTCTCCCTTGACCATTTCTGGTACACTGATTATAATATCAACTTTGTATTTTTAGGTAGTATTTAAACTTCGTTTTCGACAATTCGTCGCGAGAGCTTAATATAATATCACATTTATGTATTAATAAACGAACGAGAAACAAGGTAAGTTTTGACGGAGAGACTGTGTGAATTTTTTTTTTAGATTCTGAACAGAGTGATGGAATCTATTGGTTTTACAATGATGTGTGTTTTTATTTATTTTTATTTTTTTAGATTCTGACCGGAGTGATGGAATCAATTGGTTTAACAATGATGTGTGTTTTTTTTTTATTTTTTTTTTTAATTTTTAATTTTTTTTTGTGTCCTAAAATATTCATTCGTTTAACAATATAATTCATTTTTAAAGTGATTTAGATAAACTTACCCATTGGTGCTCAAAAAATGGCTTGAACTTAAATAACTCTAAATGTACCTTTATATCATTTTGCCGACGTAAAGTAAAATAATTTCCAGTTATAAAATAGGAAATTTTATCCTTAAAAGAGTTAATTTTGTCCATGATTTAGGTGTGACATTATCTGAAGATCTGAGCTTTATTGAAGATATTAATATAATCTGCAGCAAAACTATTCGTAATTTA
This sequence comes from Sipha maydis, assembly GCA_034509805.1. Lineage (NCBI taxonomy): Eukaryota > Metazoa > Arthropoda > Insecta > Hemiptera > Aphididae > Sipha > Sipha maydis. The sequence goes on along the minus strand of JASXSY010000019.1, from coordinate 211,177 downwards.
GGATTTCTGAAAAAGAAATGTTCTGAATTTAATAATCCTAATTATCTAATTATTTTATAATTTTTACTTGTAAGATCCATTCTTGAATTTGGTTCGGTTGTTTAGAATCCAATACAAATCGGCCACAAAAATAAAATTGAAATAATTCAAAGAAGTTTCTTACGTATGATAGTCCATACATTTGATTTAGTAGGTAAACCAGTAAAAGACGTCGCTATAATATGCCAAATCTCAACTTTAGAATCAAGACGGCTATATACAGATGTATTATTTATCCTTAAATTACTTAATGATAAAATAGATTGTCCAGATTTACTAGAACAAATTTATCTTAAAATACCAGTTATTAACACCCGCCAATCAGATTTATTTTACACTAATTTTGGTAAAAATAATTTCGTTAAACATAGCTCACTAAACCGCATGTTAACATCATGTAACAATATTTCTATTTTTGATTTTTTCTATGACAACAGTAAAAAATTTAAGTCACATTTTTATTTTTTTTTTAGTACTGTAGTACTGTAATGTTATTTACTTTATACACACGTAGTATTCATGATATTACCTTACTGTACCATATTACCTTTTGAGAGTGTTACTTTCTAATAAATTAATAAACAAATAACTTCAATTATTCATGATATGTAATTCTTAAATCAATTGTAACTGTTATATTATTATAAGAAATTTCTGTACCAAAATTTAGAAAATTTAGTTTCATTTTTCCATAACGAAACATAATTTATTTTTCACTAAATATTTTAGAATAAATTACATATAATTTGAAATTTATTCTTAGTATTTTTTAGTAGGAGGGGAGGATATGGAAATGTACTAAAAAGTGATTCGTGGGGGCTAAGCCCCCACACCTCCTTTATTATATAAAAACAACATACAATAACTGGGAAATAATAACAAGTTTAAAAGTTTTTATTTATCATATTCATAGATTTTAATTTTAAGAGTTCATAACTTGTAGCTTTAAAAAAGGTTACTATAAGCGTAACAATATGTTTTTATAAATATACCTATAAGCGCTTTAATATTTACTAAAAATATACTAAATATTGCTTACTCGGATAATCTACTACAAGTGTACCAACATTTATATTAGCAAAAAATCACCTTCGATATCTGTAGTTTTGTGATATTCTAGATAAGATTAAATCCTTCTTGTTATTAAAAAAATTCACTGTTACACAAAACTGAAAAATTAGCATTCAAATTTCGAAATATGCTAATATACGTTCATAATTTGAATAATACAGTTAAAATACGGACACTTTACACTTGGACTCTACACTTGAACTATAGAGTCCCATTTACAAAATTGTATAGGGGTCAGGCATACCCGGTACCCTTTGTGCACACGCCTATGCCCCCACAGTATGTATTTTAGTAGGCTGTATATTTTTCACTCACGTGCCGAGAAAATCGTATTAGAATTGATTAAAAATGTCTTGCTTATGCGTTAAAAGGAGAATCATAGTTTTCTCTCGTACATTATATGTACAGTTTTTAGACAAAAAAATTTCTAATAAGTAATTTACTTATAATATTAGTTAGAAGGCTGAACATTTTTTTTTCTTTAACTATGTCATATTTTATTTTCATTTCAGAAGAAATGTCTTCAAGAATTGAAAACGTTCCTTGGCCAATTTAATGATTACATTTTGCACCGAGTCATGAGAAAATAATTCATAAATGTGTTATTTTTCTTTCAAGTCCGTTGAATTCAAAACATTTCCTACATCATTTACGGCGAATAAAAATTCGTTTTTCTTCTTTATTATTTCCAATCAACGTTAAATACAACGCGTGTCGACTCTATTGATTAACCAATCGTTTTTATACGTATATAATAATATAAAATATTCATGTTGTCGAATAATAAATAAACAAGAAGGTAAATAAATTATATATTATTTATTGAAAATTAATTTATAACCTGACCTTTTTTCTGTTTTTATTCAAGACCGTTTATAGTTTCATTATGCATTATTTTTTATTTTGTTTTGTGTTTTTTTTTGCTGTTAATAACTTTATTTTATTCCAATCACCTTCAATGAAATAAAGTCGAACTCATTTGTATACTGTTATGGTTACATGCTATTCGATAAGTTGTGATATTATTGACAAAAACTCATCACTTACATAACATTTCAATCAGTATTATACCAATATGTTATGTTTGTTCCGGCCTACCGAGGTCATATAAAATACAATAAAAATAAGACTTAGTGTAATAATTAATAATGACAAAATTATATAATAATCGTACGTATGTATTATTCTTGTTATATTTCATTGTTTTTTTCGAATTGCACGTGTATAACAAAATACTTTCTGTAAAATCTTATGTAAAAAAATCGGAAATCTCAGAAGAATTGAATAAAATTCTGAACAATAAATTCGTTATGTCATTGATTATTATATTTTATAATTATCGGTTATACATTTACCAAAAACAATTGGCCCGTTTTGATTTTGATTCGATTAGCCCCCTTTACCACATAAATAATTTATCAAATTATTTGATAAAATACGCTGTTGAAATTGTAATGTTTTTATTGCTATTTTTTCAATGGATTTAACTGGGTAGTTATACTAGTTAGGCAATACTGTTTACGTTAAATCTTGAGCGTATTCTTTTTCCGAGTAAAATAAGCTGGCATCTAACCAATATCTTATAGAATGAGTGTAAAATGAAATGAAGTCTTTAATCCCGGTAATACAATCCGCATAAAATCGTAATTTACAAGCCTAAAATTATATATACAAATAAATAAATATATATATATGTATATATATATATATATATATATATATATATATATATATATATATATATATATATATATATATATATATATATATAAATAAATATATATATAAATAAATATATATGTATATATATAAAGCGTGTTTGATGAGATACTGGACATTTTGATCGCTTCTGTGTCAAAGTAAGACTTTAAAAATGTCATTGGAAAATAACGACGTTGATTTTACGTCCATCGTCAGAAATACGATAGTTCGCTAGTTCGCTCTTGGAATCTAATTTCCAAAGCAAATAATGGTAAACAAACACAGTGCATAAAATATGGTACAGTGCAATAGGTTTTATGATGTAGCGTTGCTCGTTTTGAACACAGCGAGTGTAGACGACAGAGTTATAATATTTTTGTTTTGTGTATTAATTTCAAAAAACAAATACTGCAGTTCTTGTTTGCCACGTAAAAATAGTAAATTATAAGAAAATCGGCTGAAATCAACAAAAATAATTTTAATTGTATCCAGATTGTTCTTGTTTAATGTTGGGTTTTCATCTTTTAGATATAATAAGAATAGTTCTTTATACAAATGATTTTTTATATTCAGTAGAATTTGTTAATTTTATTCTCCTTTACATTAAACTTTTACAAACTAATAAATTATCTTTAACACTTTTGTAACTTAAAAAATGTTAAGTTGAAAATTCTATGGGATTTTGTCCGAATTTCTTAGAATTCAACGTTTGATCAAAACGTTTAACATTTAATTTTCTATTAACAGTTGGTATACTAGCCAAGAGTCATAAAATATATTATTTGATGTAAATCAGTTTTAACGTTCTGATTATTCAGGTGTATAAGATTTATATAATCCTCTAACTGTTTTTTTTTTTTAATGTAATAGTTGTTGTGAAACACATACTAGGCGGTCTTAAATTATAATCAAAATCTAATAGAGGGGAAGATTCTGGTTAGTATTGAATATCAGTTGAAATGGGTTGGACATGGTCACTGTGGTTATATTATATTGTCCAAACGGAAAAAATAGTGCAGTTATTCGCAGCAAATAACTATAGAGGCGGTTTGAAATATTTTAGATCAAGAATCTGTAACACCAAGCCATAAAGTTACGTTTAAAATACTATATTGTTGAGATTAAACTGTTTCAAAAATTTTTATAATTACTATATCTTCTTATCTATTATCCATTTTTGTTTAAATTACCTGATCATCAGATTATCAAGTTGTTATTTTAGAAACAATCATAAGTACAACTCGATTAAAATTAATTCCATCCCTATGTTTTTGGTGATTCAATAAACCATAAATTCTACGTCAAGTTACTTCAGAATGTTTCGCTCTAAGATATAGAGTAAATATTTGAGTAGTAATAATGTATATAGTTTTAGAAATAGATAATACAACATAATAATACAACAATTCAATAAATACAATAATACAATTCAACCATTATAAATATAATACCAATATAATATAAAAATCAGATTACTTAATTAATATAGTTTGTTCGCATAATACTTATGATGTAGTGATTTTATCAGTTTTATTATTTGAAGAATTTTTACACTTAGTATCTTGTATTCGTATTAAATCGTATAAAATAATCAAAGTTATATTTTTGTATGAAGTTAATAATTTACTTGTATATTAATCGAATTACATATATATATATAAAAGTAAGTCGTATAATGAAATTATGAAATCCAATGTATGGTTATAATACAACATCCATGTTGTTATGTATGAACGTAACCGGTATTTTATTAAATCGATTTTGTAATCGAAATTAAAAAAATCTTCTTGAATGAAAATAATTTAATAATAAATCCTTGAAATTATAATTATTTGTAGGCCTGATACTAGCAGAAAAAAGCAAAACATCATACGTGAATATAACTCGATGAAGAGGACGACCACTATTTAAGCCTATAAAAAAAAAGTATTGATGTGCTTTTATCTCGTGATATTTCTCGCACGAAAAAATTGTATTTTTTATTAATTTTGACTGTTATTTTAGATTCTGAACGGAGTGAAGAATGTATTGATTTTACAATGATGTGTTTTTTTTTTTTTTTTTAGATTCTGAACGGAGTGAAGAATGTATTGATTTTACAATGATGTGTGTTTTTAGATTCTGAACGTTTTGGGGCAGTAAAAATGCTTCGATTGCCTTATGTAGCAACTTTTCTGAAAGGAAAGTGAATCTATTTGGTACTTTGGGGGGTCAAAAGTTAAAAATTTCCAATATTTTTTAAATGCGACGGGAAAAACCATAAAAAAATTTGGGAAAAACGGGAGTTTTTACGCAAAACCAGTTTTTGACATAATCAAATTTTTTATTTTGCTATAACTCAAAAACTAATCGATGTAAATACTTGAAATTTTCACCAAATGTTTAGATTAGCGTTCTCTATACACCATTAAATTTTCAAAGTATTTTGACTTTTATTAAGCTATTTATAGACAATTAAAATTTTCAATATTTTTAAGTATTTTTTTTTAAATAACGATAAAATTTTTTTGGCTGCCTAGAAAATCTTGAAAATTTAATACAAGGTTTCTTATAAGTTGTTCCTTAACTGATAAAAAAAAATCTAAAATCGTAAGTCACATTTTTTTTTATAAGTGCTCAAAGTTACAATTTATACGAAATATGTAAAAATCACGATAATTTGTAAGTTATTTTGTAGATAAAAATTCATAAAATTTTTTCTGTTCATACTTAAGGTTCAAAATTTTAACACGAGGTTATGTATAAGCTACTCTTCAAAAATCTTTAAAAAAATTTCTACCGGAATTAGAGGAAAAAATTTTATGACTGTTTGAAATTTAAATATTTACGAAATTGCATAAAATAGCGATTTATTCTCAAACGATTTTAAATATTTTTTATAATTCAAAAAGTATAAGTCGCAGATTTTTGAAATTTCTACCAGCTGTTAAGATTAGTATTTCCTTTATGTCATATTTTTTTCAAAATATTATATTGATTTTTAAGCCACTTATAGGCATTTAAAATATTCGATTTTTTTACATTTTTTTTTTATAATCGGTGATAAAAAAAATTTGGCTCGTACAAAATACTTGAAAATTTAATAGAAGATTCCACAGAAGTAGTTCTTAAAGTCATTCAAAAATTATTAAAATCCATAGGCACAATTTTTTTTTATAAGCGTTTGAACATCGAATATTGACATAAAATTACATGTAAAATATAATATACTGTATAATATTCTAGACTGACAAAGATATCGGTTTTTTTTAAAATGCTCTAACTCAAAAATGAAAAACCGCAACAACTTAAAATTTTCACCAAATCTTTATATTGACGTTCTCTATACATGGTTAAGATTTCAAAGTATTTTGACATATTTTGACTTATTTATAGACAATTTAAATTTTCGATTTTTGTTAAATTTTTGTTTTTAAACATCTATAAAATTTAATTGATTGAGCGAAAACTCTTGAAAATTTTATACTAGGTTTATAATAAGTTAAACTTATCGTAACTTAAAAAAATCGGTGATCGGTTAACTCAATTTTTTTTTATAAGCCCTTAATTCTCAAATTTGTATAAAATGTGTAAAAATCACGATAATTTGCAAGTTACTTTGTAGATAAAAATTCATAAAATTTTTTTTGTTCATACTTAAGGTTCAAAATTTTAACACTAGGTTATCTATGAGCTACTCTTCAAAAATCTTTAAAAAAATTTCTACCGGACTAAGAGGAAAAATTTGTATGACTGTTTGAAATTTAAATATTTACGAAATTGCATAAAATAGCGATTTATTCTCAGACGATTTTAAATATTTGTTATAATTCAAAAAGTAATTCTACCAGCTGTTAAGATTGGTATTTCTTTTATGTCATATTTTTTTCAAAATATAATATTGATTTTTAAGCCATTTATAGGCATTTAAAATATTCGATTTTTTTACATTTTATTTTTATAATCGGTGATAAAAAAAATTTGGCTCCTACAAAATACTTGAAAGTTTAATAGAAGATTCCACAGAAGTAGTTCTTAAAGTCATTCAAAAATTATTAAAATCCATAGGCACAATTTTTTTTTATAAGCGTTTGAACAGCGAATATTGACATAAAATTACATGTAAAATATAATATAATGTATAATATTCTAGACTGACTAACTATATCGCTGTATGCAACTGCCAACCCATCCTAATTGAAAAATATATTTATCGTTTCAAAATAAAATATACTTTTTACAATGTTTATAAATAACAATGTATTATATCCTAGACAAACATATGAACTCCGTTCAGAATCTTATTCGTATACAATGATATCTATCATTGCATTCAAATTTAACAAATCCATTATAATTATGACCTATCCTATAAGCGAGGTGCACTCCACCCCTAACTGTACAGCAGAGCGAGGCCCATCCGGTTCTTTTTTTAATTAGTTTTAATGAAGAATGGGAGAAATTATAACAAGCTTGTATTTTATAAAAAAATATAATAATTAAAATATCTACAATACCAATTGCTGGTGACCGATTAGTTTATGATACTTAGGTTTGAAATATTTTTTGTTAGTCAGAGTTCGTTTGATCTTAATACTGCGTTGTACATTTTTTTATTCCTTTATAATGGAGAGGAGTTTATTTCACAAATTCTCGTCGGTTCAAGTCTCCCATGAATATTAATTTTTCATACTAGTTTCAAATTTCAAACTCAAAATCAAACAGAGTTTATCATCATTACAAATGTAAAATTCACATACACATTAAATTGAATTTAGATATCAATATTTGCGTTTTTTTTTATATTCTTAAAAAAAATCAAAGAAAATATGGTCTTATAATTTTTAATTTTTTCACTATGTATAGAATACCCAAAAAACATTGTTAGTATATATTCATGTAAGTTTTTTGTCAATTTTGCTGAAATGGAGAACCGGTAAAAGTTAAAAGTCAATACAAAGTAATAATGGTTTTGAACTAGTTTGTAAAAAACAAAATTCTTATTATAATCAGAAAGTAAATATAATAATTATAAAAGTACTTATTCAAGATCAAATGCACTTAACATGCCTACATTAATATACATAATAGAATTAATTTAAAAATAAAAATTAATTTTTATTACTAACTGTACGTACTTATTTTTTTCTTCTCTAAACAGTTAGAAAAAAAATTAATTAAATTAAATTTTTAATTTTTTAAATTCTATCTAGCTCTAGTTTAGTCAATTTTGGGTTTAGGACACAAGTTAATAGGTACAAATCAAAATAACTTGAAAAAAATCGATGAACCCGAATATGATTTCAAATTACGGGTTGCCATTTAAAAAAATGTAAGTTTTATTGCGCATCCGCAAGATACATGAAGTTAAAAACATTGTAAGTCATAGAAATTTACGATCCTTAGTCTAGTTTAATGTTCCGCAAACAGAATTGAAAAATGCTTACATGATAATGAGTGATAAAGTGGCCCCTGCTTTTTTGGGACACACGGTATATATTATACTCGTACATAATATACTCACGTAGACTATCCCATTGTAACCAGACCGAGAAATCGGCAACGGTATAATTTATTGAGAATATGCTTCGTCTCGTATGATAATATTATTCCTGCTGGACCCGTTTTACGAGAACATAAACCTATTCGCCGATATTATTCACGAAACGAGATCAAAAACATATACGCACTATTTCGCCCGTACAATACTTAACGACGAAAACCGTAGTAGCAGTGGTTAATTGATGCGATCATATTATTTAACTGTAAATCGTGATAAACCTCAGTTTTGCATGGGTTTTTTCCTTTAATATAAAGGGAAATAAAATTAAATTTGAATAGTTACATTAAAATAATATATTAATATAACATTTAAACGTAATAACATATAATATATAACACTATGTTATTGGAATATTTTTTATTTTATTTTTTAATAACTATATCAATTCAAATTCAATATTCATAGTTAAGACAGGATAACGTCTGTTAAGTCAGCCAGTGCATCATATAATCACCTGGATATCTGAAGACGTACACGCTACAACAGTTCTCAAGAAAAATATTTGGTTCATGTTTAGTTTATGATTATTGTAATATAGATTTTTGCTCACTCATTTTTTAAATATACTTATTTCAACACTTTGGACTAGTTTTGTCGACTATAATCGTTTTGGATAAGGCAATATATTATATTATGTAGCGAGTTAAATATTTTCAACTAACTTTAAGTTAAAATAACAATAACGATTTAAATTTTTTTTGTTAATCAATAATTTATAGACTCCATAAACGCAGAAAAATCCTAGATGTTTTAGGTTTTCATTAAATGATTTCAAAAAGATACTTTTAGTTTTATAATCATTTTCAAACTTACAATACTCTTAATTATTATATTAAAATAATGTGTAGCAAAAATGGCAATTGGCTAGTTGGCTAATTTGGCTAGCTGGTCCACGTACTTTTTTTATCCGACACGTTCCATATTTTCAAATCACTTCACAGTATTTTAGATTTTATCAGTATTTCATTTTAACACGTTAATTGTAAAATGTAGATACATAATATATATTATATATTATATTTTTCTGTAGTATTTGACTAAACCAGCTAAATCATTAGATGTCTAAATATATTATATGTCTATATTGGCATAGCTAACTTAGCTATAGGTATTAGGAACTTATTTTATTGTAATGATTTAGTCATCAAATTAAATTAATTAAAATAAATACTAATTATCAATTTGAATGACCTTTTTTTTTAATTTTTAGTTTGTTTACAATAGCCCGTCAGATTTGACAGCTCTAAAAATTGGACTTCTCATTATTTTGAGTTGTCCATCCTTTTTATGTAGTATGCGAACCAAATGAAGAGAATACGCATGAGAAACCCCCGTATTTTTGCTGTTAACATTTTAACATAAATTACATTGTTTGGATGTTATAGATAACAACATTGATTGTTAATTATAAAATTATGATATAAATTAATTTCATTCATTTTATTGTTTGGACTACATTAGTAAATGAGTTTATTAAACGTTATGCATAACTACCAATTGTACAACTAACGGCTTTAATAGTCTAGACGTAATTGTTTTTACACTATTACAGTTAATATTTTAAAATAATACTGTTTTATTTATAAAATTTTCAGTTAGGTAAATAAAAATTCAAATTAGGATTAAAAATAAAAATAAATTATAATACTAGTTTCCACAATTAAAGTTTATTATAAACAAAATAAGAAATAAATGCTTTGTTATTAATTATATTCTTTGAATTTATTTTATTTTATCAAGTAAATATTTTGCTTCAAATAAATAAAAATAAATAATAAATAAAATGTTATATTTGATTTTTATTGTTATTAGTAGTTATGGCATGGAAATTTTAATAGATAAATGCTTGAAAACATATTTATTAATTAAATAAACATTTACTACTATTAAAATTTTGACTTTTAATTAATTTTTAAATTCATTTGATTGCTGATGATGTTGATCTTAATAATAATTATTAGGTTAGCATAACTGTCAAGGGTCGTTTTTTAGGATTAAGTCATTTTAAAAGTTTTTAATCGTCATAGTAAAAAGTCATACAAAAGTTTTAAACTCGTTGAGTGTTTCTAACAAACTTTGATTTCCAAGAGTCTTGCCGCTGGCAAATATAACACTTTAAATTAAGAAATTTTGTGAATACATTTTAAAAAATAAAAATAAATTAAAAGATTTTTCAGAAGATTAAATATCATACACAAAGTACAAAGTTCATTTAATTAATGCAATTTTTTTTATAAGTGTTAGTGTAAAAAACTATCTTATTAAAACGAACATAATCAAACGGTTTGTATAAATATATATAAATATATATAAATATATATATATTATACAAAAATACCAAATTATGTAAAATAGTGTTAACTAATTTAAATATCTAAATAACATATATTCTGAATCAAATTAGAAAAGGAGTTATATACTCGTAGGTATATACAATTTTAGTGACTCGTCTACGATACCTTTATGAAAGTGTGTTGTGAATTCCAACAACATTTTTCAAAACATGAATACAAATCGAATGTTTTAGTTTAACACTAAATGAAATAAGTAAATATTTTCAGTTGTGTAATACAACTCAATCAGAAACATGTTATTTATTTAACGGTTTTTATTCTTCTTTTTATTTTTTACTTTTCAGAACGTAAAGTATTTATAAAATTTAACTACTGAATTTACTAATTTTTTTATTGTATAATATTCCGAGCTTATTTTGTTTATTAAAAGAAATATTATTATTTGTACAGACAATATGGTTTTTACATTTTCATAGTAAATTCTAATACTGTATGTCAATAAAATTAGATTTAATAATAGAGTACCGAGAAGACGTAGATATTCTTGGTAGATTTTTCACAAAAATGTAATAAAACGCCCATTTTTCCAACTACAGACTGCTATTAAACGGTATGTTTAAAAAAACATCGAAAAGAATTTCAATATATAATATATATATGTAAACTGGACTTATCCCATAATATAAACTATATTTTACCGAGATGGCATTGTTGTTATGATTTTATAATTGACGTGATTATATCATTATTTTTTATTATAATGATAATTATTCGTCTGCTGCATCGAAAAATATTACATTTATTGGTTGAAGTTATTAATAGAAAACAGTTTGCTTATCGAAAACTTTACTTTGAATGAAAAAATCTCCCATGTACGTTAGCATGAATTATAGGCAGGTATGCTAGAACCCAATTTATTTCCTTTTTTTCTACAGTCAAATAATCCTCGAAAAACGTGTCTATAAATTTTGTGCAAAATAATAAAATGATGAGGATTTTTTTGTTTTTCTTCCAAAATAATCTAAACCAACACCCAGAAAATTTTATTTTACAACTCTAGTTCACACAAAATAAACAACTGTTAAATTTAAATAAAGTTAATTTTTGATTGATAATTGAGTTGACTCAAATTTCAGCTACATTACTTTGTGGCGAAAAAGCAAGTAAAACTAAAATAATAAAATGAAAATTCGATCCTGTGGTATTTTTGGAATAATTATTATATCAATATGACGTCGAAAGAGAAAATTGTATCATATTATATCCTTTCAAATATTTATTTAATGTTCGGCCTTGTCCGGTGAGAAAGTTGAAAATAAAACTACTTATATTATGTTTATGATCGTTTTTATGGCTTATATCTACAATCATTAGGTATCAAATGCTTCTGAAATTTAAACAAATTGGTGAAATATATAGTAGTAACTCGTCAGCTAATAAAACAGTAATAAAATTATCTTCAGATATTCAGATATTACATCATTAAATATTTCTTTTAAAGGATGAAAAATGTATAAGTACGTTATAATTTTCCCTCTAATTGTATTTTATTTGTTAGGATTTATATTTTCATTTTATTATTTTTTTTACATTTATTGAGATTTTGGTTTAAACGCAATGTGCCTTTTTAAACTTATACATTTACTAGTTGTCAATGTACTAAAAAATTATATGATAATTTGATTTGAAACTACAGTGAAAACTCTTTATAACGAATCTGAAGGGACTAAGAGATTTCCTTCGTTATAGACAGTTTTCGTAAAAGAGAGGGTTAAAAAAAAAAACAAAATTTTAATTTTTTATGTATGAAGGTTTATACCTATGTAATATTATTTATCATACAGATCATTATTTTTACATTATATTGTATTTACGTATTATATTTTATACAATTATTTTATTTGAAATAGTCCGTCATTTTTGTTTGTCAATACTTTTTTTGTATTTTTTTTATGAATTTGTCCCATATTTTGTGATAACTATGGATCATCTTTATGAAATAATAAGTACTTTTCTAATAATTTAGCTGCATCAAGTGCGTGTTGAATACTTGATATCAGGACTTCGTCAGGCTGTTTTTCTTCATCTTTCTTTTGCTCCTCCTCGCCTCTTGTCACTGCATTTAAGATTTCTTCATCAGTTAACGATATTGCTGTAACCAGGTTCTCGTCTATTTTTACATAGTTTTGTAGATTCTCAGGAGTAAAATTATACGGAATACTGAACTGAATAATCCACTCATTCAGTGATATATCATCTTCTTTCTCAAATTGTTCTATTTCTTCTTCAGCATTAGCAACACTACTTCGAAGTCCAGCATGACGAAGAGAGTGCCGTTTAGTTTCTGCTGTTCTTCTTCCCAGGCTTTACTTAAAAAGTTCACCGCATCAAACATATTAATAGAGCCATAGCCATCAGATTCGATAATTTCCATCAATATTTTCTTTCTGTAGTGGACTCTAAAATAACACTTTGATCCATCGGTTGCAAGGTACTAGTTGTGTTAGCTGGGAAAAACGTCATTTCTATGTTCATAAAATTAGATACCTAGATTGGAATGAGCAGGACAATTATCCACGAGTAACAAAATTTTTCTCCCCTTTAATTCTGCATCTCATTTTCTTATTTCTTCTTTAAAAAGTATTAATGTCATCCATGCTGACTTATTTGCTTTATAAGTGACTTACAACCGTTAAATATTTTTAAAACATTGGGGGTTCTTTGATTTGCTTATTACCATAATCTTTCTTTTTTTAATGTCACTCATGTTAGTTGCTACAAACGCAGTGATATATTTATTTGAAAATTTACCTCCCACGCATTCTTCCCCTTTGAATTTTAATGTTTTATCTAGGGTCATTTTGTAAAAAATACCTGTCTCATCAGCAATATATCATCCGGTGTGTACTTTTCATTCAATTTTGGCCACACATTAATTAGCCAGCTGTTAATAACATTCATGTCGACATTTAGTGCTTCTCTACTTATTTTCCCATAGGTAATATTGTGACGTTTATATTTTCCTAGCCATCATTCCGGGGCATTGAAATCCTTACAAGATTTTCTTTTATAAGAACTTCCTTCCGTTTCAGTCTGCAATATTTTATCCTTATTTTCCAGATAGTAGCGACAGTAGATAGGCTGAATCCAAAATAATGAAAAAAATATTACCTAAAATACAATTTTATAAAGTTCTATTCTGTACATGTTTTTTTTCAATTTTTTTTATTTTTTATTTTAGGATATTTATAAACTATTTTTAAATGTTAAGAAATTCGTTTAGGTAACCCATTTAACTATAGTTTTCATTTGAAGCATTATGTTTTTAGCATTGCTTTTAAGTTATGAAAAATATCTATATTATATATAAATTCATAATTATAATACATATGTGTTTGTATTTGACGAATGAATACTGTTGTCTGTTAAACATTAACTTCAAAATAATTTGAATAATGTATATTTTACCGAGTTACGTACATCATAAACAATATTGTAAAAGAAAGAGATTCAGGGGCTATGTGATATGTAGAATCAAATCATTTTAATTCTTAAAAGTTCTTATAAATTCGATATTAATGTACTATTAATTTAAAAAATAATTCTAAATTAATAATAATAAGTGGATCGGTCTAAGAATAATGTAAATAATAATGAACAAATGTTACGTATCTATTTGGTATACGCTAAGTATAATGAATGTCTACCAATAGAGTTATTTAATGTAATCCCTACGATATAACCTGGCTAGACTATCTCTGCACTAGTCACTCTGAAATTTCCTGTTTAATATTTATAGCCCATTTGCAGGACTCCAAGGGCTTGTCTATCTCGTTAAATATATATTTATCAAATGAGCAACACAATGATGTTTATTACGTAATTATAAAATACTGTAAATAAAATGTATACACCTTATTGGAACATAGCGTTGAACAATTATGGTCCGAATGACAAGCGGATATGATACACACGACGTACTCGATATTTTTCTGATTTAAATAATTCAATCTAAAGTGGTAATCTATCAACTATTGCTCTATGGGTCATAGTGGGCTAATGACATCGTTGGCTGTATCTCCAGAGTTTAATAATGTATTCGACATTTGGCCGATTTGTTTAAAAAACGGAGAATTGTAAGGCTTGTATAAAGCAACCATAACACTATACATTACATTTTTAATCCTTTAGTATAAAAACTTAGGAATTTCGTAATCAGTTCAATGCTTCATATGAAATCTAAACTACATAAGTAATTAAAACTCTATATATTAAAATATTTATGTTTTCTTGTTAGTAACGTTAAAATGTAATTATTAAAACTTAAGTTTTCGTTTAATATTTTTTTCTCATTAAAAATAACTTGTTAAACACATAACACTTCATTCATTTTAATTTAACAACTAAGAATCGAAACTGTTTTTCAAATTTTTAAATTTACAATAAAAATATTAACATTTGAGAAAAGGTATTTGATAGGAATAGAGAAATACATTTATTTTTATTTCGCTGGTTACTTTTATGTAAAATAATAATGAAAAAAAAAAACAATCACATTCAATACACTTGTTGTTTTTTTTGATATATTTAAAATAGAAAAAATTTGATAGCTCATTTTATTACCTCACTTTTTTTAATGTTTTAATTTTCATCATATTTTGACCTTAACCTAAAACATTCAGTTGAAAACAGTATCAACTGTTTTTCAAGTTAAAATTTATGTATTTTACACAATTGTCTTGTTTTTTTCAACATCACAGATATAGCAATAACATAAGGATTTTATATAAATGTTTTTTTAATGTTGACACTTTATACTAAAGTAATTTCAAATTTTTTTTTTTCGTTGTTGAATGATACGGTATCAATAATTTAGATCGTTGAAAGGAAGCCAATAAATAAAGTTAATGTTTTCATGTTTGAAACAGTAAAATATGTTACGTCATTATTATAATTACGAAGAATTTTTAAATATAAATATTGTTATTTTTGTATTTTTTACAAAAGTGAAATTGATTCAGGTTTTTCAATTATTTATTTTCAAAAAGTTCTGAATTTAAAAAAGTAAGAATAAACTTGTTCCAGTTATTTATTAAACATTTTCTACATTTAAAAATATATGCAATTATTAAATTAAATATCAAATGAGCTCAAGATGTAAGGAATTGATAAAAACCTTACTATTTCAAAACTTGGTTATAAGTTCTATTTTAGAATAATAATAACTGCGATAAGTACTTTTTTAAGGCTTTTCATATCTGCACAATTAAATAATAGAATATTTAACCGGAAATGTAATGTGCCAATAACTATTTATTTTCTTGGAATTTTTTATTTTTTTTTTGAGGTAAGTATTATTAAACTATCAAATTTAAAAATGTATATATTTATTTATTTTAAACGGATAAAAGCTTTTTGTTAACAATAGCAGTGGCACCGAAATCAGGGTTCGAGTATTTTTAGGGTGATAGGTCTTGTGTCAGATTTGTAAATAAATAACAATTAAATTAAAAATGTTAAACAGTGCCACTGAACAGTAGTATATCTAATACTAGATAAAGATGATATTAGGCTTACAGTAGATAATTGAAATCTTTTGAAGTATCTAAAATATTAAAAAGTATTTGAAAAATTAAGTTTGATGTTTAGAAATCAACAATTAAAATTTTAATTTTTAAATATAATTATTGTTTATTTATTTATTTATTTTTTTATCAGAATAATACATCGTGATTTTATTTTATTTTTAGTCGACAAGAGGACTTGTCAATGATGTAATTTGTATACCCATGAATAAAGTGTTATAAAAAAAAATATAAATATGAAAAAAAAAAATAAATAAAAATGATTTGACATAAGTTTCACGTAATAGGGACTATATTACATATCATTTCTTCAATTTAAATATAGTTTTTGTTCTTAAGAGGTTATGTTGATATTGTTTCAGTAATGTAACAAGTGGCTTCGGTAATAATATTAAGTATTATATTTTAAATTAATCAAAGTTTCAAGACTCTGCCAAGCTTTAAATTCGCATGCCATGATCAGAAAGATTTAGTGACAATAAGGTTATGTAGGAATATTTTTAATTAATTTTTTAATTTTGCCATTAGTGTGGTTAGTAAGGATAGAATCTATTATTGGCTAATTTTCTTTTGACTTTGTATTAGAAAAAAAAAATTATAATTTTCAAACATAATGCTAATACAAATATATTATAGAATGACATATTAATTTTAGTACTAGTATACCACGAACGCGAGATGCAACATAATCATGGTGTTTAGCACGGCATATTATAATATTGTAATATTCTATTAGGTATTATCTTATTAGTATTTTATCTATTAGCAAATGTAAATGTCATATACTGGTATCATTAAGCTATTGAATATAGACATGTAGCTATCATTGTATCTCTAAAGGGTACTAAGTTGTATATTATATTTATCAGTTCAAGTAATGAGCTCTAACCATTAACAGAAAGATCAATGTAGGCATTTTTGTAAGTGCATATTTTAAATTTTAATAACCATGTGTTTACTAAAATAAAATAATCGAAAATTATTCAAACGACTATTTGCGAAAATTAGATAAATCATTTATTATTCAAAAATTCATACTTGAAAATTATTTGAAAACATTTTGATTTGAATAATAAGGTTTGAAAATTATTCGAATACATTTTTATTCAAATAATTATGAAAAATCATCCGAATAATAATGTATTTGAATAAAATATTTTCTAAATTAAATGTCAACCGAATAACGCTTTAATCTAGTTGTATTCTAAATAATACCTTGGAAATATAAGATACCTGAACAATATTTTCTTTTTAATTCTGAAGCATTAGTTTATCAGTAAGCCGACTGACTTAAAGTATCGTAGTTGAGTACAAGGAAATAATAATCAGTTGTCGGAAGTTAAAAATGGTATTTTTTAGCTCTTAAATTATATAACAAAATATGTGCTTTTAACAAGATGAAAAACTTAGAAATATGCATCTAACTTAAAAAAATTAAATATAATTTTCCATTTTTATAAACGTTTTGGGTTCATAGACGTCAGGGACTGTTTAAACTGGTTAAATTATAAACCGTTAATACAAATGTTTTTTTTTTTTTTTTTCTTATTAGCTTTTAGTCAAATACTATTACAGCTCAACAATTATACGTCATACATAATATTATAGATTAAACATTGTACATTATATATAGTAACACCGATTAAGAGTCTTGTAGGGTTTCGACGTAGCGTACGCCGTAGCCAATACAAGAGATAAGATGGCAGTTAATTAGTTAAGATATATACTGTTTAGACATAAAATAAAATATATTACTATTATGTTATATAAGGAAAAATGTATACAGAAATAGCTATGGAGATAAGGAAGTTTTGGGGATTAATGTGTGTAGAACTGAAGAGAGAAGAGTAATTAGAGGACTGATTAGAGAGTTGAGGTTGGTTATAAAGTTAGATAATAGGACGGGAAAATTATCTGTGGAAAAATCTGTGGTCCGGGTGGCTTCCGCGTATGATTTTGGTCTGGAATGAGGATTTAGCGCCGGAACTTTGGTTGGAGAAGCCTTGAGAAGTCTTGAGTTTTTTTGAGCGCTTATGAAAGCAGGGCAGCCCCTGAAGTTGGCGGTGTGGTCCTCGGAGCACAGGGCACATTTGACCGGGCTATTCCGATCTTTGGAACATTCCTCGGTGTGATGATTTGCTCCGCATTTAACGACGTGACGTGGTGACAATAATTTTGCGTGTGGCCATATGATTGTAAAGACGAAATTTTTGTGATATCCACATTGTTTGCATCTTGGGAAACTTCTATAAAAAATAGAGGTAAGGGGCGTTTGTTTTTATCTGATATGTTTTGAACATGTACGACAGAGTGTCCCAATTCTGATAGAGTAGAAACAATATCTTTTTCAGTGGTAGAGAAATGTAAGTTTCTGATAACAAACCTGACTGAGCGAAATTGACGGGGTTTGAAAGTGTGGAATTTGGCGTCGGTGTCATTTAGATGTTTTACAATTATGTTGAAATTTGACAAACTCGAGGGCTTAACAATAAGATATAATGTTGACGATTTGCAAGTGAATCCATTCGGACCGATAAGATTTGATAAGAGGTTTTTGAATGCTGAGTAATTTGAGATGTCTTTGATATAAATTGGCGGCGCTGGAGAATTTTCGGCCTGATCGGGAATGTGAGCGTTGCCATGACTAGATATGGATGTAATAGATGGTGTAGTAGTTTCAATTTCGCCGGAGGCGAGAACGGCGTATTTGTTTGGTGTGATGAAATTTTTTGATTTTTTATCGCCAAGAGTAGGTTATAAAGACGAATTTGACAGATTGCGCTTTGAATGTTTTGAGTTAGTAGGATTATGTGGCGAACCGGGACTCATGTTCGGATCAGGATCTTTCACAAAGATGTACTTATCGCCGACCTTGGCCAAACGAACCGTCTGTCTCATTTTTAGGTCTATGATAACTACCGATTGTTGGCAATTTAATAAAATCAATTAACGAGCATAAAACAGAGATAACGAAACAAACACAGTGCGAGGTACATGCGTTCATGTTGAGCGCTGCGGCCGAACTATGAATACAAATGTTAAATTACTTAAATTTGTTCGTGAAAGTGTACTTAATGTATTAAATGTATTAATTATTAATGTATATGTATTAAATTGTTTCATCTTTTTACTTTAAAATTACACAAAATTATTACATGTTTTATAAACAAATAAGTAGTTCATTATTTTAATCAAAATGTTATTATTTTCTATATTATGTAAAAATATACTCAACAAATAGTATTAAAAACCCTAAATTATCAAAATAGCAATAAACCCGTAACAATCTCAAATATAGGAAAAATTAAATTTCGTGTATGATATTAAATAAGTGTGGAATATATTTGTATACTACTTTGGATGTTCAAGGGCAAACTTAGAAGGTTATACATTTGTTAGAACTTCCGAGTCCTGATACCTTGATAACAATACTTTATGCTTTCATCGATCACGACGTTTTATCGTCCCACCGGTTTTTTTTTTCTTAAATAGTGCCATTTGATGGTTATATGCATATAACAAATAGTGCCATCATAGACTACCATGTGAACGGCAAGTGTAATCAATAATTCAATAAGAGTTAAGGGGAAACAATTATGGGGAAACGGACGGGTTTATATAAAACAGAAATGCGTAGACCGCTGAGAAAAAGAAGCAAAACACGTGTTTAATGACCGTACAGTTTTATAATAAGTTTATATTATGTTTATATTTTATTTTGTATAACGTTAGACATTTAAAGAATAAATGGGGTATGTGGTATGATTGAAATGGTATGATAATTTTTATTTTTTAAAACACCGAATTTATGGACGGCCATACATCGGATATAGCTTGTTAGTAACACCAAATTTGCGCTTTATTTTACGTACATATGTTTGTATTTATATATATATATATATATATATGTATAAGCGAATTTTTTTTAGTTTTTTAATACAACAGCGTTAAATTAAAACAAAAAGCAATTATGAAAAACATAATTCTCCTTGTTTTTATTTCACGAACGATTATTAGTTATCACAACATGTGTACTGTGTTATACTTATTTTGCGTAAGGGTACTAAAAATAATAATAGTAGTATAAAATCAGACTTATTATTTATACTTCATTTGATTGACGGAATCCAATTTATATTTTAAATGTTAATCAATGGACCATCGATAGTCGATTTCATTATTTGATGTTTATGGAAATCGAGAAACTAATATTTTTCCACGCATTGAATCACTTAAAAGTTATGCTACTTATTCATGTACACACATGGTATGAATTTAATGATGTTCATATTATTCAAATATTTGCAGATGGATTTGATTTTTAAAACGTTATTATTACTCCGAAATTAAATTGGTAAATTAATGTGTTTATTTTGGTCACTATTATATGTATAATAAATACATTTTATCTTCACATCTACATAATCTTATTTCATGTAGTTTACATTTGATATAATGCGCATTAGCTTTTCGTTTTATTTTTAATGTTTATTTCATATAATTAAAATTAACTACAATTTCGTTCTATTATATTTATTTATTTTTTACATTATAAATTAAATTTATTTTCACCACTTAAATCTTTGCAGGTTTACCGGATGTATTAAACATGACTATAATTTAATTAATTCGACACTTGTCCACTTTTGGCAATTGCAAGTAACGCAAGACAGTATTATTATAAATTCTCATCACTGATAAACAATTTACACCAAAATAAAAAAAAATATATTGTTTAATATTCGTTTTAACTTAAATTGTGATTTAGAAAACTTATGTATTTTATGCATGAATCTATTCTATTTATACGTGTTATTGGAACACGTACATTTATAACACGTATAAATAGACTAGATTTATGCATAAAATTCATAAGTTTTCTAAATCACAATTTAAGTTAAATATATTTAACTTTTATTTAACTTTTTTTTTTATGTAAATATATTGTTTAATATTCGTTTTAATCACAATTTAAGTTAAAACGAATATTAAACAATATATTTTTTTTTATTTTGGTGTAAATTGTGTATCAACGTTTGGTTTTATCTAACTAATAGATATGTAAATATTTTCTCGTTTATAAATAACAATGATAGTTATATTTGTTTGGAAAAGAAAATAACTTACATGTAAGTGCACTGTTTTATTGTTTCATTTTTTTTTTTTTTTATATAAATCAAATAGTAAAAATCAAACAAAAAGGTTTACACTCGATAGTGTATATGAGCACTACCTTGATCTTTATGAATGCACTGGAACTTTACCTAAAAGTTTTTCGGAGAAAACGTTAATAAAATTATATATTGCTATGAACAGATGACTATACCTCAAGTCCTAGAATATAAAATAGCATTTGTTTCTCCCGTCCAACATGGATAATTTCAATAAACCATAGCCTTTTGTATATCCAGCTGATAAACATAACTTATCAAAAACAATTTTTTTTTTGTATTTAATTTTTAAACAATCGATTATCATTGAAATGGGGTATTCGTTCAGTTACGTAGAAATCAATAGGGTAAAAATATGATAATGTCAAGATAAAATTATCGCTTTTGCAGATCGTATTTGTACGTGATTTATTCAGACGTATGGTCGTAATATTATTTTAACACACATTTAGAATTACACTTTATTACTAGGATATATAATATATATCCTATTATATTGTAATATCATGCGAACCCGTAGAATAACGTATTATGGTAATTATATTAATACAGTAAATCTTCCGTAAACGGCCACCTCTGTGTAACGGTCAATATTTTTAGTCCTGTCGAGTGTTGTGGGAAAAATACATTAACACCTCTTTATAGCTGGCACTCTACTTAACAGTCAAGATTTAAAAATAAGTCAAATATAAATTGGAAAATGTTAAATTATTTTTAAATTGTTTTCGACAGTTTATCTTATTGAGCATTTATGATGTAGAAAACGTGATGAATACCGATCAGTTACTGAGTATTTTTAAAATACTTTATCATGTTTCATTAGATTTCAGTGTCTGTTGAAAATATTTTGAATTGCGTATAGTTTCAATGGCATACAAACGAACGCATTTAACTTTAGAGAAAAAAAATAAGTTATTATATTTTTACAAAAAATTAAGTTTGAGTTCACGTATCCTTGCAGGTACATTTAGAATTTAAAACAAACTAATATAACTTTTTAAATTTTAATGTTTATATCATCTTATATAACATTTCTCTTTAATTTTAAGGTGTACCTACCTACATTTTATTTTAAATTATAAAAACATTTTTAGTGTCCATATTCAAATGTGTAACATATTTGAATTTGTACATTTAAAAAGTGCTTACACTCTTTATAACGATCAACTAGAAGGTATTGAACTTCTGTTACCGGTAATTTCTGTAGGATAGACACCTCTAAATAGTGGTTATTATTTGTTACCTTCAGTGACCGTTATATGGAAGTACCACTGTATTTACAATAATAATTATTAAAATCTATTTACTGCATATTAATTAAGTATCGTAATTTTATGTAAACTACTTCTAAACGAATTTGTAATTAATAAACCACCATGGCACGCCATTGTATTGAATTGTAAGCATTCAAAAGAGATAATTTACTTGTTTAAAAAAGCGCAATTTTTTATTTTTTTTTGTGTAGGACTAAATTATGAAATTATTGTTTGTTATTGACTTATAACTCATTGTCCAAAATAAATTTAGTTTTAATTGCTTGTTTTTAAAACTTTGTGATTTTGAGTCTCGGAACGTATCATTGTAATAAATTAAAATTTTTAATGTTTTAACTTTTTTTTTTTATATTCAAGTATATTACTTTAATGGAGACTTACTGTAAGTTAGGAAAATAGTTCGAAACTCTTAAGATGTATTGAAAAATAACGAATACAAGAATAACTGAATGTCGTCCACGTCTCGGACGAATAAAAATAAATCGTTACGCTTTAGATTAAAATAAAAATTACTAGCTAGTACGTGCGCATGTGCGTACAGTATTCATTATTCACGTGTATTTAAAGTCGAACTGAAAAACAGAAATAAAATTATCAACTAATCGTTGACTGTTGACCGAAGGACTGATCACACTATCTGATGTTAAAATACGCGTATTATGGTATTGATAATATAGATGTACTATACATTATTTTCAATACTGGCGCGTTTATTGTATACGTACCGGGATTCGTTTTTTATGCGATTGCGTATAAATATTCCGTGCTGACGTATTCGTATAGATTTACGTAAATAAAAAACTTGTAGGTAATTAATTCCACAATACGACTGCAGAATGTATGACGTACAAGTGATCCGTCACCTAAAATAATTACTTTTGATTTCATATACCACATGCGCATCTAATTAAATTGAATCATAAACGTGAAGTCTAGCGTAACCCATAAGAAAAGCATAATTTAATTTTTTTACAAATAGAATGTCGTAACTAAAAAAAAGCAAATAGTATTATTCCATAATCGGCCTCGCCCAAAAAAGCATGCTGATAATAAAATATAATCGTTGATTTTAGAATATACTAAACAGATACGTCATTATATTTCGTTAAAATTGGTAGCACCTATGTGGACGCGGTCACTAAACGTCGCTGTCTGCATTCGACTTGATACATAGTTTTTCAACCATTCATATTATTTTATATTGTAAAAAACCTTTTTTTTTATGAAATTGAATGTAAGAAACAGGTTTAGTGGATACGTTTTCGTAGGTACTATGAATTTCAATCATTTATAATAATGATTTTTAAAATCAAAAATACCTCAATAATAAATGTTTTTATTTAAATTCTTTCACGCTAATTGACAAACTCTACAATTTCAACCACACAATATGTATTTTGTAGTTGATGAAACAGGTATTTAATCGAATGCGAACCAGATTTTAGCCAAGACGATTGGTACTTTATAAGAGTATTACAAACATATACAGAGTGTTTCTGGTATGGTGGAGGAAACTAGTATTCGCGTACTCTCTGGAATGATCAAATAAGGAATCTTTTCAAATTTTTTTTCCATCTTCAAAACCTGGGTTTTATCTAATTATCTTTAGAACATTATTTTAAATCTAAACACAGATACTTTTAATGTATTTCTTGCGAATTTCTTTTGTGAATTGATATATGAAATCGATTTTGGGCTTGAATTTTGCGTTCTGTTTTCGGTTTATTTTCCAAAATGTGTAATTTTTTGGGTAACGGTCCAATCGAATAGTTAGTCATGTGGAAACAGTTGATTAAATTCATAACGAGTTTTCGGGAAAATAATATATTTTCAGAGGACTTTCCGTTCACGAGTTTACGTTACCATTCCGATGTTCCATATAGTTTAGTATAATATATAGGTATAATTTAAGATAATTTGAACCATATTTACCGTAATTTTGGTATATGTTAATTTGTTCAATTACTTATTTACTCATGATATTCGACCAAGACGGAAATATAAACGTCGTCTCTAGTTTATTAACGCACGTTTTATTTTATTGGTATAAACATAATACTAATATAATATAATGGTCATCGCTATGGTTAGATTCCAAAATCGGAATTTTAATATTATGTTGACACGCATGTACATTGACCGTGCAAATAATATTATTATTATATTGTGCAATGGTAAAAATTAAAAACGAACGAAAAATTATCCTACAACATTTACGGCACATCAAGTCACTTGGTTTTAAGTGTTAACAATGCTTATTCAAAACCTTTGTACATATCATTGTACAATTTTTCATCAAAGAAAGTAAACTTAAAATGTTACATGACATTTATACTCTCAAAAAATGTTCGATAACAATTTTTTTCCATTTGTTTACATTTCTTCATTTAGTAGTTTTTAAAATTGTTCGTAAACCAACATAATAAAAGGCACTTAAAATAAGCATAAAAATGAAACAAATTAAAACATCATTACAAACGATCCCCAATGAAAAATAATGTGGTATTGGAAGTAATCTACAGAACTCGGAAAGAATCAAATATTATAATAACTTATAATAATTACTGTTCGAGTCTATTTGATATGACTCAAAAACTATTCTTTAGCTATCAGACGTAAATTATCTACAATTTGGTTGACACTCTTGAACAAAAACTCTAATCAGGTATGACGCGAGAAGATTTTCCGAAAAGAATTTATTACATTTTATAACATTACTGTAAATTTTAGAATGGAGAGGTGTTAAAATTTATTTCCCAGTGATTCATAAAATATATGTCGATCGTCAGTGCACATTAACCTGTACGAAAATCGCCAGGAGATGTCGTAAACTACCGATTTATCGCCATTTGTAACGAGTTCAATAATATATTAGGAGAGATGAAACTTGCACCGCAGTTGAATGCCGAGTTGATGACATGAACTCCAGATGTTCGTATACTTTAGTAGAGCTGTGGACAACTCGATCGTTAAACATCACTATGGAAAATGCTAGTATAGAACTTTTCGAAAAAATGTACCGCGTCATGTCTGTTCGGTTCAAAGATCGACTCGTGTGATGTCCCGAACAGCAATTTTCCACGAGTCACAGCACAAAAGAACGGTTGGTTTTTATTGCAAAATTAAATGCAGGATCTGTCGACGAACGAAAATAAATAAATAAGTAAATAAAATATACACTACAAGGAAATAAACTAACACGAAAAATGTTTACTAAACGTGACATCGACGTAATAGATGGAAAAAAAAGCTTTTGAAACGGTTGAAATCGTTTCAAAACGACGATCTTAGCGTTTAATTATTAGTTTACGCGGAATGACTTCGGTATATTAATATCACTACGCGGACTTGGCAGCTTTTTTTTTCATATAAATCGAGCGGATGTTTTACTGATTTAGACTCTTCCTGGGGAATGTTTTGTGAAAAAAACGCCGTGTTGAGCGTCGATGAAATTACATATTTCGACTGTCGCAAGATGTGACACATGTATAGTCGAAGCGTTACGAGTGAATTGACATAGAATGAGTATCAAAGGTTTAATTCTCCAGTGGTGTATTGGAATATTATATTGGTTTTCGACCATACGTTTTATAAAATAGCGACGAGAAAAGGTACAGCGACGATGCTGTATAGTACGTTACGCATAAACGTAGTTGAACCAATATTTTTGGGTTTGCACAAGTTAGAATAACTCACAGGCCCACGGGAACTCACCACTATCTAAACTTTACACTGTATGTTTTAAAACAAATTAATAAAATAAAACAAAAATTAGTAAATATTTAATACTCATAAATGAATATATAAATAAATAGTTTATATATTGAAATAAATGCTTAACCTGGAGTATTATTATTATTATTTGCATTGTATCACCATTATTGAATAAATTTATCTACAGGTATATAATATGTTCTTATAAGATCAATAAAATCATGATTAAATATGGAACAACAAAGGAAATAATTAAATAAAATTAATCAAAAGCCAGACAAGCATTTATGTGTTTTTTTTTTATTCCTATTTATAAACTATATATTTGTATATTTTTTATTAACAAATCGGAGAGTATATTTTAAGTTTAGCAACACACTTGTCCACTGTGCACCATCCTAGTTACGGCAATGAGGTTACGAATTATTTTTGTAGTTAGAATTTTTCACGTCAGAGCTGGTGTGTGGTTATTGTTATTATAATATTAGAATGCGTTAACTATCGTGTTTCTGTACTTGTTGCGAACAAAAGTGTTTTTCTAAAACCAAATCGATGTGATAATATAAGACATTAAATACATGCTTGTACATTTTATTTGCAAACAATGGTTGATTTTTTATGATTTCTAGAAGACATGTGCAGTAGGTTTGCTATACATACGAGTATATAGGACTGTTCTGTGATTACCGTCGACGTTTGAAGTTATACATTGGTTTTAGGGGTAGTTTCTTCTAAAAACTCGATGCGGCGTGATGATTTGGGTACGAGCAGTCAGTAAAGTATGCGCGAATATAGCGATGGTGGGGGTATGTTACGCGTATACCATCCTTAATTAGGTTTGAATTGAGAAATGCCAGACCGTATATAATTCCGTGTGTAATATGTGCACTTTTGTCCTTAGCTCACGCATTCCAAAGTGCACACCATGATGACGACTAATAAGTTGTCTGAACAATACCATACGTAAAGAGAGTATTTTGAACCACTGCATACATCTAACGTTTTCACACGCGGTTTGATCTTATCAAACGGAATAATCTTCATACGACTCAGCAAAGTTATAATACAAATATATACATATATATGCACAGAGTGCACACAAATATGCTTTCTACATTCGTCAGTCGCACTGATTCATATTAATTGTTCTTGATCAGGATTACGCGAAACTATACTGTGAATTCACTGTCCATTAAACTTCTCCAAGCGCTTAACTGTAAAAAATTTCCGGAAACTCATATGATTAACATGATGAGCAGTTAAGTAAATGATTCCTGGATAAGTCCTAATATTTATGACCAATTCATTAATATAATTTTGAAAAATGAGATATTCTCGTTCTACAATATTGTACCTGGACTTTTTCCGACAGTAATTATTGTTTTCCGATGTACTTACATACTCATTTCAAAGATATTCACGTAATTTTTTTATTACACACGCGTGTCATATTTCCGGTTTATCCAAGTTTTAAATTTCTATGCAACATGCAAAATTGTTCTGTTTCCGAGTTAAAGAGGTTCCATTCCATTGAGGTTCAACGTCTATAGAAAACTCTAGGAACATGCCGGGACCAAAGAATAATTCCGGATTGGATAGTTTACCATTTTATACAGGATCCGCATTAGACAGTTTCTCTATAAAGTAATTTTAGATTAGAGTAAATCGTAAAATATATTTTTAAATACCTAACTTTTTACGGACCATAAGCATTGCTCATTTCACTTATAGTCAGATCTTACCCCGGGTTGTATAGTGTTCTGATTTATCGACAAAACAATACAGCCATATCATTGCTTTAACCCCTACGAAGACGATCATCTCTACATATCGTCGGTTAAAAGGCTATTTGCTGTAGGCGACACTTGCTATTCAGCGTTATAGACGACTCTCTATTGGATCCATGGATAGTTTTCATTATAGTGTATCATAATTGTATAATGTGTTATCGATGATCATTGTTTATGCTGTAAACGACAAGTATGAAAAAAATGCTCTTAAACGTCAACATTAGACGTAGGTGACATTGTTATGAGTTGAGTGAGCAGTAAGCGACAATTTTTTTTTTTTTATAATGACATATACGCCATATTGTCGTTTATAGCAATTTAAATCGTCATAATCGTTATAGCATATTTTTCATGTTGAGAAAATGAGTGGTATTTAATAAATAAAAGAAAAAATGTGGTAAGTGATAACGATTTTTAGGTTAGTTCGATTCAATCTTAATGATTATGAAAGCTGGTAGGTTAAATAATTAATAATTAAATTATTTTTATTATTATTATTATAATTTATTTTATTATAATATTATATTTTTTAAAATATTAATTTATTTTAATCAATTAATTTATATAATTATTTATAATTAATTATTAATTAGATTATTAAGGTAGCTGGAAAGAGCTGATTTATAACGAATTAAATCTCCAAATAGTTTATGATAACAATAATTATTTTTACATTGATGATGATAATAAAATAATTATAAAATTTGATTAAGAGAATGTGAATCACATGAGGTAACAATATTAATATTACTGTATTTGTGTCGTTTAACTTGTTAATAGTCGGAGTATTACTTTTACCTAACAAGTTGTTATTAAAATTAAAAAGATTTTTTTTTATATTTCAATGTTATTTTAATACTTTGTTAATTTTATTAAACGAGTTTTATTTTATTTATTTTTACCTAACAAAGTTTTTTTTTATTCATTTTTATATTTTTAAAAAAAAATAAAAATTCTATAATAAATCCTAAAATAGTATTCCATTTTATTTAAATTTATCAACAAAAAAAAATGTGTTTAAATTGACATATTACTCGTAATGAAATGGGTATGTGTCACTTAATACATTTTTTGATGATGTTTGAAGCATTTTTTCTAGTAAATGACGTAAGCGACAAAAGTACACGAAAATAAATTAAAATTTAGTAAACATCAAGAATATAATTTAGATATTTACAAAATAATTAAAAAATTATTATATCACTATGAAAATTAAATTTATCCTAAATATTAATACAATAGGTTAATATATAAAAAAAAATTAAAGGTATATCTATAAAACTTCGAAAGTTATACCATTTTGAAAATAAAAATAAAGACAAAATCGTTTTCGGGTTCTCTTGAAAAGTATAAAATGTGTCGGTTTTACCATATAGTCTTTTAAGCAACGATACTATTATCGATAAATCGGTGTGCAAATGTGTCTCGACGATTCGATTGCGTGATTTGAAATTGTAATAATAATGTTGTTTGAAGTGAAACATTCAAATAGTGTTCCTTAACTTCACCAGGCACTCTATTGTCCTGCGGATTCGTCGAAACGAGTTTTGAGAATATTAATACACACAAGAATAATGACCATACCCGAATCGGTTTCCTACGTTTTATGTGACATACATCGGAATCGGTTTCCACTTTGAGTCTTATGCATACTACAGTACAAACTCTAAGACCGATTATT
Source organism: Sipha maydis (assembly GCA_034509805.1). Taxonomy (NCBI): domain Eukaryota; kingdom Metazoa; phylum Arthropoda; class Insecta; order Hemiptera; family Aphididae; genus Sipha; species Sipha maydis. The sequence goes on along the minus strand of JASXSY010000019.1, from coordinate 181,315 downwards.
TATCCATTTGAACAATATTTTATTTACTGTCGTTATTACAGTCGGAATTACAGACGTTATTATTCGTATTATTATTAACTATTCCAAGTAGTACCAAAACTATTCTGTGGTTTGTAGACTTTTCAAATAAAAAGTTAATGGCAAGAACACAACGTTTTATATACGTCGGATAAGTATACATATAGAGAACAGTAGTATACGTTTATCCAAAAAATAATAAATGCCTTACATAATACAGATCAGAATTGATATTATGTATCCATCATAAGTGTTCATTGTAATCATAAATTACACAGATAGTAATTGAAATTTGTTTTTTAATCTTGAATTTTTCGTTTATGAAATATAGTTGTCTTAAAAATACTTAAATCTAAAACCCATACGGATATTTTGGAATCATTTCAGAATAATTTGTCGATACTGATTATTACATTTTGGGATATAAGGTTACATTTCATTATTTTTCGACATAATCGTTTAAGATTTAAATTGAAATTTAATTTTACTATTAATTTGAATTAATAATAATAATAATAATAATAATAATAATAGTCAAGTATTAATAAATGATTGTGATTTAATAAAATATATTTAATAAATATTATTTATAGGTACACTCCAAACAATTACAATGTGTTTTATAATATGTTTCTTACGTAATACATTTTAATGTACGAGTATTTAAACACGCATTTTGAATATATCGTGTAAATATTATTATACCAGTTTGCTGTTTATTAAACATTGTTAGTTTGAAACGTCAAGTCAAGTTGAATTAAAATACCAAATTCGTATTTTAGAATAAACCCGACCACTACGTTAAATTTAATTCGTTTGCTGAGAATAAACAAACCGTAATCGAAATCGTTTTTTTTTTCGATTCAATAATTTTAATAATAAATCCTGTCACGTGAGAAATATTATTTTCTGTTTTCACTGGTATTTAGAATACACCGTAAACAAAAATAATGCATCATACCGGATTTTATGGACGTAGGACGTAAGACTACGTTTTATGGACGTAGACGCAGGACGTGTGGTTTATTAAGTTTATTTAAAATTCAGTGTATCATCATATCTAATTTGTTTACAAAATGCCCAAAAGACGGTGCAATTTTACTCCACAATTAAAATTAGAATTTCCTTTTTTACAAGATGCTGACGAAGTAGGAAAAATATTCTGTACCATATGTAATTTAGTGTTTTCTATAGAACATGGTGGACGTTCAGACATAACACAACATGTTACAAAAGTAAAAAAAAAACATTTACTGGCATTATCAGCTGCATCAAAACAAGAAAAGGTAACTTCTTTTTTTTTAAAAATGATCCGAGTTGATCCACTGACGAAAGTAGACGTACTGCAGCACAAGAAGGGATATTCGCATTTCATACCGTGGTACACAATCACTCATTTCGATCAATGGAGTGCACATCCAAAAGTGTATATTTTCGCGCATGTAGGCCATGTTCTCCCATAAAACTTAACTATAATAACAAATCGGGTCACTAGTTTTGTGCGGCAGAGTTGCGGTCTCTCGTTGCGTGGAGTATAGTGGTGTAGGGCAGATTACGAATAGATATTGAAGTTCACTAGCATTAATTCTTAAGCAACATTTTAAAAAATAAGATATTTAAATTTTAGTAGCTACAGCGTTTTCGTTATTTTTTTAAATTAGTATACATGTTTCGGTAAGATAAAAATAACTTTTTACAACTTTTCTTATCGAAAACCTCAATGAGAGGCATTGTTTCACATTGTTTTTAGTTGATGGTGCTACTTAAATTTCATTAGGTATGTTCATGTTTTTCATATCTTTGTTCTTTCAATTTACAGAAAACAATTTTTTATATGGGATTTACAAAGAATTAATTTTTGTGATAAACCATAATTGTCCAATTAAGTGAAACAATAATTGTTTAAAATTATTCTAAAAATATTATACATATTATTTGATGAACTTTATTTACACAGTAAATATCGCGATTGGTAAGCCCCAAATCAATGACAATACTTTAAGAAATCTTAAATTCTATATTCCAATTATTGTTATTTCACAGAGAATCAATATTAATTTTGAAATTCCAGTTAATTTAATTACATTTTGAAAGTTTATCCACAATCTTGTTGACTGTTCAATAATTTTTGTTTTATCAATAACTCAGTAGTTATAATATATACATAATTTTACTGTTATGTTTTTGTCAGATTAATATTTTATGATTTTCAACAGACATTTCAACGTTTTATTTATTCACATAAGAATATTTTAATATTGTATCAAAAATATTCAGTCGATCAGTTGTATTAACAAGAAAACGTCTACAAATATATGCTATATAGTTGTAAGAAATAGGGACAAAGGAAACCCTTAAGAGTTGATGTGTATTTCAATACATTCGAAAACAGTTCAATAATATCCAATATTCCATTCTCGTCTCACAAAATAAATTTTCTCGGTACAAAGTTGATTTTATATACCAATATGTAACGAAAACGCTTTATCACATGGGGCTTAGATGTTCTCGAAGATCCTCGGGGAAAAGATAAAGAACTTCGTGTGGATCCAATAGAACCTTAACAGAAAATCGGTGCATACGTGACGTGTGTGGCTGGCGTCCTCATCCACCTAAGTTAATCTCACAAACTATAATATGTACTTCCATCACTCATCAAGCATCAATGGTTGTGCGTCAATCATTAATCGTGTAAAAACTGATTTTTATTTTGATATTATTGTAAGTACTTCATTATTTATTATTATTCATTTGAATATTGCTATTTTTCATTATTCATTATTATTATTATTATTATTATTTATATGATTTTTAAACAATGGATGAAGTTATTTTTATATATATATTTAAATTTTAACTAAACACGTTTAATATTCATCATGTATTTTTTTATTTATTTTTTTTAATCAAACGATAAATTTTACTAAATATTAAATTACCCTCAATGAGCTGTCGATAGTTTTTTTTTGATACGGCGGACTGACGGGACACCGATGCACGTTTATAGATTATTACGTCAGATAAGACATTGTATGGTTACAGTTATAATTAAGGTTAGAATTTTGTTGTAGTTGTGGAATGATTGTTGTTGGTCGGTCAGATAAATGAATTTTGTGAACACAACATTTTTTGACATCAATCGATGTAACTGGAGCCCAATTAAGATACAAAATATCATCTACCATCAAATCTAATGACATTTTTTATTTGGGTTTTTTCATTATTCAAAGTTTTCTACATATTTTTTATTATTTTTAACCCATTATTTTATTTAAAATACTTTCTATTTTCTTGTTAATTATATTGTCAATTTTATTTGGAGCTATTTTAAATAAATTTAATTAAATTTAATATTTTTAAGTATTCTGATAAATTCAGTCTACGAGATTCTAATTTAGTCATTGATTCAGGAAATATATCTAAACGAGCTTTTATATAAATTAAATTTATGTTTAGTCTTGATATTTCAACTACCTTTTGTATTTTTTTTAATAGAAATAGCCTCTTACTATCAAGCTCATTATTATCATTAGATTCGAAAGAGATTTATAAAGAACCTATAATGCAATGAGACTGACGTACGTGTTGAACACCAGGAAAAAAAATTACATTGCATCGAAATTACAAACCTAGTGATAATGTAAAATATTGTTATGTATACAAACACTAATTTCAATAACTAGTGGCTTAGATATTTATTTTTATTGTTTTTAAACTTAAATAATTAATTTTCTGACAAATGGTTCAGAACATCGTTATTTTTACTACTAGCTTTTGAAAATTACCTAAAAAATAACTAATAGAGATAAAAATATTGTTTTTTTTTCACACAGTTCATTTTCTCACAAATATTGAATACTTAAGTATACAACAGAACTGTCGGACGCGTCGTAATGATAAATATCTAAAAAAAAAAACAAACATTAATCACATACATCATCTACATCAAATCTTCTATACATATATTTTAGTTTTTCTGTAACAAATTAAAACTTATTGAGTCATTATTTATAACAAAATATTCCTATGACTCCTATAGCTCAATTATCTTGAAATAATACGTTTTGATTGTCTTTACCATCCTTATGGAAGCATTTGTACCAATACATTTTACGTAATTTTACGTGTTCCAAAAGTGTAATAATCATTTAGATTTATTTTTTTTCGTTTTTAACGAATATTCAGAATTAGAATCCGTCCTTAGTTTAAACACTCTAAGAATGTGTATCGTTCATGAGACTTGTCTCGTTATAAACTTCAAGAAAATCACAAAGAGCAAGGATGAGTTCCATTCCAAATTACCTAAAATAATTTTTCGTTGGGAAATTTTTATTTTTACTTGAATCTTTAAAAAGCATTCAACATATATGTGTACATGTGAGTATTTTATAAATCTTTTTATAAAAAAAAAGTTTTTAACACCATTTGGTACATTTAAGTCTATAATGAAAATTGAAAATACTTTTTTATTTACTATAGTGTTAGTCTTTTGATATGTTGCATAAATATATAAATTATTTTCCGTGCCAACACAAGAACATGCGACGTGAAATTAGCCACGAAAATTTAAACTATTGAAGCCCGTTAAATCATACATAAATTTTCTCTTCGATATATTGAATCGAAATATGTACAAAAGTATTATATACAAAAGTATGACGAATGGACTAGTAGTTTTAGAGATAACCCGTAACCAACAAAATAAACTTTCACATTTTTAGATTTGTATATGTTTATATATATATATATATATATATATATATATATATATATATATATATATATATATAATCATGTTGACACGTGCTGATCGGATTAAATGAAATAATAATTGCCTGGGCGTAGCCGTGAAATGTGATCACGCGGTTGAATATTTCAGTTCGGATCAAAAGAAGAGTTTGGGAAATCATATTGAAAGACATATACGAATATAAATAAAAAATTAGGACCATGCTATACGTATTACTTATTACGAGTATATATGTTTGTGCACGTGACGGTGCATTGGTGATGTTTTCCAAAACCATTTCTGAACGTTGACACCTCGATGACGAATTTTCATACGGATTCGATTATATCCAGTTTCGTGTCTCGCGGACCAAACCCGTTTTGTTTTCATAAATGTGTTGTATTACACTATTCCGAAGACATTCGAAGAAAAACCAAGGAAAAAAAAACCCCATACATCAAACGGAATGTCGAGTACATTCCGGCGTTAGCTTTATGCAAATTCGCGCACGTTTAATATTGGTGAAAAATTCACACCGAAAAGAGGCAGCAAACAACACACGTATACCCAACTCCGTATACACGTTAGCATTATGGTAGGTATTGAAATATTTTTGGCTACGGTAGTTTACCAAAAGTCCACGGGCAGTGGTGTATTAGTACGGCTACGCGGGTATACACCGTATACCCATCAGCATATTGTCGATTTTCAGTGTATACCCAATGTAAAATATTATTTTACGGGTATACGTTCTTAAAATAACTCGAAAGGCAAATAAAACCTATTTTATTGATCATAGGAAAAAATTATTATGATATTAATAACGGATTATTCATTATATTTATCAAAGTACCTGACAACTTATATATGCTATGTATCATTTATTTTAAGTTCAATTTATTAATAACATTTTTGAAAAATAGATGTTATTAAATATATGCAATATTATTATTATTATTATTTATTTATTTACGGGTAGAACCCAATTACCATAACAATTATAATTTAGTGATACAAATATAGTATAAATAACATTTAACAACAACTTAATAACTAAAATTCTTAATTCTAATTACACTAATCACAGAAATAAATCAAACAAACAAAAACGTTACGTACAAAGCTATTGAAATAAATAATGTCAGAATATAAATTAAACTTAAAAAAAAATCAATTTGTTCATCATTAGCGATATACATCATTATATTTATAGGAGCTGATAATATATAATTCGTCTTTTGGTTGTTAAGATAGAATGTAATACTATTGAAGATCTAGTTCTAAACTGGGGAACCGAAAATTTTAAAAACTTAATAGTTCTGGACAGAAGAGAAAACCATTTTGAATTTTGAAAAAAAAAAGGTTAGATCATTCGCTATTCTTCTGTCAGATAAGCTCAGGATATTAAATGTATTTAACAATGGATGATAAGACGAAGAGGTATACGTATGATATTACATTTAAACGACATGAAACGAAGAAGTCGATTTTGGACATTCTCAATACATTGAATTTGCGTATTTAAATGAGGAGACCAAACTACTGAATTATATTCAAGCTTAGATCTGACTTATGGACATATATAGAATTTTTAGAGTGTTATGGTTTTTGAAGTCTTTACAGTTTCTCGTATGAAGTCTAATATCGAAGAAGATTTATTGATAATATGTTGTATGTGATGATTAAAGGTTCGATTAGGTTCAAATATGACACCAAGATCACAAAATTCATTTACATGAAGTAAATGGTGATTACATAAATTGTCAAGTGTGAATAATTGAGTTACGAGACCGACCGTGTGAAGGACATAACTTTGCATTTATCGTAGTTTAATGGTAATATATTAAGATCACACCAATTCGCTAAAATATTTAAATCGTCTTGTAATAATGATGCATAATTAGTATTTTTTATAAGACGGATCAATTTCATATCATCAGCAAATAGAAGTTTTCTTGAATTTAATAGGCTTAAATCATTTATAAATAAACAGAAATAGAATTGGAGCAAGGTGGGAACCTTGAGGAACACCAGATAGAACTGTGAAAGGAATTGATTTAAATTTTTACCCTTGACTATTTGTTTCCTATCAGAAATGTAAGAAGAAATCCAAGAAAGAAAAGGGTCATTAATATCAATGGCACGGAGTTTATTGATAAGAATAGAGTGATCGACCTTTATCAAAGGCTTTACAGAAATCTGTAAAAACTACATCAACTTGATAACGGTGAGGAGGAAGGCATCAAGTATAAATTTCTGAAAATTAACTGATTTGTGGCCGTTGATCGGTCTTTAATAAAACCATGTTGATCTTAACTTATAGAAGGTAAGAGAAGTGGTATAATTTTTTTTGAAATGATTGACGAAAATCTTAGGTATAATTGAAATTAATGAAATAGGCCTATAATTAACTATATTAAGGGGATTGGAAACGTCGATTTTCTGTCTTTGTCTAATACACGTGAAACATAGGATTATAGACGTGTTCTATTTCCAACGTACTGATTGATATAATAAAGCGATAAGAATTCTGAAAACAGATTTGCATTTGTCGTCAAGTCTATTTGAGATCGACTTTCCCACATTTTTTATATTACCCTCCTAAAATCCTAAAAACGATATATTAAAAAAGAGTAATTAAAAAATTGACATATTTCAATTTTTGGAAAAGTTTTAATCAAAAAATCAAAAATGTGGGAAAGTCGATCTCAAGTAGACTTGACGACAAATTCAAATCTGTTCTCAGAATTCTTATCGCTTTATTATATCAATCGGTACATAGGAAATATAACAAGTCTATAATTCTATGTTTCACGTGTGTTAGACAAAGACAGAAAATCGCCGCTTCCGATCCCCTTAATACCATCATTGCCTTTAGAAATAGGGGTAATAAAACTTAATTTCCAAGTGGATGGAATACAACCAGTAGATAAGGATAAGTTATATAGGTATAATAAAGGGACGAATAAAACAAATTTACAATTTAAAAAGAAAGTACTGGGAAGCATGTCAATGCCAGGATTAGTTTTCGAAGTCAACGTATCCAACGCCTGGAGAACATCAGTATAATTTAAACACACGAAAATAAATTTAAATCAGAGTAATTTATAATAGAATCAGATAATGTGAGATGGATTAACGGTGGTGTAGTTGGTTTGACATAAACACTAGAAAAGTACTTAGAAAAACAGTCAACAATTTCATCCCCACCATTTATAGACTGATTCTTATAATACATTGATTCAGGAAAAGACTGAGTGGAGCATTTTGATTTAATAAATCGCCAAAATTTTTTGAGGCATGATAATTAAGAATTTTCAGTTACTGTAATATATTTATTATAATCAATTTTTGATTGAGCCCTACATTTAGATTGAAGTGCAGAGAATATATTATAATTTAACTGTGTGGGAATTGTTATATAAATTTTATGAGATATTTTTTTTTTTTAAACCAGATCCCTCAGTAAAGAATTAAACCGAGACGGATGTTTGAAGTGTAAAAGGTTTTTTTGGAACAATTTTCATCAATTATCCTAAAAATAATTTTATAGAAGATATAAATTGCATTGTTAATGCACAACTTATCAAAAACTGATGACTAATCTATAATTGCTAATGATGAACGTATAACATTATAATTACAGTTCAAAAAATCATATACAATTTCATTATAACTTAATGGTTCAAAATTAACCTTGATTGGGAAAGTGATAGTCAAAGCAGGGTGATACGTATAATCAATCGGTAACAAAGAAAAAGACTTATTCTTAACATCTATATTATGCGTATTAGATAAAACCATTGATTATAAATACTAGTAAGATTGGTTATGAAGATGGACGTTGAAGGGAAAAGAAGAAGAGGAAGACCAAAAAAGAGATGGTTGGAGACTATGGAGAATGGCATGAGGGCTGTCGGTGTGTGCAGAGGAGATGTGATTGACCGAGTGAAGTGGAGGTGTAGGACAAGGGTGGCCGACCCCAAATAGTTGGGAGGAAGGCGAGGCAGAAGAAAAAGAAGAAGAAGACTAGTATTTATAATCAATAATAAAACTAAGACGAGAACAGAATCAGATCGATTTTTAACAAGATTGGACTGATTTAGGTTAAGATAAGAGAAATTAGCCAGGATATTAGCTACTAAATTATAAAACTGAGAAACATTTGGGACAAGTTTATTGTTTGACAACGACCATTGTATACCTGGTAGATTATAATCACCCATTAAAATAACATTAGAGTAAGAAGAAACATTTAACAAATTGCTTACAGTATCTGTATGATCATTATAAATATCAACATTTGAAATGGGCGGAATATATACCGATTTAATTAATAGAGTGAATGAACCCATGGAAAGTTTGATAAATAATTGTTCGATATTGTTGTTATGAAGTGGAATACGATAACATTGAAGATGATTTTTGACCGCAATTAATTCTCCACCTCCTCGTTTATTGCAACCCATGACATTGCCACGACCACAACGAAAAACAGTATATTTAGAGATAAGACCAAGTTCACTATCGTTGACCTCATTATGTAGCCAGGTTTCTGTCAGTATAATGATGTCATAGTCCACCAGAGCAATATTTCTATTAAAAACATCGAGTTTAGTATTAATACCACGAATATTTTGATAGTAGAACTTGAGATTATGTGAACTAGGTCTTAGTTTTGGCAGTTTTTTGAAATGAACGGAATGTTATTATTGTATTTGATTTATATATCATTTTCTCCAGCAGCTTTTCTGGTGTTTAGCTCGTCTAACACAGTTTTGAAATATTTACGCTGACCTAAAGAACGACCTGTAGATATACTGATGAGTTTTAAGTTTTCAGATTGACGTAACTTAAATTTGTTTTTTAATACGTTAAAAATATTGTGTTGATTCGGTAGTATGACCCGGATAGGCCGGACATTTTTTGAAATCTTACTAATTCGAAGTACATTTAATGGAACAGCGGTGACACTAATTTGGTGGAATATGTCGGAAACTACTTGAATTTCAGTTTGAGAATCAGCTGTATTTTCATGAACGTTGAATAAAATTAAATTTCGACATCCAAACTGACGGTCTAAAATTTCAGATAAGATTTCTTCATGATTAGCTGATGGTGGAGTAAAATTACGTGCTTCTAGTTCAGCCAACTTAGAACTAACAGTTTCAATTTTATTTTTAAGAGCTTTGTTTTTATTTAACAAGTCATTAAAATGCTTTGTTATAACATCTAATTTACCTTCAATATCAGTGCATTTTTTGTCCTGGTTTTTTCTTCTCCTCGCGGTAAGCGTTGAACGAAGTTATTAGTTTATTTTGAGTGGATTTCATATCATTCACAACTTTAAATAATTTGTCTAATTTTTCATTGGTATTAGAAGGATTGTCCGGAGTATTAGAGTCATTTTCATCTGAAGTAATCATAATAAAAATAAGCAGGTACACGAAAATTAATAAAAGAGAAAATAACGATAGCGTAGCAAAATCGAGCAGACGACGAAAAGATATGACATGACCGCCAACGACAAAGGTCGAATTGCTAACCTAACAACTGTGAATGTACCACGAATACTCAGCTCATGGTTCTCAACCTATATCATGCCATTTATAACGCGCGGCAAATGTGTTTCTTGTGGTGATATATCCACTGATGCTATTAATTGTTTATCATGGCTTATTTATAAATTATCGTTACTACAATAACTGTATGCATAACTTTTAAACATGAAGTAAATTTTGTTTGCATTAAGTAATAATATTGTATACAATATCTTCAAGGTATACATAATTTAAACATTTTTCCACATCAATTTCGTTTGTTTGGTGCCTGAAAAATACAAATTTCCTAAAAAGAATATAAAATTAAAAAGTTTTCATGTTTCAAAGTTTTAACACGTATCTATAGCAGTTAAAGCAGATTTTTCTTCGAAGAAAAAAAAAAAGACGGAATAAGTCCTTAGCGATTTTTTCAAATATATTCAAATTGTAATTCGTATTTCATGAGTGGTTTCCAGTCGATTGAATACATATTATATCAGTTAACTGTGAAACTAGGGTAATTTAAAAACTTACATAAAATTGTTTTCAAACATAAAAATAAATGTATGCATGCATTGAAAATGGTTTGATAAAAACGATCAAAATAGTAAAAGTGTAATAAAAACAATGTAAACGTTTTGATTAGTATTCTAGTTGGTCGCATGCTACAATATTGAAATAAAAACATTATACATTTCATTAATATATTATAAAATACATTATTGTATACAACATATCACTATTACTTTAAAAACCATTCGAAAAATCTTATTAAACAATATTCCTATAAATATTACAGAACAACTGTTATTTTTACTTTTCATCAATTTTTTCTAACATTATCTTGCATAAAGATTAACTTTCCTAAAGTTTTATAATTTGTCACATTGTGTAACAAGATAAATTAATCTACACCATCTGCAATGCAATTTTACTTGATTATTTTATAGTGTTAGATGAAGACGTTTTAAACCATTTTACTATATACTATTAAATTAGGCGTTAAATATTGTATTTTTTTCTGGATGTGGTATTGAAGATAAATACATAGATTATTTATAAATAAATAAATAACGCAAGAAGATAAAAACTTAGGATTTATTTTCGGAAACATAACAGAAAAATTAAACTGTAGTTGACTATATAAATTATAAATTATAAATTATTTAAATTATTTAAATTTTTTAATTATTTAAATAATTTATAAATTGTAAAATGTTTAGATTGTACTATACCTTGTGATGCATATTGTGTAAACACTTGGATAATTTACTGATAGCTGTTAAAGGTGTCATTCGGTGATAATAATAAATCATTATTCAAATCGTTTAAAAATTACATTTTATACACATTAAACAGTAATTACGTTTCGAACGCTGCTTCAGGAAAATCAGACCCTGTAAAGTTATTTCCAATGGCTACATAGTGCTGATTAACCTTATACGTGTATTTAGATGTTTGTTAAATTCTATACAAAAATACCATATTGGACACAGTAATGCACTTTTTCTTAAGAATCTTCAGATTTAAGGTTATACGCATTTGTCATTCTATATGATTAATCGTAGCAAGTCGCATATCTAGTCATTGTATCTTTAATTTCATATCGTATATGTATAGGTATATTTTTTTCTTGAACCTATTCCCATCATATGTTTACTTTACACTCAATAAATGTAAAATCACGTATAGCACGGCTTATTTGAATTCACCAACCCTTGCTGACAAAATACCGCTGGCCTCTTATCTCGCGTTTGCTACACTTGAACACGTACATAAACTTTCAGAATACCGACATTTACACCGACACCTTTTTTCATAGTTGAAAGATACTCCAGAAACTAAGTTATACATTTGTGGCTATATGTGTATGTAACCCAAATATCATTTACCTAAAGTGGCATCGAGAATTATTTTTATATTCTTGAAATGTTAAATTAGTTTAATGGACAAAACAGTATTAAGTAAGTTTAAATTCCTACTCGTACGTGAACTTTTTTCTTAGTGGGTTTTAGGTTTTGTGCGATGAATGTACTAACAAATATCAATATCAAAAGAAGATTAACCACGCAGTCATCTTGACAATAAATATACAATATGAACAATGCACATGTTAGTTCAAGAATAACTGTTATTAATCATACTCGAAAAAAAATCTTTTTAATGATTTCTCTCATTAATCATCTAAAACATGAACATAAATACACTACACATCAAATTTAATAAAAAAACAAAATATAATACCACGAAAAATTAGGGTATTTTGACTTTACTCAATTATAGTATTTACGTAGTCGTCAATTTATGTACAAATGTGGATACACATTATTATTTCCAAAAACTATTAAAGTTGACCCATTATTTTAGTTGACAATTGAAGGAAATAAGGTTACCTATTTTAGAATGTTTTAGCTCATTTGTAAGAACAATATCAAGTTTTTACAGAAAAGCTTTAACTAGAATATAGTAAAAATCATTGCAAGATTAAGGTCGAATGCCGTTTTTTTAAATCATCGCTTCACAATGTACAAGTTTTGAACGATCGTTTTTTTCCCCGTTATGCTTTCAAAGAAAATAATATTTCTCATATATTTTTATTCAGATTGGCTTATAAAAATGTGATGACATTTTATATTTGATAAATTAAGAAGTTATCGATCCATGTTCTTTCAGGTTATTTATATCAATCCATAAATAAATTAAACTAAAACTTATAATTTACAATTTACCTTTTCAAGAACTTGTAAAATCTAGTTTTCAATTCAGAGTAAAGTTCTCGAATATCGAGCACCAAACGTATAGATCCCAATCTACAACACTTCGAATGTTAACAATACACCAATTGCACAGGTTTCCCTATTTATCTAAGGTACAAACCACGAGATTGCCAAAGTGTTCAAAATTAGAGTGTTCATAAAAGTGTCTAGAAAGACTACAATACAAACCTTTTCATCATTGGACAGACACCTCGTTATTTTCTTAAAAAATCAACATAGAAGATTATATATATAACCAAGCATATATATATAAGATATAATCATGAAAACTCATTATATTTACTGTGTATCCACTAAATCCATCTTACGGTATATTTTCTGGTGTCATTTCGTGGCCTGCCAACCGAAATTGATAAAGAAAAAAAAACAGTTGAGCGGTGTCCTGAAAAATTACGATATAAGTATACATAATTCATGTCCAAGTCTTTTCATCGAGAACAGCGTTCTTCAATATTGACACACATCAAATCAGCACCGAGAATATATCATTTATATTCTTTCGCTATTCAAAAATTGTCGATAGAGAATTGTATAAAAATAAATATTCTGTTTTAAAAATTATATACCAAAATTAGTTGCGTTTATATTTACTCTAGATGTGTAAGAGATTTTTTTGGAAAAACCAGTAGTAATTATTATTAGTTATTTTGTTATTATGATTTAACAGTTTTATTTTCATTAAATATAATATGCATATTTTATATTTATTTACATTTAATTTATACACATGCGTTGAGAAATTAGATTTAAACTCAATAAAGTCGATAAAATGCAGAGTAAATGAAAAATATTTGAAAATATTCAGTGATCGTGAGTAAAATATATTTAATATATTTGGTTATACGCAATAGAATTATGTTTGATGAAAATATTTTTATTTTTTATTTTTTAATTATGAATTCGACATAGATCACAAGTATACGTAACACTGTATCGCAGATTAAGTATACAAACATAAATATTTAATCTATTACACCGTACTTGTATTTCCACGAATAGTTTTGATGTAATACAAATTCAATACGGCTGATCGTTTATAAAACATCGACAGTTTACAGTTATTTAAGTCAATACATTTTATTAAAATGGTTAAATATCATTATATCATAACAGATTATCGAAACGTAATTTACCGACTGATTTAACGAATATCGATTGAATATCGAGGTCAATGTATATAGAACAAGAGACGTGTCCTACGCTTGGTTTAAACTAACGAAAAAATATTAGATACCTAATTAGTACAAGTCGATTTAATGGAACAATTTGGGATAAGTCAAATGTATTTGTTCTTTTTCTCTTTCTCCACCGGGTGGTAACCACGTAATTGCTTCGTTTTTAAACTCGAATGTGTCGTTTTCGATTAACTTATATTAAGTGTTGGTATAAAAAAGAAAAAAATAGAAAACGAATAAAACAAAGGCAAATACGAATTAGTTTTAATTAAGAAACAGTGGTTCGGAGAACATTGAAACGTGTTTATTAAACCATCAGAGTTGGAAGACTTGAAATCTTATCAGATAATACAATTTTTAGATTTAGATTACAGAACTTCATGCTGAAAGCATGTTGGCTGCGTAACAGTACTAGTTAGCTGGATATTGTAGTGACCTTGCTAGATTTCGTAAAAACTTATCTAAGTATTTAAGTGTTTAATGGGAGATATGCAGCAAATGTGAGAGGAAAACGTTGCAATGGACCCGCATAGTTATTGAAAATTATCGACATTTACGTACCGATCATAATTATTAATGGTTATTCTATGAAAAATCGAATGCAGGGAATCGTTTTCTGGAGCTCTGTATACGCTTTTGTAATAATATTTAAAATAAAAAAAAAAAATGGAAACGCAATAGAAATTTATTTGAAAGATTGAAATTTGTTTAAATGATTTACCGCACGTGTACACATATTTACTCGAATATAAGCGTCCTTAGAGTATCATTTTGAAAGTTAATGTCACTTTTCTGAGAGAATAATTTGATACAATATTACCGTTATAATATTATGTACAATATTTGTTGCATTTCTAGGTTTCCATTGTATTATGTAAAATGATTCTAAATTAATCAACCAAATAAAAGTTTTTACCGTTGCTGATTTGTCGCTTATGCTGTATACATCCAAAGAAAAAGTTCCGCCATAATGTTTGCTTTTGTTTCCAAACATTTTTGCGAGACAGAAAAAATGTTTTAAAAGTTTTGTCGCATTGAAATCGTTCAATATTTATTGTACTTGAAAGAAATTTTTTCATAATTTATGTACACTGTATGCAAATTATAAAAAAATTCTTTCTGTATACGATACAGTGATATTGGCTTTGGTATTTATTTTATTTTATTTTTTTTTACTTCATTATTCATCAATGACTTACCATAGTTCTTATTTGTTATAAGATCTGACGTTTTAGTAGTAATTATATTTTTTGTAGTATCACAATTTTTGATATATGTTTATAAGCTATTTTTAATTTATATAAAAATTCGTTGAATAACTTAACCTAACCAGGAATATATTTTATTATTTCATGTTGTAATGCAGGAAGGTCAGAGCAGTTATTAATTCAATGTAAAAAAAAAAAAATTGTTTAAATGGAAAATAGCTTTAAATCGTTATATATTATAATAATATTTATTTTTATTTATCTACACTATACTTTTACATATAATTTTATTGTCCATCAATTTATCATGATTGAAGGCGGACATAATGCTTTGGCGCCATGGTGCTTGCAGCTGATTTTACTTTTCAATGCGATTATGGTTATCAAAAGCCGGGTAACAGATAACACATTACCTTATTATAATATGATAGTATAATACGAGTATATTATATTATACTATATTACAATATAATCCATTTCTGTACTGTGTTTGTTTACTGTTGTAACCAAATTTTTTTTTAAATTTTCTCATTTATTATTTATGAAATTGTTCGCAGAAGTTATGGTAGATGCACAATTTGCAGGAAGTGTTTACTTTATACAACTATTACCAAATTTGGATTATAGTTTTTGAGAAAAATGAGTGTTCAAAGTCAGTTGGGGCTTGTTTGATGTATTTTCATGTCGTTTAGTTCGATATTTTGTAGTGGATGTACAATATTATTAACTATAAATACACGTTTTGATAGATGTTGTTTGAAATATTTACTATGAACCAGAGAGTTTTAACTATATATGAATATACCTTCAGGTATTGTTTTTTTTCAAGCTGTTAATCACTCACCTTAAGACTTGATTCCGGTCGATGTTGAAATGTAAAAGTTGAGGCGCATTTCCGTTTTCACTTGACAGGGTGACGCACTGATAAAATATCTTTCTCGTTTCAGTTATAATTATCATATTTTATCAATAACGTTTGTTCCGAGTAGAAAGTCTGATGCATTCTGGCAGATACACTCGTCAATCTGAAATTTCCATTTTTAGTGCTCTCGTGATGAAATATTTTAGATGAACATGTGTCCCATCAGTCTAGCCATCTTTATGGTTTCACTGAAAGTAATTTCAATGGTAATTTCATATTTATTTAAACGATACTAACTTAAAAATAGGCCATTGGCTATTCATTTTTTTTGCACACAAAATATAATATTTAAATTACAACGACACAGTCGAAAATATTATCGTATAATATTATGATACCGTTGTGTATTATGCGGCGGTGAAGGGCAACATCATCGTTTTTCAAACTCAGTTATTACAGTTTTGACGATAACTCACACCTCAGGGCTTCGGTGCGTGTGGACAGAAACGTACCCGTACGGCGAGCTGTTCTACCGGAATCGAGTATCAAGACTTCGAAATGCGAACGTAATTGGTCATTATTTACGATACAGTTTATGGTGGCATGAGGCAGTAAAAGTAACACACCTGTAGCGAAGAACGACGAACGATTATGATTATCGTTTTAATGGTTGTGAAAAAAAAAAGAAATCGAAAAAAGTAAATCAATGACTATCATATTTTTATTATCATGTTATTGCAGACGATAAAAAAATTATTGACATGCGTGAGCTTTGCAGTACTCTATTATGTAATTTATAGACTTCGAAAACCGTTTCGCTACATAATATTGTGCGAGTTCTAACTCCGTTTCCTGAATAGTTGTAAACACTGTGCGCCGAGATCTTTTAGGACACCGTTTACAATGATTATCTAGTCGGTGTCCGTGTATGAAGTATTTTAAGTTGATAACCAACGTTAAACGTTTATCGTTGAAGATGAACATCGCCCAGTGGCAACACGAAAATTCAAATCGGAAACTCGACGGTAATAAAAAAATAAGTCGAAGACAATTAAAAATTTATCGCGTCGAGTGGAGGTGAAAGAAGCATTAAAGTATGATTAAAAGTCGAACCAACCCAACGAAATATGTACAATAGCATTGGGATTCTTACTGTATAGATACACACTAATCATAGTGTAATCCATCGTAAATTTGGTGAATCTATAAGTTATTTCCCGACTGGTCTAGTTGAATCAACTTAAGTTAAACGTATGTATTATTTGTACAGGTACATTTTAAATAACGTATTTTTATGTTAAAATGTTTTATCGCATAAACGTAAAGAAAGAGCACCGAGTTCTACAGATATTAATTGTTTTTGTTATGTTAACAGTCATAATAGCATAGAGTTAACAATCGGTATAGGTAAATATGAATAATGCATAACACATTATAAATAATAAGATAATAAGATGTTAATCTTTTCATTTTTTATCATGTTATATTTTACTATTTTAAATTATAATATGTTACTGTTATCTTTACAAATATATTGTGAATTGGACTTTTGTCCGTATAAATAAATAAATACAAAATACAATAAGTTATAAAAATATTACAGATGAGATCCTATAACCTATAGTATTATAAATAATATTATTGATACGAAGATATTTGTTTTTCAATTGGCCAATGAATATATGGTAGTCAAAATATAACTGAATCTAGTGATAAGATTTGTGCGGATTTACTAGTCTCCCAGAAAATTTTATAAACAGTAGTTCTGTCATTAGTTGTGCTAGATTCTAAACATTAAAAATAAAATATATTAACTACTGGTATTAAGAACTCAAACTGATCTTTTTTAAAGATATCTAATACTTTGTAACACAATGTCCATCAGTAACCTCATTTCTGATCAAAAATGTTCTTGGATATTATTCTAGGCTTATTCAATATTGTTACTTGTTATTTATCTACTAATGAGCTATCCTTAAAAAATAAAAATTCATTATTCTGTAAATAATTTAAATAATTAAATACTTTTATGTTCACACTCACCGCGTTTTTAATTCTAAACGAAGAGCCACATATAAAAAGCATTCTAAAAACCGTAAATAAGCAAGTAACACAGATAACACAAATTTAAAGTTTTCTGTTTTAGTCTGTCGCTCGAAAATGTTATCTAAATGATTTACTTATGAACGTATACAACCACATATATAACATGTTTGACATAATATATTTTTTGAGACACTATAAACCTAAAAGTTAAAAATGTTATTTCAAATAAACTTTATAAATAAAATAAATTAACATAACCATGCATCAATCATACATCAGTCATCGAAAAAATTAGTGTATGTCTTTTGCATATAACTTAAACATATACATATACATATAAATTATTGTATTAATCAATCTCGCTATTTGATCTTCAGTTTTTGAATAAATTTCGATTTTTATCTTTATTTTCTTTCATATAAATACATTTTAATGGCTGACAAAGCGAATGGAAAAATATCTAGGATTAGATTAAAGTACAATTTTTTCGTTGTTGCTTATACACTGAACTTGGAAAGCAACTAACGAATTTGTAAACTTTCTTATATCACTTATGTCTGTAGTTTGGAATTGTTGTTTATACTACGAGTGATTGTAAGAACTATCACATCTCCGTTTGAACAACATTTCAAAGGATTTAAATTCATTATTATTTAGTATTACTATACTTGATACAACTCGTTGTAGTGTGGTTTAGAATATATTGAAGTGGTACATAATAACTTTGTTCAGTATTAACACAGTTATCTGGGTATAACAATCTTTTTTGATTTTTTAATATATTCATAAACATGATACATTTAAGCATTCCGTTTAATTGCGTCGCATCTAATATTCATACACTGCTGTTTTGTTAGTTTATTGTCTAAAGTAAAAGCTAAAGCTTCCTGTGGTGAAAAAGAATACATTTTTAGTTGTTAGAGCTTTCTTCATTTTCAATGATTTTCTTGGAATAGATGCACCTTCTTATAGATAAGCTTATGTTCTCATTCAACTCTTAAGGCGGGTTCACACGTATCAGTTATAATTATCATTATGACTGATATATTTCTATTGAAGATCCTTTATACTGAACAAATCGTTCACATGGTTCAATAATAATGATAATATTTAATTGAACATTCTTAATGAATAGTCATCGCATCATCGCACATCTCTTTTTGTACCTACTTATATATACCTTTGTATTGTAATAGTTTTCGATGGCGAATCCTCCAAAATCTTTAATACGAACTAGTGTTAGGTTACTATGTGCTCAAACATCTGCCAATTTTTCCGATTTTAAAATTTTGTTGAGCTCACTTTTATGGTTTGTACAAACTGTTTTTATTTTTGTTTTGGTGTCATCAACTGATAGGCCAGGAAAATTCAATTCAGAGCGCACACCGCGCAATATGCTTTTTCTCGCGTTTCTCGGTTTTTATAACTACTAATACCTATATTCCATAAACACTCATGTCGTCTACATTGGTCCAAAAATGTTTCAATATGATCATCCCACCATTTAAAAACCATTTTAACAATTTATTTTGGATTTATATAAGAAAACACTTAATATTATGATTTCAATTAAACAGGTAGTGAAATTATAAAATATTTAATTGATTTTGAATCAAGTTCACATCTTTCATGACACGATACTGATCATTAATAATGATGCAAAATAGAACTAGTTTCTTCAATTTGCTTCAATTTTGATGATTCAGTCATAAGGAACAAGTGTTCACACGTTCATAACTTGTTCAGTTTTGATGAATCAGTCATAATGAACGTTTTGACTGATACGTGTGAACCCGACTTTAATAGGATCGTCAGTGGAAATGAATCAGTCAAAATTATCATTTTCACTGACACGTGTGGACACAATATTAGACAATTTTGATTTCACTAAAAATGTTATTCCTAACGTTCTGCATATTTTCTTATTTGCTGCTGATCGATGCTGGTTACTTCTTATTGAACTTTCCTTAAACAGATTCGCTGGTCTCCCTACTTTTTGTTTACTTTCATTATTATATTGCTTTGGCATTTCAAACTTATTTTGCAATCATAATATATTTTTTTTATAAACACATTAAATGTACTTTTACTAGCTCTTAATTTTCGTACCAATATAAAACTAAAAGTTTGTATTAATGATTTTATATTATTTTCCTAACTCACTGACCATGAATTTTGTCCATATTTATTTTAGATTCTGAACGGAGTGATGGAATCTATTGGTTTTACAATGATGTGTGTGTTTTTTATTTATTTTTATTTTTATTTTTATTTTTTTTTGTGTCTGACGACACCTTTTTTGGTAGTAAAAATGCTTCGATTTGTTTACACAGCAACTTTTCTGAAATTAAATCGAATGTAGATGGTACTTTGGCTAGTCTAAAATCCAACTTTTCAATACTTTTTAAAAAAATCGAAAAAAAACAATAAAAAAATTAAGAAAAAACGGGAAATTTTATGCAAAATCACGTTTTTAAAAACTAAATTTTTTTAAAATGCTCTAACTCAAAAACCAAAAATCACAACAACTTGAAATTTTAACCAAATCTTTATATTGACGTTTTATATACACGGTTAAGTTTTCAAAGTATTTTAACATATTTTGACTTATTTATAGACAATTTAAATTTTCGATTTATGTAAAATTTTTGTTTTTAAACATTTATAAAATTTAATTGGCAGACCGAAAACTCTTGAAAATTTAATATAAGGTTTATAATAAGTTAAACTTATCGTACTAAAAAATATTGGTGATTGGTTTACTCAAATTTTTTTTATAAGCCCTTAAAGCTCAAATCTGTATAAAATGTGTACAAATCACGATAATTTGCAAGTTATTTTGTAGATAAAAATTGATAAAATTTTTTCTGTACATACTTAAGGTTCAAAATTTTAACACTAGGTTATCTATAAGCTGCTCTTCAAAAATCTTAAAAAAAATTTCTATCGGACTAAGAGGAAAAAATTGTATGATTGTTTGAAATTTAAATATTTACGAAATTTCATAAAATAACGATTTATTCTCAAACGATTTTAAATATTTGTTATAATTCAAAAAGTATAAGTCGCAGATTTTTGAAATTTTTACCAGCTGTTAAGATTGGCATTTTCTTTATGACATATTTTTTTCAAAATATTATATTTATTTTTAAGTAACTTATAGGCATTTAAAATATTCGATTTTTTTACATTTTATTTTTATAATCGGTGATAAAAAAAATTTGGCTCGTACAAAATATTTGAAAATTTAATAGAAGATTCCACAGAAGTAGTTCCTAATGTCATTCAAAAATTATTAAAATCCATAGGCACAATTTTTTTTTTATAAGCGTTTGAATAGCGAATATTGACAAAATTACATGTAAAATATAATATAATGTATAATATTCTATACTGACAAACTATGTCGCTGTATGCAACTGCCAACCCATCCTAATTGAAAAACATATTTATCGTTTCAAAATAAAATATACTTTTTACAATGTTTATAAATAACAATGTATTATATCCTAGACAAACATATTAACTCCGTTCAGAATCGTTATTCGTATACAATGATATCTATCATTGCATTCAAATTTAACAAATCCATCTTAATAATGACCTATCCTTTAAACGAGGTGCACTCCACCCCCAACTATACAGCAGAGCGAGGCCCATCCGGTTCTTTTTTTAATATGTTTATTAAAAAATCTCTACTATCATTTAAACTTGCTTGAGTAATTAAAATTTTATATTTCTACAATTCACAAGACAATTTCATGTATGTATATTTTCATGACTTGGAATATATAAGAAAAATAGCGAAATTAGAATAAATCGGATATTTTTGGACTATCATATGTATGAAAATAAAAAGATAAATATTCATATCATAATTAAAATATCAAACTGTTAACTTACTACGTGTAATGAAAAAGTTATACCTTTACTTGAATTAATAAATATTTATAAATCAGTG
Source organism: Sipha maydis (assembly GCA_034509805.1). Taxonomy (NCBI): domain Eukaryota; kingdom Metazoa; phylum Arthropoda; class Insecta; order Hemiptera; family Aphididae; genus Sipha; species Sipha maydis. The sequence goes on along the minus strand of JASXSY010000019.1, from coordinate 158,999 downwards.
TTTTTGAAACTGTTAAATTATACAGCTATAAATGTTTTATAATTGTGTAATTATTAAATTTAGCTGATGCATTGTGATCTTTCATACTTGTTTTTGAATTATTTTTTTCATTATCAATAACTTAATCTACGTAGAGACACATATTTTACACTATCGCACTCGGTTGTTCAAATGAACACAGATAACGAAAAATCGTTTTATTTGGCTCGGTTAACGAGTTTATTATAACGGTAAAGGAAACAATTAGAGAAAGTCATGATATGGAAATAAAATTTTAAATAACTATACTTTATAATTTTATCATAATAGCTCGCATTATAAATTATTTAAATTTGAACTTTTGGCGTGCTAAAATTACTTTTATTCGACTATTGATCGTAAAAAAAATAAATAAAAAATTAAAAAAATAATTAAATATTGGCTGAGAGTGATGGTTGTTGCAGTGGCGACGGGCTGTTGTGACGTTTGTCTGCGGATGAGGGTGGACCAGAAGCACCTAATTCATCCTTTTTTGGTGTGAACCACTTTTACGTTATATACCAGTTACAATGCCTACACATATTATTTTATTTTATTTTTATCAAGATATGGTTAATCGTTTTCAAGTTCGTTTCGTACAGATTGCAAAAACTGGGGAGTTACATTTAATTACTGTTATCACTTCGATTCGATATTGTCACCGACACGGTAAGTCGGTTTTAGTCTGATAAGATACGTTTTTATAGTACTACAATGTCATCTACTCCATGTTAAAGGTTCCATGGTTATTGGTATGGTTTAATTATCTATAAACAACTCCAAATTTCATTACATTAGGAATCCTCTTATGTCTCGTAAAGTGTGTGTGGCTTACTGGTCGGTATTCCAGGTCTAACATTGTACGCAAAATTCATTTTTAAACGTTTGATTAAAATTAGACGCACGGAAACTTTTTGTTTTTCACATATTGCATATAGAAACCGATGAAAATTACTACAGAAATACTTTCTATACACACTTATGACTGTAATCATTAACGCTATAATTTTGAACAGTAATTTTAAACGTGCAGTCAACATTATTCGAGTGCAATGATTCTTAATTAAAAATTAGGTATATTTACTATATTCGATGAAGAAACCGTATGAAAAAATTCAACACAGAATGTTATTCTTTCGGTAAACATCAGTACTTACATCAAATAGCTATAAATTATTTAACAATGTGGATATCCAGAAAACCAGTACTCAAAATTGGTTCGTATAATACATACCACTTCGTTAAATATAAATGTTCGAAAGGTCTATTCTTTGCTGTTGTATTATATTAACATTGCAATACACAATTGATGGGTGTAAAATTACAAAGTATACCGAATTTTAGCGTCACTTTAAAATAATAGCATCACACAAATTCAAGCCGAGCGCGCAAATGTCGATGATAGTATAATTTTCCATACAAATAACGAGCTAAACGACGTGAAGGTAATTCATAAACTACAAAATAATAAAAGCATATAACATGTTGGGTATATTTCATAATAGCTCTTTTATACGGCATTAAAATCCACTGTTCGTTTATATAGGATTTAAAAACACATATACAGTTCTTAATACTTTTTACAAACTTGTACTTTGTACAATAATGTATATAAGTAATAAATTATTAGTAATAATTAATGCTCCTTGGGCGTATACTTAAAAAAAAAAAAAATTACAACATATTGTTCAGACATAAAATCGATAGAACCTACACATTGTATATCAAGTAAAACTGAATAACTATATTGAATAGGAAAAAAAAAGCTTTGATGAAATTAAAAATGTAATCGAACAAATAAAAAGGAATGTAAAATTTATTTTTATCATAATGGTACTTGCATAAGAAAGTTCTCCATTAAAAGGTAACGACTAAAGGAAAAAAATTAATCAAAACGATCAGTGTTGGGAATAGATAACTAATAATTTATCTAGATAAAGATAAAGATGACTATACTAATTCTTATCTAGATACAGATAAAGATAGTTATACTAAATTTCATCTAGATAAAGATAAAAATAAGTACATTTTTATCTAGATAAATATGAGATAATTTCATGTTTGATTTTGAAAATATTCAGGATACTACAGCCTACAGATATTAAGTAAAAAATTCATAATTAAAAACATTTTAAAATAAATATCATTTTTTCAACTCATTTCAAATATTAATAAACATAATAAATAAAATAATTTTTTTTTAAAATAAACTTCATAAGAAGATGCCAAATCATTCTCTAACTTAATAATAAAAAAATCTTAGATTTGAAAAATAAAATAACAATACATTTCTGTCTTTTTTTAACAAATTTCAAACATTTTGAAAATAAACATATAATATAAAGAGTTATTTTTTTTAAAATAAACTTCATAAGAAGATTGTCATCTTGCCAGTTATTATCTGTGTAATAGGTACTTCTAGATGTACAGAAAAATGTAAAAATGAAAATATAAAAACATTTTAAATTTTCAAATTTTATTTTTATTCTATTTAAATAAATTATCTAGCTTGGTACTCATAGATAACAAGGTTTTTATCTAGATGAAGATAAAGATAACTGAGTATAAATTTATCTAGATAAGATAAAATATAAATAATTTTTATCTAGATAACTTATCTAGATACATTTATCTAGATATTTCCCAATACTGAAAACGATAAGAATCAAACCAATCGTATTAAATCAAAAAGAAGAAGCCTATTGTTGTCATTAAATAACTACAAAAATCAGTCTTATAACTATTTAACTAGGAATATTTTATTCTATACATATATCTTTTTTTGATACATAGTAAAATATGTTTCAAGATTTAAATGGAATATTAAAAATTTCCCGGAAATTCACTATTGTTGTACATAAGATAAAGGAAAATACAATTTATTTTTGTCTCTTTTAAACCAAAACCAATGTTGTAACCCAAAAAGTTGTTATTTGATTTTGTAATCTCATTGTTTGTCAGTCCAATGACTATCGCAAATGTAAATCTCGTGATTAGCGTTCTGTAATGATAATTACAATGTCGACTAAAGTATTCGTCGGCAATCAGTGTGCTAATAGCTAAACAATGCTGGTTACTTTCAATGTATCCCGAAATGCGCAACGGATAACATCAAGAGTTGGCTACTTATTGTGATCGCCTAATTTTTAAAGATTTGAAAACTTTTCCATCGTTACGTAATTATTTACCGTCTTGCACGTCCTTGACCGTACCACGAGCAATTAATATTACTATGTGTAGGTACCCAAGACGAATACACATAATATTATTATTATTATTATTATTATTACTATTTTCATAATCGTGGAATAATATAAGTAATAGTAATAACAATTATAGAAGGAAAAATCATAATGCGCTCCATTGAGTTTCACAAAATAATATAATATTAAGCGAACATTTTATCAGAAGCGGACTGAGTGGGTGAAAAAAACCTATTCGGACGGAACGCGTATTTTATCGTATCGTATCTCACGTATTTGAAAACTAAAAACAATAACGATATATTTTTAAGTTCTACTCGGATCATATAAATATGTAGTCTGACAATTATTTTTAAAGTTGGTTCGGTAAATAAATATTCGGTTGTCATACTATGCGAACGAGGTCAACTGTTTGGTCCTAAACACTACCGAATAGCTACAGTAAACATAACATGCTTGCAGTATTCTTTTAAAAGACTGTTTTTCCGCCACAAAATACATTTAGGTATTTGACGAACACGAAGTCCTGTATATGGTGTATTGCATCGTGTTGTTTTCATCGAGTGTAAATAAAGCTGGAAGTAATATTAATTTTAATTATATTGTAATTACAAGGTGAATCCCGAGTAAAATATCTTCGTTGATTTATTGAAATATGCTCGTTTCCAATGTGGTTGACATTACAATTCTCACTGTGCGAACCGAGCAGAGGATTTTTGTTTCGTTCAACTGGTTCATATTTAGTACTTCTTTAATAATAAAAATATAAATTTTTTTTTAAGAAAAATATTTATTATTTTCTCAGACAAACAGAAAAATAATCACTTATTTCTAATGTACTGCTACAACACAAAAGTCGTTATTACGAAATCATTACACTCGTGTACTATAAATATATTTCTTACTCTGTTTCAATGTTCGTTCACTAACCCCTTTGTGTTTTGTAATAGATTGTTTAGCATACGAGCACGTGAACCATCCAAAAAAATTGCATATACAAAATTATTGAATTCCTGTAGTAAATTATAATTGGTTAATATATACATAGTCTGCAATTAACAAAAATATTTACCAAAAAAAAAAAAAAAACATTTTCGCAGCTTTTCGTGTTGAGAAGTATGTCTATTATCGGTTAAATGATTAGTGAAGCATACATTACTTGTGTTTAGGGTGGCCGTACAAAAATTAGTTACATGCAAAAACACGTCGGTTAGTAGTACACAATAGTTTGGAACACAATCAATGTGTGCACAGGACTTATTTTTATCGTTTAACGTATCACGTCGGTCGTGAAAATATAATGTGTTTATGATTCATACATAATAAGTAATTTTTTTTTTTTAGTTGTATTTTACTGTGATAAAGAGTATATAGAACTTAAAAAAATAAATATACCTCTATTTATTATTAAATAATTGTTATTAAAAAAATTAATAATTTGTTATCCGCCTACATAGGTAATTAGAAATTAATTGTGCACCACCTTATGTAAACCGCAACTGATAAACTATATTGACGATTATAATATTAATGTATCATAAAAGTATTTACAATAATCGAAACGAAATTTTTCAAATATGTAATAACAATAATACCAAACAGGCAAGGTGAATATTTTAAAAGGGACAGTTAATATTTTCCAAATTTCGCAGTTAATACCTACTTCTTTATTATCTTAGTTGTTAGTTAATTATTACTAATTAATAATAGTTTCATAAATTCTAAAATAGTTTTTGTTTACTAATCGGTTTACCTGGCGACTAATTTCACCCGCGATAAATTCACCGAGATTCAGTTATACATTATGATTATTTTGTTTAATATCGAAGAGTAAAACTATTAAATAAATCAGACATTTGCTTTTCTCAAGTTTATATCGTTGATTAACATAATTTAAGTACTGGAGGATGTTCAATAACTCTCCTTGTTCGTTGTAATTGTATTTGACAATATTCTATGCTTTTGAGTGATTATTAAAGAAATTATATTATAAACATTAATTATGACATTTCTGGAATATTAATTTAATATATCATATTTTGTTTACATACTCACAGTTGGTTTTCAGTGGTAACGTTTAAACAATATAATACTAGTCACACTATTTTCATCGAATTAAAATATTGCATACGTGTTGAAAGCAATTACGTTTTAGTTTGGTAAAAATAAATAATATATAAACGAAACTATGAACAAATATAATAAATACATGGTTTTTTTTTTATTTGTAAAATTTAATAAAACTAAAAATCGTTCATGTGTCTCGTTTAATCGAACATGGACCCAGCCAAGTGAGATTCCGTTTGCGTTGAACGCAAGCAGTTAATTAGATATTTTATTATTTTTGGTCCCACTTCTCTGCAGTATAATATCGTTTCATCAACGGTGTTAAGTTATATTGGTATATTACCCGAATGGCCGATCATTTTTCATTGATCTAAGAGACAACGTCGTAATTGACAATGATCGTATTGCATTATACATGATCGCCAACAACACGAATATAACAATAGGAATTTCGTTTTCTATGCCCTTTATTATATTTATATATTATTTTAATTTGTTTATTACAACTGTTTTACTATCCAATATATACTTGTATCGTATCAAATATTATTGTTTTGTTGCTCTTACAAAATGTATAATAATGATAATAATATACGTGAACGATATTCCCAGGAAAATGATTTTACAATCGTGTCAGTAACTAACCAGTTACTATATTATAACCAGTTGTTTAGCTAGAAAAATATTTTTCTATTTTTTTTCTTCTGGGGGAGGGTATTCTCAATTCTATCCTAAATTAGTAACAAATTTTTAATTTTAATAAATCGATTAAACATAAGTTAAATTATAAAATGTGTTATTATTTAATTCATTGAAACTGTAAAAATTGTTTTATGATGACATGATTTAACATTATATCTTAAAATAATTGTATATTTTAAAAAATAAGAGAAATATTTTGAGGGGTGGGGGTTATAATCCGTTTACCCCCTGACTACGCCATTGATTATAACAAAGGTATCGCCTGCGTATTGTATTTATAAATTATAATATCATCATGGCTGACCTTCTAATGAAAAATATTATACGATTTTGAATACATATTTTATAAGCTCACACAAAATAATGTGCATTTGATATACGCAGAAAAACTGCTCCTTCACAACCTTATGGATATCCAATTTTTCAAACCATACTGATGTTTCAAAATTATCTGGTGCGATGAATCACATACATTTTATAAACCGAAAACCTATACATACACAGTACAGACTAATCTTCTTCTCAGCTTAAAATTTTCTAAGGATGACTTTTTATCCTCCAACGAACGTTTAATCATTACTTATAGTAGAACTGTATATATTTAATTTCTTAAATGACTTCTTTATAGGTTTTTTAAATAAACCTTCACACCCTCACCGATCGAATACAAAATAATCTTCTCGCTTTTTCTTTTTATTCCAAAACTTTCCTACGGTCGTTTAAAATACTTGCCTATTTATTTTTGTTGTTATTATAATATATATATATATATATACAGTTATATTTAAATATAATTTAACACCGTTGACACAGACCTAATTATATATCAGATATTTAATATTACTAAAATAATACCATGACCTTCTGGTAAAAACAAATATTTTAATATATAAATAAATAGTATATATATATATATATATATATATATATAGAAATAAATAAATGTTTAGCCCAAGGTATTAATTATACTTGTAATGTGTGACTTGTTTCGAATTAAAAATTCATCATTAGTTATACAAAGTCTATAAAACCGCGACTCAAACATTTAATTAGTTTATTATCGTAATAATAATTTATATTTTACTTTTAGTACCTTCTTTAAGAATTTTAATAATTAAATTTAATATTCAAAACGTTTGTATTAATTTATCAAGACCTTGAGGGCCGTGTTCTACGTTATACATTTTATTCGTTGAATAACGACTTATATTTTGTAGTTAACCTTTTTTTTACATTCCTAAAGATATTATAAATAATATACGTGTGTCTATCAAGTGGTGTAAAAAGGGAAGTACTTGCTGTACGCTTAATACTATAACGTTAGTTTGATTAAATATGAATATAAAAAAACATTTAAAAATTGTGATGTATACAATATATATACAATATGTTCACTATAATGTATACAATTTATATACTCGTATATATATTGATCATAAAATGTATTGTCTGCAGTACACGTATAATTAGTTCTCATTAATTCATGACACTATATGTATATTAAATTATTGTTAATATATATTTTGTGCTTAGGAATTACAGATTTTGTGTTTTTCCTTACCTTGAAATATTATAATATATATCTGTACCGGTTCATTGGGACCAAAATATCTGAAAATGTCATAATTATAATAGATAAGAAGGCGATGGGAATTTGGAAGTGAAAACGACTCGATTGTGCAACACGATTTGCTATTAAATTTTTTTCGCACGATATTTGTACATTTATCAACAGTGTAATAAAACCGATAATAGTGTTATATATTTGTTGAACGATCGCAAAAATGTAATATTTATTTGTCCTTCTGGAAGCCTGAGATAAACGAAAAAAACGTTTAAAAATTTCATGCGTACACTAATTATACTTAGCAGTAGTTGTACTCGTATTGTCTTACGAGCAAACTTGTATACCAAGTTAAACCGGTAAAAGCGTAATGGTATCAACGAAAGCTGTAGTGTGGTAAATAGAAACAAAACTATTAAGTACAAATTGATTGTGATTTGAAAAGATGACTTAAGTAGGCTATGCCTTACTCGTGACCATTTCTACGACGTTCCGGGACAGTGCCATCGACGTTTAGCGCATTTCAATATTTGATTAGTGTTGTATAGATAGCGAAACGAAGCGCATCATCAATAATAAATTATGCATTACAACAACCGTATCAATTCGATCCACTATTATACGTCTACGTTGTTGATGCGGAAGACGCGGATGGTGTTACGGTATTTAGAGTGAATGATGCAACACAAAAATAACATTGGTACTTACAGGCACAATGGTACGTCACGTTTCGATGTCGAGGGAAAACTCGTACGGGATATCTCACCGGTTCGTATACAATATCCACTCACGTGTATCCGGCACATTGCGTAAATATACATACCTAGCTGAATAATGATTAATGCTCGACGCAGTACGAAATTAATTTGCATATAATACCGAAAATCCGTTTTCATTTAAACACCGCATTTCAACCGGATCTCTGCGACGTGTGAGTAATTATACAGTGTTGCTTATAGTGTGTACATATTCACGACTGCATTGCGACACACGAAACAGTGTTTGTACACTATTTTTTTTGAAATTGTGTTGGGTTTGGGGTTTTATTTTAATTTTTTTTTTACATAAATTTTGACCTTCGCGGAGTGAATATAACAGTAATGAGCAACACTAAAAATTTAGTCAAACGCGTTTAAACGTTTGATTAGGTCTAAACGGTTCGAAATCAATCAAAACAAGTGTACCGACTAATTGTTAAGAGATTACTTTTTGAATTTTTCAACATCGCCGTCCACTCGATTCTTGAAACAACAAATTTTAATACAATATAGAATTACTAATTACTGTATTTCATTGTATATAAAATACATACCTACATATAACGTAATATAAATGTAATTGAGAACCATTTAACGACCGTTTTTCGATTGAAACGAAGTACCATTTATTTATTGTATCTGAAGAGCAACTCATCTCTATGATCTGCCCAACGTTCAAATATCGCCTATAAGGCCATAACCATAGGGTTTTTATTAAATTATAATGCCCGTGTCTTCCTGTTAATTTAAAATTATGATCAATGTTTGAAGTGTATCGGTTTTAAGCATTAATAGGTTTTTACAATTAGGATTTTTTCTTCTCTATCTTTTAACTCTTCCATGATACCTAGTTAAAATACGACGTAATATCATATCGTATTGAACCAAAAATTAAAAACAAATCTGAGTTACTTTAAACATTTTTAGAACACCGCTCTTTTAGTATTCCTCCTAAGTAGCAGAAAAATCCGAAAAAGAAATCTTCGAAAAACACTAACGTTTTATCGAGCACGATTTTTATGCGTTCGTATTTATTTCGACAAAAATATGTAATTTAATACTTTATACGATGCTCCCTGTAAGTATTGCATGTGACCGAACGCCTTTATTGCTCACGGGTCGGAAAACACCATCTGGTAGTTTTAATGTTGCCTTTGACCACTATCACGGACACTCTGGCAGTATAAAATATTGTAATACGACATTGGACAACGCGTTATCTAGTTGATGCGTGGTTGAAGACTATATGTTCCTGTTCACTCTTTTTCCATCGATTCGGTCGGGTGAAATAATTATTATATATTAATATTGCATAAATACATCGAATCCTTATTTGAAAATCATGGATGTTTGTTATAAGATTTTACACTACGAGTCAAATGGTTATTAAAAAAACTAAAAAAAAAAAGCAAACCGGCAGTAACAGTATAGAAAGGATACGAGTTGTTTTTTGTATAATAAAAATTTTTCCGTACATGAACATTCTGAAAAGTGTGAAAAAGTTCGTATAATTTTTTGCGGGCTCGTTTATAAATGCGTATTCCACCGCATTTGAATCCTTATTCGTAGCCAAGTCCGGATCGGACCGCACAGCTGCTGAGTAAACGTCGTTATATTTTTTTACGATTATTAGGATTTATTACGATTACAAACATTGGCACAACATTTAATTGAATTGAATCATTACTCAGTACAGTTCTAATAGGTGTTGACAACCGGTAAATTTCGAATATGATTGTCTCCAAGGTGTTTTTTATTGGCACAATTAATCGCATAACGATTCGAAAACCCGGATAAAATATTAGTTTTTTATTATTATTCTTGAAACAGTAGCCAAGAAAAAATAATAATAAAATAATATGTGTAGTACTGTGTACTGTTCTAACAGTTCATGTATATTTTTAAATATTTACGTCTACAGCTCTAGCTTATTTGTACCGTCAAATCAATAATATGTATGTTACAAGCATTGAATATGATTAAAATAAGTGTAACTATATTGAAAAAAAATAAAGATAATTTATAAAAAACAGTATATATATATATATATATATATATAGTCAACGAATAATTCTATACAATGTGGTAATGCAAAATTGGAAAAAAATTAAATTGATTTAAGAATCCAATATTGTTTACGAAGAAAGTTTCAAAAAAATTGAAAATGTCAGGGAACAAAGTTTCTGATCAACCACAAAATGATCCCGCGCTAAAGTATGAAATAGAAGTCTATAACAATATATATATAACCACATAGTATCAAGTTAGAAAGAACTTTTAATTAAGGTCAAACCAGATTCACACTCGTGGTATCGAACGATCATTAAGCGATATGTTACCAATACTTGTAAATATGGTAAAAATAATTAAATTTAATATCATCAAGAAACGCTATAAAATTATACACGTGCCTACAGCATAGTAGGGAAACAGTAACGAAATGCCATTTATAGATGGATCAAGGACGGAGATAGCTTGAAACCTATGCTTTATCAATCACTTTTTTTCTTTGTCTAGGTTAATAGTATACATTGACAATGGTATGTGTTTTCTTTTAGATTCGAACGCTCTATTTACTTATTCAAAAAAACTATAATGTACGAAGAAGAAAGGTTTAAAAAAAAAAAAAAACAATTACGGAAATACCCTTAACATTTTAGTAAAATGTTTAAATAGAAAAATACTTTACAAAATATGAGAATGGGTCACAAGCAGGATGACGATGCAAACGTGAGAAATTTGATATTTGTAATAGTAAAAAAATTGGACCGTACAAATGACATACATAAAGAAACATTTTAGCACCAAAAATATAATCATTTAAATTACGGCCCCGTGGGTTGATAGTTCATTGAGGGCCGATATACATTTAAAATCTCGGTGGGCCGAAAAGTCTCAATCCGACGCTGTACGTGGCGCATTGACCGACCGATTGGATATTTCGATTCAGTCAAGATATAATATTTTTGTGTATATTCGAACCCGATGCGAAAACATACATAGTGTTTGATATTAAACAAACACCGTTTATCAGTTTCACTGAAGTACGCGGTAGAACAACTTGTACGTATAGCTATAGTTTCGGAGTAACGTATAAGCTTTACGTGCAATTGGTAGTTTAATGGTTTCGGGCGTGAATAATAATTACAATCAGTTATTATTAAACCTTTAACTATTGCGTAATAGAAATAGTTCCGGTTTCAGTATGATATTAAGACTGGCAAATATTTGCACGAGAAGTTAATTTCAACAGTATTCCTGCAAAACAATTTGACGCAAAAACTTCTCGATCATGAACGCATACGACCCGATACGTCTTGTCGTGGGTGCTCAGCGTTCAGAACCAAGTACGAGCCGAGATATTAATTTTCTAGACAACTCATTCCATCGTTTACCGGTGACAGCGCATTGACTGGAACGTCTGTCTGTGCTATAATACTTACGAACAATTATTACTGAACTTCAAAATTAAATTTTGCCACACAGCTTAATCCCATTTTAAACGTTCAGATATATATATCCGTTATAGTAATGTACCATTCATACCGTTCTGTGTCAATTTATCTTATTTACTTTTCATTTAAAATTATTAGAAATGCCAATTCAAGAATGACTTTTTATTAATGAAATAACATTATACGAGTACATGAAAAATGATCCAAAATCATCTCCAAAAAAAATTTTAATTTTCGTTTTTATTTTCATAATATCTAAGATTTAAGTTTTGATAAATCTTCATATTACAGTTAAAAGTGTTTCATTTCTTGTGAATTTGTATATTCTTATACATGTATAATGTGTATAATAAATGTAACTTAAAAAATATTTGTATTAAACATAAATCAACAAAATAATTTCGAATTCATTAGGTTTACTTTTGATATAAGTATATATAATTTTGAACATAAGTCATTATGTTGGTATATTTCACATTGTTCAAGTAGTTTGATACTAAATTTTTGCTTAACATAAGTTGTTTTGTTAATAATACTTTTATATTAAATTAATTATTTTAATAATTATTAAAGTAAAAAATAATTTATTATAATTGATTCTTAAATAAAAATGAATTAAGTAACGCTTACAGAAATATAATATCCTAATGTTCGATGCTGCGCGGATTATTTTGAATAAAAATAAATAAAAATTAAAATTATTTAGACATGGTTATAGAATATTTTACGAAATTTAAAACGACTTATTTTTACAAAGTGTAAATTTATTTTTTCCCAGTATTTAATATAGTATCATAACACTTATATTTTTAATTATACCACACATTAAAAAAAATTCTTAAAAATATTTTGGAATTATAATGTAGTAAATTTAAAATAAAAATTATACTTCAAGAATTGTAATTATTAATAATTAATATATAATTTTATTAATGAATTCAGTTTTACTAATCTTTTTTTAAATCAATTTAATCATCAATAAAATATTATAAGACTTTGTACTAAATTAATATGTATCTAATTTAATTTAAGTGTAATTTGTGTTTATAATATATTTGATTTTATTATATATGGTTTACATTTTTTGTTAAACCTCAAAATGCATAATTTTTTAATGATCGTGCATAGTAAAAATCACATAAATGTTTTTAGTGCAATCGTTTGTCTTAAATATAATTTTACATTCTACTTAGAGGGGATAAGGTTGATTATTTGTCTGAGTTATATTAATTTAAACTATGGAAGTAACCAATTATTATTAATTTTCTTCATGTCCCATTTTCCGGCATAAGACTTGGATTTTAAATCAACTTTTTTGAGTTTTCAATAAAATAAGCATTAAAATTGACTTATGAAAACATACTCCGATGGGTAGTTTTCTTATAATTATATAAATACATTCAATTGTATACACCGTTTTTATTTCTAAATGTTACGTGTGTATGCATATAAGTTTTATTATATTTGATATAACAAATAAAAATCTGCATATTTACTTTTACTCACAGTAAAAATGGACTGTGATATTTTGTGTAACGTTTGTTTTCCTGGAATATCGATTGATGAACATCATGACAAAGTCCTACCCAATCTTTAACGAAAACAATACATCTTATACTACTTAATACGTCTGTTAACCGTCTCTTTTAACTATCTACAGTCGTATCCTTTGGGTGAAATGTTTTTGGTCGTAGTTATAACTTATTGCATTAACAAACATTCGGGTTGAAGTGGGCGTTCTGAAAGCGAATAGTGTATATTCCATTCTCTAACACTTCACCCTTTCCCTTTATTCACTAATTTGTTTTTTGTTAATAGTTTTGGTAACGATACAAGATGTTATACTTGTGTAGTGGTTTTAACAGTAAAATGCATAACGATGGAATTATGCTGATCTAACGAGATACGAAGAGTACAAATTCTCTGGGAGTTCCAATGAAATAATCAGCCAAATAGAAAAAAATCATTGTCTATCTAAAAAAAAAAGTGATTACATAATACCGAATAATTATGAAAATAATTTTTTGCTGTTTTCGGAACTACTAGTTTAACATTAACATTTATAATAAAAAACATAGAATTTAATTAATCAATGCTAATAATCAGGGCTTTATATGCTTGAAATCATTAAAATATGTGCATACATAAACATAAAAAAAATATTAAATTATACACCTAAATATGTGTTCAATTTTAATTAAAAACAGACGTAAAAAATTAAATAAAAAAAACACACGAATAATTTTATATAATACAACTATGAGTCATCAATGTATATTATAAAATACTTATTATATTATTATAAATTACAATAATTAAAAAAAAAAATGGTCAAACTATTGAATAGATAGGTATCTAGATCTATTCAGAACCTTCTTTTATCCTAAAAATTGAAATTAATATAATTAATTTTCATACTAGGGTATACTTTAATTTGTTAATAAATAATTATTATTTTTTCATTAGAATTATTTGTTAACTATAATGCGTAAAAATTTAAATATTGCGAAGGAAATTGTTTATTAAATTTATAATTTTTTTTCTAAAATATCATTTTACTAACCAAATAAAAAAATAAAAATATGGAATATGTAATAAAAAAGAATAAATCTTTTTAACATATATGAAGAAATTAAAGCTTAAAACATGCAAAAATATGCAGCAACAATGTTCAAATTTGAAATCCTTCTGTCACAATAAAAATATGTATCGAATCCAATTTTTTCTTACCTATTTCTGAAACAAATTTTTGAATACATTAAATCTCTAGTTCTGCTATAATGGTTCCCGTCATCGAAGTTCAATGTCATAATAAAATATAAAAATTATTTCAATTTAATATTTCTTGAAATTGTTTAGCTTGTTTAGGTTTATTTTATTTTTACTCTTATTTTTATACAATATTTATTAACAAAAATAATAACAATGATAATAATTATAATAAATCAACATGTCAAATATGTGGAACAATGCAAACCTAAATAAATATACAAATAGTGATTATAAAAATAAACGGTCTACTAAATCCATTGGATTCCCGTTATTACATATCTCTTCAGTGTGTAATGTTATAATTTATCAAGCTAAACTCACACACGTGTTACGTTTTTATTTGATGATGTACTAAATAGTTATAAAAACCAACAAAAAAGAAAATTCACTTTAAAATGTTTGAGGTATACTTTATCATTCTATTTGGTAGCAAGTCGGTGTTTAGAACGACATAATATAAGTAAAACTAGACTGGCTTAACCATTAAAAATATCAAATTTTGTTAAAGTTGTATGTGTAGGGATTATCAGTAGGAGGAAATATGTTGGTGGCTTTCTAACACTTTGATTTAAAGAATGGTTTTTTGTTATTATTTCATGATATTTGTTTCTTGACAGTATAACAGATACATTTTCCCCCCATTTATAAATTAAATGCACGTTAAAATAAAATAAAAAATAATATTATGTTTTCTTCGTTCAATTGAATTTATTTTTCTGAATGCCGTAAATATTAATTATTGAAATAGTTCGTTCAGTTTCTTGAACGAACCATTATTTTATGATTGAATCCAGAATATATGAATCAATACAGCAACACGAATGTCATACCAGTTATATCCATAATTTTATGGATTTATGATGGCTATAACATACGGACGTAATCAAGTATTACCAGTGATATTTATTAAATGTAACTGTAAAGTGAAACCTGTCAAAAGTCTTTGTGATGTCCGTCAGTACCTACCGTTCTTTGAGCTTCGTCGTAGAACATCTCTTATCAGAATTTCATTTCTATGGAGTTAAAAAAAAGGCTCGTTTAAATGGTTCGAGTTTCTTTTTTGAATCACCGAGCACCGCTTCTATATGATCAATCACGACCACTCGTTATCTTTTTCTCGCTGTGCAATCGTCGATGACTAATGGCTGTTTCTCCGGTATTCTGTTCGCGTCGGCCTCACTTGTCATTTCACGCGTTCAAAATATTAGCCGTATCTTACAATTTAAGAAATAATGTACAATATTAATGGACAACAATTGATGCATATACCCTTTGTTCGTTTTAATGTGGACCCCAGATTTGGAAAGTGGTTAACGGTAACCGTGTTGGCGGTGATGTAGTCATGTTGATGATATTATATTTTCCAAATGCAGATAACAATACAATAATGCATAGACTAATTAACTTATTAGTTAATTAGTCTATGCTATAATGTAACCTAATCGAACATAATAATACACTGTGGCTGGGATTATGATTACCTAAATTATTTGGGTAGTCTATTGAGGATTACTGCGCATTATAATATTTTTTCAATGTGTTCATATAATATTATTTTACCTATGTAAAGTTCCAATATCACAATAAATTGCCGATTTTTATGTATGTATTTTTTAAGTATTTTATACTGATGTCAAACAAGCTTAGAGAAGTACTATTTTAATTTATTTATTATTATTATTATATTTTTTTTTTTGACACGCCAACTAATTAAAATCTCGAAATTCTTGCAAAACTGACAAAAGATTACCGGTCATATTAACGTTTGGATTCCGATTTCAACCTGACATCGCAAATTAGTGTAATAAGCTTTCGATCATTGTGTCCACCCGTGTCAGAGACTAATGTGTGACGTTCAACAACCTATATATTATGGTATAGTCACATCATATTCGTAACTTAAGACTGTAATATATAACTTAAATTTAAATCACTT
Source organism: Sipha maydis (assembly GCA_034509805.1). NCBI lineage: Eukaryota > Metazoa > Arthropoda > Insecta > Hemiptera > Aphididae > Sipha > Sipha maydis. The sequence goes on along the minus strand of JASXSY010000019.1, from coordinate 142,524 downwards.
ATATTATCTTTTTCGTTCGTCTTGTCTATGGGTGTAATAAGGCATTTGTCGTATTCGTCGTTACGCCGAACGAATATTATATTATATTTTAATTAATATTTTAATGTTATAAACGGTAATTGTGATTTTGTTATGAAATTTAAGTCTGGAATCAGACTATGCCGCGACCCATATAGATTATCAAGCTGAGAGTCTTATCAGATGACTTTCTTCTCCATCATTATATTATAATACAGAGATCTTTGTTATCCTTAGGACATTTACATGAATTTTCATTATTCTCAATAATATGCATTGATATTTTGATATGGTCAACCATTCAGCGAGACGAAATAGTATAATATTAATATTATTTCACTGAGAATTGTAATAATGTGCAGCGTTGGAGAATGTCATATTATAGAAATTAATAAATAACAACTCTTTTGGCATGCGCACCGAAAACGCAATTCAAATATTATGGTCAAAACATAATGGTACACCATTGTGTTCTTAAATAAATCAATCCTCAAAAAAGATCACCTTAGGTCGAATTATCATCCCACTATATTTTACTACATAACACTTTCATAGGACTCCCCAAGGAGCTCTTCGTTATTCTACGACTGGATGTATACCATTTGTTAACCATTCATTTTTACTATTGAAAATAAAAAAATATTTAATTTTAGAATATATTATACGGGCAAAGTAAGAAATCGGACATTGTTATGCAATGCCCGGGTACTGTACATAATATTTTGGGTAATGTAAGAATGAACATTTCAACACTCATTATACAAAACACCCGGGAAAAGTAAACATATTCATGTTTCATTAAATATTCATGTCAAACCACCTTAAGATAAAAATATTAATTCTTCAGTAGGAGGTACCATATTGGATAATAGATTTAAAAACTATATATAATGACTATACTATAAGCAACTAATATTTGAAGTGTCTATTTTAAGGTTTTTTTTTTTTATAATTATTTAAGTTCTCAGTATGGTTATTTATTTGTTTAAAAATATATTTAATATTTTATCTTCGGTGCTCGCATAATATTTGCTTACTCCAACTTTTCCCTCGGAAATCGGGTATTATACACATTGATCGGGTACTGTCCACAATGTTCGATTTCGTACTTTAACATAAAAACATGGACATAATCGAAATAATTATTCAAGTGCATCGAAATTTAAATATCCAATTACAAATTCTACCTGAATGTCGAAAATTATCCAATATCGGTTCATCATTTACTGTGTTTGTATCACTCAATAATAAGTATCCGGCTCATGGAAATCCGAAGAGCAATGATAAATCGAGTGAGTTCCATTTCATTAGGCTTTCATTTCTATTCGATTGCATTGATCTGCTCTTGAACCTTTGTGGCCCTAAATGCCCCACCTCAAACTCAAGGAGGACCCAATTCACTTCCACTATATTTCCTTTCTGTTTTTCTTTTTTCTTTTCTTTCATTTTGGATTATCACAGAATCTTTAATGTTTTGAAGAGGGAATTACAAAATCCGAGTGATGGGTTAGAATGACTGAAATAAAGATGGTTTCAGACAAAAGTTGACTGACCTAGAAAAAAAAACCCTATGCATTAATATGTAGTAACTACTCTGATATTTCAACGGTTTTTCTTTTAATAAAACGTTTAATCAATTTTAAATTCAACGGCATAGCTAAGTCCTAAAAACCGTTAATTTATTAGCTATTTAGTCTACTCTTTGTGATAAATTTGTTTTTGAGTATAATATAATATTTTGTTGAAATAAAATTTATTATGCTTCTAATTTAATATTAATTAGATACCATTCCGATTCATGTTCTACTGAATCAAATAGAACAATTTTTATTTTGTGTATTTTTGCATTTTTAATGAATTTAAACGGGTTTAAATGTATATTTCAGTAAATGTTAGAATTTTTAAAAAAAAATAAAAAAATTTAAATAAACGATGTATTAAAAAAAAAAATTGTTCAATTAATATCAAAATGTTTCTCTCGTATATTTTAAATAGGCTCCTATAATGTAGATAGAAATTTGTTCACGTTATAAAAATTTACTATCGGACAACAAACACAGTTACAGATTTAATAACACTAAAAAAAAAAAAAAAAAAAAACATTACATTACATTGAAATGTTTGATTTACTCAACTTTATTGTAAATATTGTATTTTTCCTGAAAATTAAATTGAATACTCGTGTAGATTATAATCAAATTTTAATTGTTGATACTTAAAGGTAAAAAAAATGTTTTTTTTTCATTTATTTCTGTGTTACTTTTTTTTTTTAACTAAATCGGATGCGATATTTGTAATGTGTTTATTTTGACCGCACGTTTGGTTAAATGCGTACGAAACGCGTACAAATTCGTAATTGGATACGACTCGCAGCAGTTTTAAACGTACACACACGTGCACGACCGAGCCCTATCCTATGCACATCGATTTTCCGTTTGCCGACGGCGGTCGTACGCGATTGCAAAAAATATATAAGAAAAAAAAAAAAATAGAAAAATAGAAAAAAAGTTGAATTCGACGCGCGCGGGCGCACTGTGCATATTATAATTCGGTGTATTTCAACGCCTCGTCACTTCACCGTGAACGTACGGCGCGTATCGTCCGGGGTCAGGTCGTGACGCGGTTTATTTCTAGTTCGCAGCGAACGAACAATAACGTTTTTGGCGCTCGGACAAGCGATATCATTACGACGGTGGCGGCGGCGGTGCGCGGTGTCCTATCTCCGTTTTTCCGCGCCCGCACACACCGGCCAAGAGCATTTCCACGCGTTTCAACACCGCCACACGGCACCGACCGCCACGGCCACGCTGCACCGAAACGTTGTGCGGCCGACCGGGTAGGCTCGGTCCCAGCGTCCCCGCCGGCTCCACGCGCACGGCCGAGCGGTGGCCGAGAAAATATCGTTACCTTTACGCGCTCCAACGACATCCGGAGCCTTTGGTTTTATTTTTATTTTTTCCTACGCAAATCACGTGAGACGAACACTTTCGAGGCTCGCACCCGGCCGCATCGTTATGCGATCGTTTTATATTGTGTACCTATTACCGCGTACGAATCGCTTTTTCATTTTTTTTTTTTCTCTTCAACCGCATAAGACTATCGTGCATCGGTCAATGTTACATCGCGATAAACAGTGACAGGATTACTCGCAATAATTGATACCGACAAGCTGTAGGAAACTCCGTGAAATGCATAACTAATAAAAACGTAGACTATCGTTAACACGTAAGCATTAACGATAACTGCAGGAGCTCTTATACGTCGGTTTAAATTAACAATCGCAATGTTTCTATTGCTATTATCGTATGAACTAGTAGCTAATGGTCTTGATGAGGTTTGGAAAAAAAATATAAAAAAAAAAAAAAAAAAAAACGTCACGCTATACGAAAGTGTTTGGCGAGGTGAATATTGCGTTAGCCAATACTGCAGATTAGCAAGCCGTTTGGATGTAATATCTTCGTCTCTCCGACAACCGGAGACTGGAAAAAAGTACATTTTATAAAACTATATGCCCATGAGGTCGGGTAAGTGATTAAGTACGTACTTGTGCGCACGCTTTATTCGTCTTAGTAGACGCGCACTTCTGAACATCAAAAACATCATCATATCTATTATACTCTAAGATAATACGAAACGACCAAATCGATTTCCACGAGTTTGTTACACCGTACGATTCAAGGATAACGTGGTTAAAACGCACCACATTTTATTAATACGAGGCCGAACAATGACGTTTACGACAAATACCTTTGGATCCTACATGAAAATAATCGTATCTCGAACAAAGGTGGATCCCGAATAAATTGGCGAAGGGAGGTGGATAATTTTTCAAAAATTACTTTATCGCACATTTATTCTCTCGCATGGTCTGCAGGTTTGTATTAAAAATATGTTTTAATTATCTCAATTTCTTTACACGTTCAATTAATTTAAAATGTAATAAAAACCGTCTAAAAAGTCACGGGTTTTAATTTTTTAGTTATTTTTATTTTGCGATCGTTTCGATCACCTCCTCCATTTGATCAATTTCAGATTTCAATAGCGGAAGCGATATCATACCTAATGTACGTGTATACAGAAAAGAGGTGCAAACGCTACGGAAAGGATATTCGTCTCGGAAGTGGTCGTTTTCAAAAATCATTAATCGTGCTTGGGTAAGAATCCCTGATATTGAAAAAATAGCAGGACTTTTATACAACCTCAATTTCAATTTTCCTCGTCCTATGTGGTTTTCTCCCTCTAGTTTCCTTTTGTTTTTAAATAATATCGTACACGCATACCATTATGTGACACATTTATCCCGTTCTCTATTTGTCAGACGTTCAGTCGACATCTGAGTATGCGGATGTGTTACGGGGTAAACGTATGGATACTGTTTTCGAAACATGTGTCCACACTACTAAAAACGTTCGAGGTTAGGTTCCCGTCCGTCGTGGACCACAAAAGGATAAGTCAGCCTACTTAAAATCTATGAAATGTTATGCAGTATGTTTTGAATCGTTCTAGTCTAACTGTCGAGTTGTTCCGTCTAAGCGACCCCGGAGTCGCCATGTATACAATAAGTATTATTGCCCCACATACCACACGTTTCGGTCGCATATCAACGGTAAACCGTACATTGTTGACCCGTCAACTCAAGATTTGCTGATTTCAAATAGTGTACTTTTGAAAAATGTTCAAAAAATTATAAAAATCCGGTGGCCTCACGAACTTACCGCAAAACCAATATCCTCCGGTTTATTTTCACGGCTCGGTAACTTTATACATTTTAAAATTTCATCGAATTTAACGTTTGAGTGCATGAAATAAAGGTCTTAGCTCTAAATACCAATGGCAGACCGTTGAATCAGAAATTCCTGTACATTTTCGTTTTTAATATTCATTTTATTGTAATAGTCTAAAATTACAGAAAAAGAAAAAAAAATGAGATGTAAAATAATTATAATTATTCTTATAAATATCTTTTTTTACATTTTTCATAACATAATATGAAAGTTTCCATTCTTTGTCAATTAATTATTAATAATGTTGTTAATCACGTTTAGAAACAACATTTTAATCAATGATATGTTGGTTCCTAGATTTTTGGTTTATGATGGCTAAAAAAGATATATAAAGATTCTTTGAAAATACAACGATGCTGTTACTGAGTTTGGGGTTATATTATCATTCAATACAAAGTTATATAAGTTCCTATAATGTACATTATTTGACGAATAATGGAAACTTTCATATTATACTGTATACTCAGTTTACACAGATAGATATTTAATTGTTTCAAAAATTTGATTCGCTTATAATTATTTATCATGATAACGAAAAACCTATAAGTTATACATTATACCTTGAATGAAATCAGAATACGCTTGAAATATCTTTTTGTTAATACAATAACTGGCTATTAAATTAATCCTGGATTATTGAAATGCATAACATAAGATTTTGCTAGAATATTCGATTTTCGATTTAAATAAAATTTGTGCACAAACTATTTGTTTATTTACTTATGATTATGAATCATAATGATTTTTTTGTTGTGTTGTCGGAGATTAGTCATTGTAAAACTATATTTTTTTTATAAACATAGCTGATGACGTATGAAATGTACATCAAATGTGTTGTGGTGAATACGATTGCATAATAATATTTTAATACTCATAAACGATGTATTAAATGAGTTTTTATAGTAAACTGAATATATTTTAGAATTCCAATTTGGGGATTTTATTTGGAAAATGATTTATAATCAAACCAAGTAATGTCTACTTCGAGGATTATGTCTGGTTATGACCAGACCATATTTTTAGGGTGATGGGTGATACCGTAATGGATTAGTAAATGAGTAATATATAAATTAATTGAAAAGTTTTAACGTTAAGTTGACTATCTTTATTAGTTGACTTATAAATTTCATCACCTATCGTATGAATTGCTTTACATCAAAAACGAATAACGATAGGCAAATGAATAAGTATGTTTCGTGGATTTCTCTTTTATAGATTTGATAGATTTTGTCATTATAATTGATGTTTATGAATTGCAATAATTAAATGGATATAAAATACATAATTAAATGTATGGAACAGTGTAATGTTCTTAAACGCATTGTATTCGTAATTTGTAATTATAATTCGGCAATTAAATGATGTTTGTTGTATGTTAAACGAGGTAACGAAACTGATTAATCATTTTACAGGCGGTTAATAATTAGACAAATACGAATTTAATTTTCGAAATTTATTTTTGAATCATATGAGTTATAATACATCCGAGATTTCTCTACCCGGGGTTTCAAGCGCCTCGAGTAACGAGTATTCGATATATTCAGAGTTTTGTTTAAATGTCCTTTTTCCTGCACGCGCAAGATTGCGGTATATTATCTTATTTAGTATTGTGATGTGGAGACGACAAAAATACATGATGGTAAGATCATGACACAACTCGGAGACTCAATGGGGGCGCGGCTTTTGAATATATAGTCTTATGTCGGACGAAACAAAACGATTGGCCAAAGCGCGGTCCGGAAGAGGAAAAAAAAAATATCCGCGAGTACCCATTTACTACCTGGGAAAATAAGTATAATATAGATTACATGCTGACGAGACGGCGATACAACACGCTTACGAAGCGCATTAACGTGACGTCTGCAAAGATTTTAAAATCCTCTTCACTCTGTAATAGTAAATCTATTGACGTTAAGTTATCCGTATTGGAGTTGTGAATTTATGAGGGTCAATATCGTTTTTCCTAGCCCCTATACGCATTCCGATTTACCACCGTCAGTATTGTGATACAGAATCTTCTAAGAAAACGAGAAAATTTGAAATAATTCTCACAGAAGTTAAAAAATGTGTTTATTATTACTTTAAAATATTTTTATTATTATAAAAAATAAGGTCTACATTATATATGATATTAATTTGAGTTCAACAACATAAAAAAAAAAAAATTATATAATAATAAAATATGCTATGAATTTTTTTCTTCTTTCACAGACACTGTATACAAGTATAGAAGTATAATATTTTTGTTGTCCCTGCCGAAGTGATGAAATTACCGCTACGGAATGGAACAGAAATTTACAATATTATGATTGAGTTTTGTGGTGATGGGGTGAGCGAGGTGAAATAATTCAATTACGTTATATCGATAAAAGCATATAACTTGATGTTTACGACGGCTTACTGTACAGGTAACGTTTTGCAAAGATTCAACAAACTGTACACGATTTTAATGAATCGGGAAAAGTTTTCAATAATATTTAATATAACGAAAATTTACTTTGTATTCACATTTTTTATTTAAAAAGTAATCCAACGGCAAAATTATATTCGGTTCCAAAGACACGCATAACTTTTGACCGAAACGGCTACCTGATAATATATAGAATATCAATAATAATAATAATAATAATAACAATAATAATAATAATAATAATAACAATGCGAATTATAATAATGGATTTTCTATGGTTTCAATATTTTATTGATTTTTTTCGATTAGATGCAAACATTCTTTATAAATCAATAACAACGTATTAGAAACGTCCTATAATTTTTTTACGTTAAAATTGTTTACATTATTGTACTGTATAATGTGGCAAATTTTAAGTATTCGATTTCCTTTAATTCATATAAGAGTTTCCTAATAGACGTGTTTTAAAATTTTTTTAAACGTGTAATTGGAAGCTGTAGTGTATATCAATAGTAAAACTAATGTATATACCATTATATATGATTCGCTTTATAAAAATTATTACAATACATAACGTACGTATATCATTAATATAAAATCAATATATTATATTTAAAAAAATATTATAGTTATAAACGGTTATTTTTTTTTCGTTTGGGTGTTAATGAATAGAAAAAAATAACGATATAATGAAAAATTAGAGTATCAAAAATTACTTTAGATTATTTTATTTGAAATTTGGGAAGGGCAAGGAAGTGATACATTTATAAGACAATAATATATATGTATAATTATAAATAATAATATAAATATATATTTATAATAGTGCAGTATATATCTGATAGGATATTTTCTTCTTTTTCACCACGCATTCGAGATTATTTTGTATCGAAAAATGTACCAATTTAGTGCTACATATACCATCCGGAGGTTTGTGAAAATATATATATAATAAAATCGGCATTTTTATGTCCAGCTTAAGGCGATGCGAGCTCGGGCATAGCGCGTATTATAAAGACTAGTACGACACCGGAACTCGAAGGCTGTTATGAGTTGATAAGGTCTGGGGCGGAAGGAAGATTGGCACTGGCTGGATCGGTAGAACAGGGTGAAGGGAACTTTTGGCTGCGGTGTATGGGGTAGAAAAAACCGAGGGAAACTAGAAAGAATTGGATGACAATAAGAGGGCGAGAGCAAATGTACGAGGTAGGGAGTATGAGGGGAACTATATATACTGTATAATGTTACGATGAGAATAATATCCCCGATCGTCGTAAAAATAAAAAGAGAACCAGACTCCCCGGTATCGCCGAATCGTATACAAGTTAATGCATGATGTACAAATTGAGTTATTTATGTACTGGTAATTTTTTATGATTTCACGAAACGCTCGTGGCCACGGTAGAGGTGGCAGCGCAGGGAGAGATTTTTACTATTCCTCCTTTCGAATTCAAAAGTTTTGTTTTATTTTTTATTCTGGTTGGGAGAGGGCAGTATAAAACCGTGACCTCCATAAATGTGAAGAATTTATCAAACGATTTATGTATTTCTGCTGCGATATACTTCCGGTTCGGTTGCCGCCGAGGCAAAACGTCCGGTATCGCCTCGTCGTTCATTCGCCGCAACAAGCCACATATACCCACAGCTATCTTGTCGTAAAATGTAACGTCAACTTGTAGAGGGAAAGAGAAAGAGAGTGAGAGACAGAGTCATATTTTCAATTACTTTCCGCGTCATTCAATTATCGTGTTATGAAATCGTTCAAACGGTCCATATTTTTGGTTTTCTTTTTTTTTTTTTTCGGTTCTAGAAAAACAATCTACAACACTTCGAATGATGAGCAATCTCTGCTTTATAAAAATATACTTTTGTGTTTCAATTAAAAAAGAAAAATACCATTTACGTTTTTATTTATGTATACGAATCGATTTTTGTCCTTCCTGAGATTTATAAAGAGGCCGATCACTTAAACTAATACGATACCAAGAAGAGAAAAATGTATTTTCCAAAATATTACAAAAGGTCTTTAGTGTTCAACGACCCTGTTGTAAATATGATGGAGATAAAGATTGCGTTTAATGATTTACACGACTTTGAACGAAAACTACGGTGAATTTATTGGATTCTAAAAATGATAAATGGTCAACTACTGAATCAATACTTTTAAAGGAATCGATATCGGGGTGGTCGTTCGTGAAGCATTCGACAGACACAGCTAGGTTTTACAGTAAACACTAATTCTATATAGGTGTACAACATACATATATTGTAAAGTGTAATAAATTATATTCGTACTGCGTCATCAATATTTAAAAATACGTACTCTCTAAAGTAAGTTTATAACAATTACAATGAGTGCCTTTTACAATTATTCGATTAAATAAGATAGTTTTGATAAATACATAATTAGAGGATAAAGAAAAAAAATAGAATGATGATAATAACAACGTCAATGTATTTTATATATTTTAAATTTGACAAAACAAAATATAACAATATGAAATAATTTACCAACTGAATATATATCTCAAAAAGATAATTATAATTGGCTTTTATATACTAATGCTGTAAAAAGGGAAAGGAAATACTTTATAATTCTTATAAATTCAGAGGCGAAGGAATTGTATCATGTTTAAATATTATAAGAAAAAATTGATACATTTTGATAAAAGGAAGTAACATCAGCATAGGATGGTTTGGTGTAAGTGGCACTATAAAAAGTTTTAGAATACTTTTGGTCGAAGGAGTAGGAATTAAAGGATCTTTTTTGACTGGACGGATAAAACATTAACATTTTTTATATTCTTGACGACCTTTTTAGTTGAGAAGGATGGCTGCCATCACACAGTACACAAATGGTAGGACTGTTACGCAGTTTGGTGCACTTATCTTAGGCGTTGACTTCTTCATACCTAATGCAACGTGGATTTTGGTAGCAGTGTTTCCTGGTATTACCGCAAGACTGACATGTGTGTAACTGTGGTGGAACTTTGCGCGGGTGTGGTTTTTAAACTATTATCTTAGTGTTTAGAAAAAAATCAACCTTGTATATGTTTAAGTTGTGAGTATTTTTTTTTAATATCAACAAAAAAAAAAAAAAGTGACAAAAGTTTAATAACTAAAATCGTTTAGTATTATGTACGTTAGTGACATAGTGTTTAAAATCTGAGAGTCTGGAAATCATGTTATCATATGACGTGGTTAAGTGGTTATCTCGAATTACAACCCCGTAAAACGCGAATAACATTTGGCTGATAGAAATGAAAATTGACATTGATTTTCATTAAATAAGATAAAAATAAATTATAATGATCACTGAAATATTTGCGGACGATAACATATAAAGGTGTTTATTGTATTACATAATATAAAGACGAAATCTAAAGCGTTTAGTTAGGACATTAAATTTAAGACGAAACCGGAGATATTACTCACATATTTAACGTGAACTACCAGTGGTTTTGGTGTAATGTTTTGGTACTAAAATAGTTCAACAACTACGTTCTTGCGGTGCGAATATGTTATACCAAAATCGGAGGTAAAAAAAGACTACTATAATTAACGTATATTTATTCAGGTTATACCGTAGTAACATTAGCGTGTTCTTGATTGTTATGTGTAAATACTCTCATACTCACACACACACATATACTTACATTTATACTTATAAATATTCATAATAAAAATGTAATAATGTATTTTTTACAGACATAACCGTATATTAATTTAGTTTTTATGTACTTAAAAAAAAAAAAAAATGCATATGCTTTAATTATTCACCCGTAGTATGTGTGCAAATCGGAGAGATATTAAAAAAAATCATCAAAATACCACTTTAGTAGTATCCGTGTTTAATACCGGTTATCAAATTATCCGTAAAAAACTGGCGGTAAAAATAACGTTTCGAAGAAAATTGTTATCCATACAAGCTCGAATAGACCGAATATTTAATTAGTTGGCGATAAGTGACTATGTTGTTAATATCACGTGTTGCATATTTTACTTTAGTTTAATCGTACATAATATATATATATATTGTAGAATTATTTATTAACTTTGTCCGGATTTATTGCCCTTCTCAACCGCTACAAGTTATACAAATTGTTGCAGGCTAAAATCGATCGATAGGTTTACGAATTAATGTAAAATAATATTTTTATATAGTTAATTGCCAATCCGTTGGTGATATAAAGTTAATTAATCTAAAGTGAAATCGATAAGCACTACAATATAAATTTGATTATCAATGTACAATATACCTACCAATGAAATTCGGTGATTTCTTCTCTTACATGGAGCACATGACATTAATCGTTTTCTAAGTTTAAGCTTTACGTTGAAAATGTAATTTATATTTAATTTAATTTTAAACAACTAGGAAGTTAATTTGTATCTCTAGTAATTTTGGCGGAGAGCAATTCAATAGGATTATTTTTTTTTAAAAACGTTGACGGTCTAACGTCACAAACAACTTCATTAATTATTATAATCTGATTTTATTTAGATTTTACATATTTTTTTTTTTTTTTAATTTGCAGAAAAATAATGTTACATAGTACTTACTTCTTGTGTTTATAATATCTCAAATATTATATTATATTATTGTAATTTTTACCAGACAGGCATTTATCGAGCAAAACACACGTATGTATGTAAAAACTTATAACATTATTCCAGTGCTTGGGCCAGGTGCGGTATAAGGACGCTCTTGAGCTTATGAAAAATAAATTAAGTATTAGACATAATCCTTACTTCCACACATACGTAAGTGCGCTGCATATTTATTAGATCCGAAATTAGATCGAATTTCCCGAATCCGGAACTGCTTAACCCATTAATCCTTGTATGGCAACCCGTATTATATTAATAAATATTAATATTAGGGTATTTAAATCCATTGGTATGTACTTCAAAGTCATAGAAATAGCTATTAAGTTTTTGGTTACAGATACTGCAAAACAACTATCGAAAAACTTATTCGAGTACTCTGTATTAACAATAATTTACAAGGCTCTTATTTTAAGTCATAGGTGCATGTAATTTCTCTGATGTTAATATCCAGAATATTAATAACGGGTATCAATAATATTTCAACATTCAAATGCGGTAATTTCTAAATGCGTTTTAATCGAACAACGGTAGTGAACCGAGTTGTGTTTCAGGATTGGTGGCCGAAACGATTATTGTTTCGTCGGTGTGGTGTTATGTAATGGTGTATATATCGTGTTATTATATCGTGCGTATTGCTTACATTTCACTCGGACATTCGTTCAGAACACGACGATTTATCGTCGTTCTCAAACGTTTGTACACTGTACCCGAACACACGTCCGCAACACGACTGCAATACATGTAACATTGACGCATTCTGTCGTATTCACTCAGAAGTGATGTTTTTCCTCGTTTTCAAGTGTTATTAAGTCAATATTGTAATAACTCTGCAACTGACCCGAAGTGTACTTCCAGGCGTACCGTGTTATTTTTGGAATAATATTATATTACATTGCAATCGGTTACCGTAACAATTTTTATTAAATGTGATGTTATGTTGAAATTTTTATATTTTAAACCTATTCTTTCCGAAAATATGCAATATATGTGATAATGAATGAAAACTCAACCGTCAAATTGTTTTATGAAAAAATGGTGAATAGAATATAGATTATAGAATACTATATTTACATAAAAATAACTATAGAAATAAACTGAACGCTGCTCCTGGTTTAAGAATATATCATGTATTTTTTTAACTTGATTTGAAAAACAATGTTATTACAAGGTCAAGGATTTCACTGCATTTTTATACTCTTATTACTATTCTTTTATTCACATATATGTATACAAATATTATATATATTAATATTTGTATGTATCTTATTACAAAATATAAAAATATAATCATACTGATTTGAAATTTGACTGTTAATTATGAATTACAACATTTTAAAATATCAGGTAGTAGAATAGTAACTGCTTTGAACGGAACCGCAGTTGAATGCAATATATTTGATCGTTATACTTAAACATTGTCAATATAATTATTAAAGTATGGCTACAATGTAGATTGAAAACAATGAGGCGTACTCTTTATCATTATTTCTGATTATTTATTCCTAACCACGCTCTGATAATTTATTAGTGTTTATTCATCTGTTATACGTGAAAATATTACTAGTGATCAAGCGAAACGCATGAATACCTAAAAATATTCTCGACAAAAATATCAAATTAATTATTCAATATTAAGTACGATATAATACGAGTACTTAAATAAATATTTATTATTATATTATAAATACAAACAATTTATGATAATACCATCGTTAAAGAATTATTGCAGAAATCCTTTGAATTTAATGAATGTGCGCAATCTATTATTTGCATTAGTAACTCGATTTGATCAATTTTTTAATTTTAAGATCATAAAGCTTATCAATCGCAATGTCATCTACCTACACACTATATATTTAGTAAAATTTAAGGATAATACTTTTTAAAAGTGTTTTATATGGACTTCATACTAAATTAACCTACATACTAATTCGAACTACTTGCGATTACTGTTTAATTTTTTTTCTACTTATTTTATTTGACAATCATTATTTTTTAACAAGCTTAAAGTAAAATAGTGAGAGAAGAGAGATATTCTAACACAAAACATCTAGCATAAACAATACTCAATCTAGACTACTTGTGGCCGGTGTCCATACCTCAGTATGATTTCTCATATCGTTTGATTTCTTGTTTTAAATCGTTCTCACGGAACGATCACGTTTTTCCGTATTAAAATTATCGAATACTTGTTAGTTATGACCTGGATATAAAGATACAAAATTATGATAAGAATGCGTATTTCTACGATTGAGATACTATCATAATAACATACATATATTTTCAATCCTTTACATGGGACAAATAATGTGGTAACACAACCATTGTGTTACGTTTTGCAATTCAAAAATCAATCAAAATGTCGTTTCATATAATGTTAATTTTTTTTTCATTTTTTTCAACGTTTTTTCTTCGGTCACTAGAGTTTTGCATGATTTCGCCTCGCTTGCTACGACTGTGAGTAAATTAATAGTAATTTGTGCGTTTGAAAATTATTAAGACCTATTGATACTGATCGTGTCAATGATTCTTAAAACTTTTAAGAGCACTAATAAACAATATTATTGAACCATTCCAATAACGCGTTTACGCATAGTAATACCATAATCTGATGATATCCAAACTGACGAGTAATAGTTCGAAGGTATTGTGGTCACGCGGACTAGGCAAAATAATGATTAATCATTGAGCTGACAATGGTCAAGTAAACTAAAACTCAGCTAACGGTAACCGTGGTTGGTGGTCTGCAAAATATACGGAGTGAATTTATAAGGTTTCGAACCGAGAACTTGCATCAAAAACCCTTCGAAATCCGTTATAAATATTGCGTTTATATGTATATCGTTCTAGGACGTTGTATAAAGAAAAACAACAATAGAGATCACAAAAAATTATTTATCACATTGGCATATTATAATATATGCATACATGGTTTTTATTTTTTATTAAAGGAATCACTGAACATTTTACCACTTTTTATTTGCCATTATCGTGTACGATTTATTACTGTTACTATTACAACATTTTAAGAGAAATTATTGTGGAATATCCATTTATTTTGCGATATCATTTATTACGCGTTATGAATGAAATTATTATGTTCACGGGTTCCACCCCTTCACAAATACAAGTATGTTAATATTTAAATAGTAATTGCAGTTAATAATGAGTATAGTTTATAATTATAGTTTATAATGAGGTCTATATATATATATATGTGTGTGTGTGTGTGTGTGTGTGTAATTTTTGATTGATTTTTTTATGTGGATCAAAATAACATATACTCCAGCAATTTGAGCGACTAGGGTACATATTTTGGTTGTTCGGCTACTTTGTCCATAACCAATGTTTGATTACCGTCCGTTTTATTTAAAATTGTATTTTAATTTCTTAAATACGCCGAGTAACATTATTTTGATAATTATTTTAATATTACCAGTAAAACAAAAATCTGCACGATTATGATTCTTGTCAGGATTTAAACGAAAACGTTTAATTGTCAGTTAATTTCTCAATATTATTATTATTATTATCTATATGGAGAAAATATGTGGGGCGTAATGTTTAATGTATGCAAAATTTGTTTTTACTATTTATAAATAATACTTCAAACAATAGTTTAATAATTTATAACACATTATTCAACGAATTGTAATAGTTACGATTGTATAAATGGGGTCAGGAATCATACAGTACTCTAACAATGGTATATAAAATATAAATATTTGAAATATAATAAAATGTTGAACTCAGAAGCACAAAATGTAACTATTAAATCATATTTCTACGTTTTTAATGATATTTTCTTCGGCCATCAATTGTGTATTTATTATATTTTTCAACACAATATTCCATAGAAATTAAAAAAAGTTCATACTCCTGGAAATGAAAAATTTCAAAATGACGGTAAAATTTTACTCGATAATGCAGGGGTAGGTAATATACGTACTTTTATTCAATTCCAAGTATTTTTAGAGATTTATTGGCTTCTGAAGAATTTACCAAGATATTATTCCTTGTTGCATCTTTGTTACGTAAATGCACTTGTGTGTAACAAATATTAATTTACTGTTAGTATTGCAGTATATTTTATTCATCTGTCTAGCTATAATAAAAATTTGTATACGTTAAAATCTTAATAGCATTATGCAATGAAAAAAACCAAACACAAAACGAGTTATGTTCGTTGTACGTTTCCAAATTCAATAACTATATATTTAAACAGGCTAAGTTCGATGAAAATATATTTGATCTCTTACATAGTCGGAAGTATTACAAATAACATTAATGATGAATACAAATATCATAAAAAATAATTTATGTCCATAGATTATTAATAAAATAAGAGATACATTAAAAATGTATTATTACAATATAAATTATATTAAACTTATTTATCATGTCCGTTCTTAAATTATATAACGATGTTGAAATTTTTTAAAAAAATAATTGTATTTAAATGTAAAACAAAATGAAGTAAAACTATATGCATTAAAAATGATAAAAATATAAAAATATCATAAATATTATGTGCTTGGTATTATCCAGACGTCATAAAGAATACGGAAACGTTATAATTTTTTATAAATACTAAATCTAATTTAAGTAAAGAATGCATTTACTATAAAATTTAAAGTATTTGTATATACGAGTATAAACGTACTATACAAATAAAATATAAAATATGATATTATTATATATATGAATAGTGGTAGAATAATTGTTTGATATTATTATTGCAATAGTATTATTAATGCGGCTCATAAGGCTATTAATTTTTCTGTCGCTAATGATATGCTATACTGTTATTAATTATGTAGCTTAAGCGATGACAAGTAATAAGCAATTCAATAACTCTATTTTACTAATGTTTTTAAGTTCATATTTAGCTTGATTTTTTCTAAAATACATCAAATATCATAAGACAAAAGCATGAATTTTTATTTCGAGCTTTTCGAGTACTATTCTTAAAAAATATCTACAAATCTATATAATATAATGTATACCAAGTGTGGCCAAAAGGTCGATTGTGACATGAGTTCGAGTCGATCACGAGTTTTTTTTCAAGTTTTTTCGAATTCTTTCAGAATAGAGTTAAAATATTTATTTATTTCCTTAAATTTTTACATCTTTGTTCAACACAAAAATAAAAAAACTATGATAGTAACAACTAATAAAGAATATATATGGTAATAATATATAGCTTCAAATAACTATGAAAAACGAAATTATACATTGAAATAGAATAGCTATGTAGGTATGTTGTACATATTCTAATGGATATTTCGTATTAAAATAATTGTATTTATTGCTTCGTATAAAATAATAAAATATTTATTAAAATACATATTATGTAAAATTATAAAATTAAAGTTATTATTACTAATTGATATTTTAAACCGAATAAATAAAGGAAGTATTATATGCATGTATATAAAATAAATTTTTGCTAGTTACAACCAGTTTTTTTTTTTTTTTTTTTTGGTCGATCGTAACAACTTAGAAAAGCTCAGAAGTCAATCATAAGTCTTTAAAATTTGGCCACCACTAATGTTTACGATTTGTTTGAAATGCATGGAATCTAATTAAATATACAATTGTGTAATCTTTTTAAGCATCCTTTTACAGTTTTTATTTTTTTTTTATTTAAACAAAACTACATTTACAATCTGTATGTAAATTTGGTTATACATAATACTATATGCAAGAACATAAAATAAAGTGGGGAGGGAGGTCCACCAATGTGGATATCCTCAGACTTGTGGAAAGGAAGAAGTTTATTTAGTTAATTAATACAAATCAAAGATATCAATACAAAGACATCTCGACACCAGTGTATTTTTAATCGACGTGAGAGATGAATTCATTGGCTGAATTTTATATAAATGGATTTGTGTGATTGATTGATTTTATGTGAATATTTTTAACATCATTTTTAGTTATAAAATAAACTGTTTCAATTTTAAGGTTTAAGTGTAATGAAATATACATATATATATATATATGTATATAAATATATATATATATATATATATATATATATATATATATATATATATATATATATATATATTTATATACAATGGCTTAGATGTTATTCGATGAAGAGAGATTTATTGAAATTCCTGTATAGTATGTATTTAGGATGGTTTTGCACATCCTCATATTTGAACGCCGTAGGCCCAGACGGGTTATAGCATTGATTTATATATTAATATTTTGTTGTTGATTGAGAGCTTGGACTTGGTAATATGACGTAATGGATGAATTCTGCTGTTCTTATAGAATAATATTACTCTTAAGGATGTTCTTTATGAAAGAAAGACGGATTTGAAATGGGATTGAGAATTGTGCAAAATGCGTTTCATTAAATGTATAGGGACAAAGGGATGAAGGAAAGTTGAAAAACTAACTAACCATAAGGTCTAAACTTAACGCACTTGGATCGTACAGCACGACTTTCCACACGAGTGGAAAATATATTATTTTCAAACGAATTGCATCTCGATTACGATCTATAGTTATAAAACTCTCATTCCAAAAAGACTCCGCGAAAATAATGCACGCATTTGATTTGGAGTACAGTTAAGCTCTTGCGAAAAACGTTTAACAAACATGTACGCAAATTAATATTGCAATGGTTGTTACGAAAATCGTATGTACTGCGAACAATTTCGTGGTTTTTGGAGAGAGTTTATTTTTGAGTTCGACATAGTTAACAGTCTCCAAAGTGTTCATTCTAAGGATTCGCGAGTTGAACTGTATATACTTTTGGCAGGAAAATGCTGTATAGGTAAGAGGTCTCATAGAGACTTCATTCTTAATATCTGTTGTTGAGAAAACGCATAACTTTTATACGAACAATGTGCATATCTCGTTATTTCCCCTTACTTATCACGTAACCTTTATGATACCCCGTATTGTAACCGTGTTCATTGATCCACGATTAAATTGCGACGTTCCTGGTATGAAAATGTTCTCAGCAATTTTGTTCCGTTCACTTTCAGATCGAAAGCAAGTACGATTATGATTTACGAATAATAGAATGGCATAGAATGGATCAAAATAATAGAATCACATAGAATGGGTCCAAATCGCAATTTTTCAGCACTACAGCATGATATCGTTTCGCATCTGGTGATTTGGATTCGGGTCGACGGACTGTCGGATGAAATAATAAACCTCATTGCTACAGAATATGATGCATATTTGGTAAGTTTATCTTTTTTTCCTTATTATAATTGAACTCGCGAACCTCAGCTGACCGAAGTAAGTTTACACGATACTAATTGTAAGAAACTAACAGGAATTATTAAATCACAGTATTTTGCCAAAGACGTAACAAGTGTTATGGTACCGTTCGCTTGTTAATAGCAGCTGATACATAATATGTATATTATACATAGTCAATTTAAAACATTATGTATAATAAATCTCTCCTTTTTCGTCACTATCGAACATGTAACGTCGGTTTCAATTCGAAATGGTTAGATTATTAGTGTATTCATTAGTACGCATGTAGAATAAATTATACCGACAGTACAGTAGTAGGTAGCAGGAATATATTTTGGAGTTTTGACGTGGATATTATCTTCACCCCTTGTGCATATAAATTTATAATTTATTAATTTATTATTTTATTATTTTAATATTTATTTGTTTTCATTTAAGAACTTTAATGGCTTATGAGCTTGCAAATTAATACAAATTCTAGACTATTAAAATATAATAGTAATACAAAAGAGATTGTCTCCGTAAACTAGACTTGTCATGGAGAAAAGAGTTCTTAAAATAACTTCTTGCACTTACTACATAAAAATATTTAAATAATTATTTAGTTACAATTTAAATCGATCGTAGTTAATTCAGTGATTACAAGTTTAAATTTGTAAAAATTTTAAATATTTTAGAGTTACAAAATAAACGCAACGATCCAATTTGAATAAAACAAAAAAAATTGATCTAAAATAGAAATTAATTTTTTTTTTATTTACTATTTTTCATAAAATTTAAATATTTTAAATAAGCTAACACTAATATTTAATTTAATTTCTATCTGAATTCCAACTTAATTAGGGTTTATTTTCCAAATTCTATTTTAAATACTGGAATTAAATACTTATTAATTAATTTCAATCTTATACCATAGTTATGTTTAAATTTCAATTTTTGAATAACAAGAATAACATATTTCCTAATAAATGTTGTATATGTAATTGAAAGAAATTTAATAAATTTCATTCTCTATAAAAAAAAAAAAAAAAAAAAAAAAACAATATATAAAACATCTCATAGTATTTATTTAAAAAATATTTAAATTTATATTTATATTGAAGACACCGCTCCAACTTTCAATACCATAGGAATAAATAGTGTTGAGCTATTGCGATATAAGTATAAACCATAAGTGTTGCCGCCGCAACAATATAAATATACATTTTGATGATTAAGAAATTACGGCCTCAGGAGGAAATAGTTGGTCACACACACACGCACATAAATGTTATCTGTATGGTGATTTATTTGTTTTTGTTTTAAATGTGTGTGAATTATTTAAATTAAGTCGCAACTCGTTATCGGCAATCGGCTGTTTCTGTGTCGCCGTAGTGCAGTTGTACGAGATCTACAGCTAGTCGTATAAGTGAATCGCGACTTGTTGTTCGGCAATATTAATATTTTGTGTGCGCAAATCGTCGCAGTACAAAATTTGATTTTTATATTTTTTCTAGCTTTAATAGCCAGTTATTAAATTGAAAGTGCCACCCGCCGTGGGTATAGTTTTTATTATATTTATATTTTTATTCTATTAATGATCTAAACGTGTACGCGAATCGACATAATAATTTATATTATATTATACGTGCGCGAATCGCCGTTATTATTATCCATATTATTTTAATTTATATTATATTATCAGTAACCATAATTGTTAACATTATTATTTGTATTGCGTGTGTGTAATTTTTTATACAGGCTCTAGGTAGCGGCTGACCAGCAGTGCTCGGACATAATTGTGAGTTATTTATTTATTTGTTAATTTAGTATTTTTACCTCTGTGCCAAGCAGGCACTTGAATTATAATATTATTATATTATTATACATTGCTTAGTGTCGTGCCAGAAGGGCTTTACATTATTTTTATACTTAATTAGCCCAAATAACTGCTAGTGTTTACATATTATACATTTATACCTTGTTGGTCCAGAAGGGCCAGATTATATATTTTTATTTTATTGTGTTCAGCCATAAGGGTCGTGCACTTTTATTTTGTATTATTAAACATAATTTATAACAGTCAAACCGTTTGTTACCATTATTTGTCAATTGAGATACCTTCTTCTTAGTTTTTAATTATTGTGAAAACACCCACATATATACTCAATAACACACAAATACACATTATACACAACACGCACTACATAGCTCGAAAGTATTTTGCTCGGCGATCCCGATCACTGCTGTTTGAGCTATTACACCACTACACACTCACACACCCACCTGTTCCTCCAATCATCTTAGACCTAGGTGTTAGTGGGACGCAATATAAATTGGTGTCTGGGTGCGCGTATTACTATTGTACTCTACCGGTCTGTGCAATAAGAAATATTTATAAATATTTTCGATCAAATACTGTGTATATTTTTATATAGGTAGCATGTTTCACGATAATAAATAATAGTATAATATATAATATTTTTATTCGCCTCCCCCTTTCCCTTAAACAAGCTTCAGTCCCGCCACTGGTAAATAATGCATTTGGTTAAAAAAATCGTGAGTGGCTAAATAATCACATACATTTACATTGTTTTCCATTATTTTCATGGTCGCAAATAAAAATTAAACATAGCAATGGTGCTACACCCCAACAAAATTCCTGGGAGAGCGCAAAAATTAAATAATTGCATTTTATGCTGAAAATTGCAACGGTCAATATTGCCTATTTTATTTATAAAAACTTCAACATATTTTATATTCATTTATGTGTTAAATTAAAAATACATAAGGGCAAATTTTAAAGTTTTATCCCGGGCACGATACTTGGGTGCTACTATAACTGACTATAAATGTTCTCCAAACCGATTTTAATACTCGAACATAATACATTATTATATCCATACGATTTTCATTGCATTTTTGCATTTGGGAAAAAAAAATATTATACGTTTATGAAATATTTATTTTATCATTGTATCTTATATCTTTGTAACTGCTCAATATCCTTCAAAGCATTCTTATTCTGTATAATCAATAAATTATGACGAGATGCCTGTAGATACTGGATTTATTAATTTTCAGTTTTTTAAACGCGTGTTACGATAATAATGTAAATATTAAACATCATATATATACAAAGAATAAGGCGCTTTAAAAAAAATGTGACAATGTATAATTCTTATCGTGTTAATCTGTGCTTAATATTATTTCTATTATAATATATTCAGCACTTAAAATCTTGTTATTATAATAAGTTTATTTAATATTATACTGCAAAAAGAATTATATAATATAAAACTATAATACTAAAAATGTATTTCTTGTAATAAATATTTGTGGTAGAGATAGAGGACAATATTAAACAAAGGAATATTAATTAATTACAAGTTTTATTGATAAATAAATAATATTTCATTAATAACTTAAATATTTAATATTCCTTGTACCTAAAAAACTTCTATAACGACTGCGTCAGATTTTTGTTTAATAATGTATGTATACTTTCAATCAATAAATGGCAAATATTAAATCAGAAACACACATTTTATGTTGAATATAATAAATTATGAAAATAAATGATTCTGTAAATAATAGAACAATTATTACCATAAAAAAGTCAAACATTATAAAATTGTCACCGTATATTTGTGTTTTCCATTCTTATTAATATAAGCACTTAATTATTAACTATCGCTTGTATGCTAAAAAAATTTTTTCTCGAAATATTAATTGTTCTATATAATACAAAAGCAAAGAGTGAATTGTATTTTGGTTTTTTAGTCCACATATAAATTTTTTCTATATTTTCTTAATTAATCATGGGCATGTCAAAAAATAATATTTAACATATCGATTGGCGAGAAAATTTTAATTTTCCGTACTAATAATTTCGATTTTTTGCTTCACATGTTTCAGAACGTTAATTGTTTTCCAATGTCTCTTTCACACTTACGAATAAAAAATTAAAACCAATCAGTATATCGGACTTTGCGACACGGTGCAATTCAATACAGTAAAACCAATGTATTCAATCTCTGATGAACATTTATAATTAAAAATATATAAATATGTATAATACACATTTTTATATTATAATTCATATTATTTGTATTATAAATTATGGCGGTTTGTTATTTTGCTATTTAATTATATTTCCAGTACATGAGTGTAGCTAAATTGCCTATACAACGTGCCGTTTTACTAACAAATTGTGATTATAGTAACGATATTCTTCTAGTGGAGTATATATTTTTACAAAGTAATTAAAGTAAAGCTCATACGTAAGTATTTCTTTATTTGATTTATTTTTAAAATATTTTATAAATATAATTATGTTTTAAATAATTCTAAAATGTAGTGAAAAAAAAAAAGGATAAAATGTACAGTCTTATTTATAGAGAAAAAATTAGTTTGATTATTTAATACTGTATGATTAATTTAAATTATATAATTTAAAAATTTAAAAATAATAATTGCCGTTACATTATTTTTTAGTATAAATTTCATAATCTTAATGTTGAAAATTCCTTAACTGTAGCGCCATCTATGATACTGTTTGACCGAGTTTGACGAGACGCTAAATAACGTTTTACAACATTCTTAAAATTAACTTGAATCGTTGCTAACATAAAATATATATAATTTGAAAATAAAAATGTTAATATTTGAGGAATTTCTTTAACTTAAATATCATGTTGGTTATTAAAACCAGATTTTTATAGAAATATAATAATATTAAATTAAATAAACGTGAAAATTACACTGTTTTTATAATATTTTTAAACTTTTTAAATAATTTTTTAAGACAAAAAAAATTACGATGATAACAACATCCAATTAATCCTTCATTTTAAATGCTGAACTTTGAGAAAAAAATAAGAAAATAAATAAACGATTTTCCTGAATTTTTAACTCTAGACAAGTTCTAATTATCAGTCAAAATACAATACACATCAATTGACTTTGTCAAAAGACAAACATTATGAATAGGTAAAAATTCAATAACATTGTCATGTTTATTTTTAAGTTTTTCGTTAGGATAAAGTAAACATATATTGAAAAAATTATAAATCATTCCCGATGCAAAGCATTTACGAATAAAACCGGCTTTGAATAGATCACCGTAAAAAATTGTGTATTTATATGTTAAAAGGTTTTCATCTTTTTTAGTTGAATTTGAAATGTTTTATTCCAAATATTAGCATTTTGATTATCACCACGCTATACATAGAATGTTTGTAATTAGAATATTACACTACAAGATGACGATACGTACCGTATTTTACGTAGCCAGAATCGTTATTCAGTAGGATATTATGTTAGTAATAATTATAATCTGAGTGAAGATTAGGAGTGGTCATCAATCACTGTCGGTTTGTACATTTAGTCAGTTTTCGTGTTTTTCGATAAAATAACTTATAATGTAAGTAAAATTACCCACTGAAAATTAAAAAAATCTCAATCCCAAAAAAAAAAAAAAATATTTAGTAAGTATGATCTATGTTTACCATTTTATTTAAGCTTCATAGATAAATTAACTTTCTTTTAATTTTAATCTGTTTTCATGTTCAAGTTCATTATTTACTTTATTAAAATGATATCGTTGGTAATCAATGGTTGTTGATGATTTTAAGTACTTTAAGTGAGGTTAACAACAAACCAAAATAAAATAATTATTTAAAGTATATTGTATGCTATTTATGTTTTCTTTAGCTTCCAGAATTTAAACAGTGGCTGGGTGTTTTACGAAATTCTTTAAGTGAATTCGACGCAAAAAATCACATTCTTCGTAAGTAGAGATAAATAATTCTTGTAGTTTCTGTCAACGAAACAATATCATTTTATCAAAATATAAATGTTCTCAGCTTAACAGAGTGTAAGGACGTGATATAAGTATCATCGTCTTGTTTGTTATTTCTTAGCGAAACACACCTTTTTGGTGTAACGCTGTTGTATCTATTTTCAACTTTCTAACTGCAAGTATCTTAGACCTTAGACACTCATCAATCTGGAAACATGGCGATAGCGTCTAATACGATATTCGATTTAACACGCCAACAATAGGAAAAATTGGGATTTGTTTGGATATGCATGAAAATCTTACATTGTAGAATCTCACTGAAAACTATAAAAATATTCGTAACGTTATAACATAATGACTACACGGTATCGGATCATTGTAATACATCTGATAGTGAGAATGTCGAATGAATATTATATTACATTAGTTATATATAGAATTGAACAGTTTTAACATATATATATATATACACAGGATGTTTCACGATAAACTGAAAAATGCTATAATTTTTGTTCTATTGAACATTTTCAATTTTTTTTTTTTTTTTTTAATTGTCAATTGTCGTCTGCACTACATTCAAAATATTTTTCAATTTTTTTTCTAACATGTATGCAAAATTAAAATTTGTTCTATTTAATATTTAAAAAAATCAAAATAGCCATTTTGTAAATCAGATTTTTAGAAAAATGTTGGCGTCAAAATCTTTTACTAAGGTATTATCTAGGTGTTATCATGAATTATCAAAAATTATGATACTAACGTAGTATAAGTGTAATACCCAGGTAATACCCTTATATATATATATATATATATATATATATATATATATATATATATTATTCGTTACATTTTTACGAATAGATAAGACGATATGACAACGATATCAGAATTCTTAAATAAGATACATCTTTAGATTTTGTGTGAGAAGAATGTGAAATCTGCTTACATTTTTAATTTAATAATAACATTATATTTTAGAATACATTTAACGGTTTTATTTTCATCAATATTAAGATACTGTTATTAATTTTTTTCATATTATTATTTTTCATAAAAATCGATGGAGTTATGTAGTTTTATTTTTGTCTTTGTTTCAGAATATTATACGTGTATCAATCATATTATTTTGATTACAGGGCTAAGTGAAAAGAAAGGATACAGTACCGAGTTGATAGAAAATCAAATTTAAAACTTCAAAAGTCCACAACACGTCAATCATGTTTTTGTTTCCACAACCAATGTATAACTGTTTTCATCAGTTAATAGGCAGTTTTTTGTCGTGGAACATTTATTTATTTATTTATTTTTATTAATAAAAGCTTTATTTAAAATTTATGTTTTTGATGTAAAATAAATAAATTAGATTGAAAAAATGATATAAGTAAGATGGCGTGGTTGGTTTGAAGGAAAAAACTTTCAGAAACAGTATCTCATGTTCAAACTTAATGGGTTCTTAGTAAAACAACAGTTTTTTTCCTAAGTAAGAGTGTCTATAGGCTATTTTATTTTTATTTTTCTCGGTGGATTGTTAGGTATTGTGATTGATGACATAATATAGATTAAAAGGTTTAAGTTTAAAATATAATTTTTAAATGTCTTGTAAACATATCAAATGTTTGTATATGTAGATCCTTATGTAATGGATTATCGATCATATAGTATAACAAGGAAGCACATACGGCACGAAGGTCTCAAATTTTTTTTTAACTAGTATTTTGGTGCTGTAATTTTCACATTTTCGGACACATCTGGGATGATTGTTACATAATAATCTGATGTAACCGTAATTTTGGCAATTTAAACACTGAGATACTTGTTTGTTGATTCAGAGCACTTCAATTTTCACTTTGGTATAATAAAGAGTCTTTAGCTCAAATTTATAACTGTTGTTTACTGCTGGTTCTACATCAAAGAAAGATCAGCAAAGAAAATAGTTAGTAGTATTTTTCAAACTCTATGTAGGTTGTTAGTTATATTTCTTATTGGAATTTTTTCTATTTCTAGTTCGTCTTTAATATAATAAGATTGAAAGATGCAGATTCATTATCTCAATCCAATACGGTTTATTTTATTTTAGTTGATATATACAAAATTCGATATTTAATTATTTTAAGAATGTTATAATTTTTTTATATGTGTTTGACGAGTTGGTATTTTAGTTAAGCGACTCAGTAGTGGTTTTACTGAAGAAATCGTCAGTTGTATATATTTTATTTTTATTTTTTCATAGAATACTTGGTCATTCTGTATTTCGGTTTTGATATATATTGGAGAGGACAATTTTACGATGATTTATTCTTCAGCATTTGTTTGCATTTCCGTTTCTTCGTTTTGTGTTGAAATGATAAATTTATTAAGAGACGAAAATTGCGTGTTTATCTTAGTTTTAATCGTTGTACATATTGGCGTTTGTTTGACTTTAATCGTTTCTTTGATTCGGAGGAGATGACCTCAGTTCAATGGTAATCAAAAATGTCATCGGTATCAGATTCATTAAACAATTTATTTATATTATTATTTATTTATTTTTAATTTTTTTGCTCGGTGCTTTGATTGGTAATTTTAATTATTAAGATAAGCTTGTGTAGTTAATTGGATTACATTATTGATTTGATTTAGAGTGGTAGTTTTATACTTAATATATATATAAATAAATAGAATGATGGCTTAGAGCTTTTTGTATGGATTATAAGTGATTAAGATACTTATAAAAGCTTTTTATCTTAGATGGCTCGGCTTCCGAAGAGCGGAAGTTTTTTCATGCAATACTTGTCAATTGTCTGATGTTTACACTTTCCACAACAAAAGGATTGAAGTTATTATATACGGTAATTAATGACTAACTTAGATGTGCAAATTGCAAGTGCTAGCGACTAATTGATTACATTTATTTTAAACTAAATTTTAAATAAATTCACAAATCCAATTTAATTGGATTTTTTGACTAATTTTTTCCTGACAAAATTACTCTTTACACAAACGGATGATAACTAAGATATAATTCATTAACAAAAACATATAATACTCTTTAATAGATTCAATGTATTAAGATTTATCAAAATAATAGGTTAGTTTTTTTTTTAAGAAAGAAAACTGAATATAAAAGTATTTTATTCGATGAAAACTTGTGTAATAATACAATTGATTATATAAATGGAATTTTGTTAAAACTTTAAGTAATTGGTTCTAAAAATAAAATAAATAATCGCTATACTTAGTGTAGTCTTTAACAAAAAAAAAAAAAAAAAAACATAATTCGAAACTACTAATACATCAAATATCTTCAATACAAGTAAACTCTGTGTTAATTATGTATACGAAGTTCTGATGACTACTTACTTAAATTCGATATTTTATTGTTTTCCCATCTCTAATATGGTGTTTTCATTTTTTTTTTTTAAGGTGAACTCAAATGCGCTTAAAAATTAGCTATGGACGAGTGATTTCCGAACAACGAATAAATGTTGATGAAACGTATACCATGTACAACAATATTGTAAATTCTAAACAACTTTATTAAATCATACGGTTCAATGAATAATACAATTTTAATTGAACTGAAAAGAACAGAAAAAGCTAAATGCGATTTAGGCAAAGTACATAAAAGAAAAATGTATTCCATTTCGGAACCAAACATGGATATGGTAACATAGGTCCGGTGAAATAATATTTGGCAGAGTTAGATAACGCGAGTGCTTGAACGTTTTTCTCCGAATATTACTGCCGAAGAAAATGTCGTATCCAACGAGGTTTATCAAATCGATAATACTTTTAGTATTCCAGTGTGACGGGATCGTTGAAGCCAATAACAGTTTTCCGCGTGTCGCTTAATACTATTATTACACACGTGTGCGTATAAACAAATAAACAAGCGAATACAGTGCTTTCATATAAATCCGCCGTAATCTCTTTTGTTGTGCAACATACGTTTTTCAATTATAAATTCACAAACACGATTTTGACGATTCGTTAGTTCATCACTGGCTGGATACGTTAAATATGTATTTTTTCTTTCTAGTACATCGTGACTTTAAGATACAACAAGGTAGGACGAAAATATTATATTCGATTTTTATACAGTTATTGGTGTATAATATTATCGTTGCATTGATGTCTCTGTCGTACGTCTGTCGGACTCTTATTTCAACTCGCATCAATTATGTTTTTACTACACGATGTATTGTGATGTTCATGTATTGCCGCTTATTTGATTCGAACTTGAAGATTCTGTTATACTACGTTTTTGTTAAAGGATTAAGGATACAAAAACTAATTCCATAAGCTCATCCTTTTTTATTGTAAAAAAGAAAAAAAAGAAAGAAAACTCGATTTACTTAGAAATATCGGTGTTGTATTTAATACACTCATATCAGAAGGTAGAATAAGATAATATATAGTTCATAAATCAAAAAAATTCAATACATTTATACGTATGCTATTATAATGTTCAAAACAGTGTTCTTCAGTTCCTACTCAATATATATATACATATATACATCGTTCTCAATTATAAATGATTATAAAAATTAACTCTTAAACCAACGGTGTACCTTGATTTAAAATGTGAGAGTAATATATAAAAAAAGCTTAGTATATGAGCTTTAAGCTTTAGTATAAAAAAAAAAAATATATATATATATAAAAAACAATACAAACGTAATAATTAATATTAAACATATTTTAAATTATTAGAGCTGTCTATATTTATCAATAATATTACAAAAAATAAAACATTAACAAAATTATTGTAAATAAGCAGTTAACGTAACAATTATTAAATGGTGGAGAAATGCACGATTCTTTGGATAAAACTATAGCTGATTAAACTAGTATGGCAAAAATATGTTTACGCTTAATATGAAAGTCAATAATAATTTTACATGGAATGTACCAATATTCCATTGCAAATATCTTTCGGTTTTACTAAGAAACAGTGTACTTGATTCACTAGAACCTCCTCCCCCCCGGCTTTATATAATATAACTATTGAAATTTTACGTTTCGTCATTGATTATTGCTACTATTCACAGTCAAAAGTTTCATTAATCATAGTATAATATCTTAAAAATATTCGTCACCGTTACATATTAAATAGAACCCAACGACATTGAATACTTCAATAAGATTATATCGTATTAGCAGAAGAATAAATTTCACTTTATATAACTTATATTTTTTTGCTTGTTAAAGAAAAGTAGATACAAGTTTTTGTTTATGAAAAAAAAAAAAAAAAAGTATAAAGAAAATAAAATTTAAGTAATAGAGTTTCTTTTTGGTTCCAAGTCGACGTAATCTTGGTCTGGAGGTGTGTTGGTGTTTTTGGCTGCCATGAGCACCAAACCCACTATGAAATATTGTTATAAAATTAAATCATATTATTATTTAGTTAGAGGTAATTAATACGTAAATAAATATACGTTTTTTTTTTTTTTTCATGATTTGCGCATCGACGGAGTAAATTAATTTGTCCCTTTACATTTATTCATTTTATTTATTTTTAATCACTTTTTTCAAGGGTACAAAACTTTTACTTTTGGAATTTTGCAGGTCAAAGCGTGTTGTATGGCGTGTGACCCGTATTATTTTTATTTTTTTGTCAAAATCAATAGACGTTTTTTCGAACCGTTGAATTCGGCCCGTTTTACATTATTCCGCCACGCTGTCATTTATCGACTTGCCGACTGCAGCAGAGACCTTACCATCCATCAAGTCGTTGGCTTGGAGTATACGCAATAGTTAATGTGCCACCACTGTATTCTTGTGAACAAATATTATATTATACATATACACAAAATTTCTACCACCCAGGAAGATCACTTGGGCCGGATAAAAGTTGTTTTGTGTGGACATAATAAAACGTGATAGACTACGTTGTCCTAGCCCGTTACCACTGTGCTAATACTATATACATGTACAAAAAGCATTGAATTTTAATCTTAGCGAATTGACGATCATGTGCGATTGTTATGGAACTCGGGGGAATGGGAGATCCTGAAAATGCTAAAATACTCCGAAAATTTTTTTCTTATGTCCCAGAACATAAAAATGATCGTGAAAATATTTGTCCAAAATATTAACTAACGAAAAAAAAATATATATACATATTATCCACTGACGAACATTTATATCAACGCGATTTGTTAGTAAAATACGTAATGAAATTGTGTTTGTTATTGAACAATGATATTGAATGCACGTTTTACGGCACGTTATGACTAAATCAGTACGTAATATAAGCTGGCGATAATGGAGAACTCACGTGTCATTATCTAAATATAACAATATACATATATAATATATAATTAATATATACCACGAATTTAATTTATGTTAGGCAATCGCATACGCTTCATTTCGATTCGATTATGCAACTGTGTCAACGACGAGAGACCGAATGCAATATTAGTTTTCGCAGAATCGTACAAACTATACTAGGCCGATCGTGTAATGAAAACGTGCGTATGTTGCACGTAAACGTAGAACCCGCTTCGTGTATGTTACATAGTAATGTTGTAATACATATTATGCGCACTCGCGTATTACACCGTTTTCGGCACACAGTTTTCACAGTTTTCGGCTTCGACGGCTGGTTTTAAATTTAAAGAACTGCGCGAGTTCAGTTCCGCCGTGATTATACAAACCTCTTTCTGCATGAATTAATAAATTTTTTCAAAAAAAAAAATAATAATAATGGGCGTATTGGTTTGGGTTCAAGATGGTATGGAAAAACATTCACAAAAAAAATATTGACCATTTTTGACTATAAAAAAGCCTTAAGTTTAATGCGTGTCATATTTGGCACAACGCGCAACAAAAGTATGTATGTATTTGGAATTTATGCATTAATATAATCAACATAATTATGTGCAATATAAGGGGCATATGCAGGCATGAAACAAAATTAAAAATTAAAAATTAAATTTAAATAAATAAAATAATTAAAAGACGCGCAAAAACTGATAATGACGCATCAGAAATTTGATTAAGACTTTATAAGCTATAGTTTGCAGTTTTAACGCTAGATAGAAATACCTTAGATAAAATTTGTTTTATTTTATATTCCGAATACGGCCATAGATGAAGTAATGAAATCAGATAATTTTTAAGTGAAATAAACGAGAATAACTAATTTTTGGTATAATATACAAAAATGAGATAACTATTGGGATGAAAGGGTTCGAAACGAGGCAAACAAAAATGTGTGTATCGTCTTATATGGTTGTGTCGCTGCGCGTGCAGCATGCTGAAATTTACATTGTCCGTGTATAAGAACAAATATAAATATATTTGCCTGCAGTGTCATCTCGTTCTAAGAAATAATAATTATTCGATTACGTAATTTTAAATTTTAAGCCAGTGCACCATCTTGGGCCGGATAACTTATTTTTATCATCAAAAAGTAAAAATTAGTATTACCAATTAATTTTAGTTTTATGTCTTAATTGATTTTGTTGATTTGATTTTTAATGAATATTTTTATTGGTTATAGTGATATTTTTTTCCTACTATTTTGTAACAATTTTTTTTTACAATTCAATCATATTGATTGATTTTGTACTATACGAAAAGCGAATTTCCATTTATTCGGTTAAATTAAAAACTTACATTTCAAATTAAACTAATGTTTAATAATTACTTTAAAACTATGTTTGAAACATACAAAATAGAATAATAAATATTTATACTAATTTTCATCAATCAAACTACTCTCAGCCAAACCGTTTGTATGATCAGTAGCTATAATAATTCTTGTGGAAAAATGAAATTTTTATGATTGTTCATTTTCTGAGACTAAAAAAAATTAAATCAAATGACAATAATAATCCACGTAACAGATCTTCATTTTTTTGGTTACCTTAGAACATTTTCTAAAAGAAGTTTCACAAATATTTTTAAAATTATAATTGCGAGTTTCTTGTGTTCCTTTGAACATTTCACCAATGGGAATAAAATCATCAAAAATCATTTACGAGACATGTTATAATATCTTGTGTACAGAAGATAGTACATGATACCAAAGCTATTATTTTACTAACAATTTAGCTGTTTTATTGGCGTAATCGGTGAATAAATTTTCATTTGTTTCACAACTAGATCATATAGATTCAAGAATTGCACAACGTATAAATAAAACTTTCTATTGATTTTTATTATTGCAGCTACCTTTCGAGGGTTATCAAAAAATTCTCAAGAAATATTTCTATCATTGGATGTTCCTTTATCTCTTGATCTAACAAAATTTAATTTTAACTCCATAATGGTTTTACGTTTTTTTTTTTTTTTGAGTAATCTTTCTTAGAAAAAAGTTTGACTTTGTATTCATCACTTACTTGCCACTTTTTGTAGATACTTACAAAAGTTAAGAAACATGTAAAAAATATTAAAAGAAATCTGATCCATGCCTGTAGGATCGAAAGACCATCATAACAATTATTGTTATCAGGGCAATCTTCTGAATCATAACTTTTTTCTATTTGATTAGTTTGTATTGATGTAGCCAGACAAATTCAATATCTGTGCGGAAGTAACAAACGCAACTAATAAATTATAAACTTCTCCATCGATTACTGTAAGTTGCATGTTATGTAAAATATTTATATTATAGTTATTTGTTGATAATGTTGTCGATATTAATTTTTTAATTTGATTTTTGATGTTTTTTTTTTTTCATTTAAGCTTATTTCCATTGTTCATATTTTAAACTAATGATGAACTGTTCTACAATATCTTATACAGAATGACCAGGGATTTTGCATTATAATTTGTTTGTTCGAATGCGATATGTTCACAAAGAGCTGAGTAGATCAAAATGATATAAAATTATTTTTAAGTCTCTAAAATCTCCAATACATATTTGCTTGTATTTATTATGACCTTTACTGCTAAAACTTATTTCGTAATCATAGAAATGATATATAAAAAATATCAGCTGATTTACTATAATTGACTCTGTATAATTCGAAAACTCATATGATAAATAAATTCTTGAAGCAAGTTCAGTAAGAAATTCAGTAATTTTAAACGCTTCTATTGGAGAATAGTATTGTGTAAGTAATATTAGTAAATTTACCCATTAGTTCACTGTATTCTTCTGTCACGATGATTGTAAAGCAAAGCCATAGATGTAGCATATGTCATATTTCAAAATTTGTCTTCGAAGATTTCAGATTTTTTATGCTTTGATCATTCACAACACAATTATTAAGCTATTTCTGGACGAACCCCTTTAGATATAGAAGATTATTCAACAAAGTAATAGTAGTACTTTTACGTAATTTTTTGTAAATTTTATAAATTTTTATAAATTGGGTTACTCAAAAACATAAAATTATTTTTATAAAAAATCACTTTGGTTCAATTAAATGTTTTCATTGATTAAACATTTCAC
Source organism: Sipha maydis (assembly GCA_034509805.1). NCBI lineage: Eukaryota > Metazoa > Arthropoda > Insecta > Hemiptera > Aphididae > Sipha > Sipha maydis. Next base: position 108,298 of record JASXSY010000019.1, on the reverse strand, counting down.
TGCTGATATGATATTTTTTTATTATATTTTTTACATTCTAACACTTTTTTTTAAGTGATTTTTCAATTATTGAACATTCGAACTATTAATACCTTTAATTGTTTCCATACATTTAAAATTATTACGTCAAAAAATATATACTGTATTAAATAAGGTATACTGACATTAAATTCAATAATATAGATTTAAATAGTCAATTTATAAACATTAAAAAATATCACTAAAATGTTTTAAGTAATAAAACTTTTGTACAAATTTCCAATGGATCAATGAAAAAAAAATAAATAAATAAAATAAAATTATTCTGTTTTAATAAAACTTTTAACAGCTAAACCTATACTACTTACTAAACCTGTAATAAATTACAGACGACAAAATGTTGAGTCAAATCAGAAAATAATATCCTGTCATACTCAAAAACAATTCTATTATTGGTTTAAAATTATATAATTATACTATAGTAAATGCACTAATAGATATATGCACTTATTTAATAAACTATAACAAGTAGATGGAATTATATAGAGAAATTAACTATTAAATATTAATGATAAGTTTTATTTTGTATTTGTGATGAATAGGGTTAGGATGTTTATGATTTTGAATATTTATTTTAGGTTGTCCAATAGCATCCATTCTTATACAAAAATATGTTTCATGATATCTATAATCAAAATATCAAAATTTTATTTTGCATATTTTACCATTTTTTATTTATAAGTAAATAATTTGTGTTTTTCAGTTTTTAAGCGCATATTTGACGTTTTTCGATTTTAAATCCTTAGAAATACGGTAATTTTATATTTTACTGAATCTTGTATAAGTTTGATTATCTGTATTTCACAAACTATTACTTATTTATTGTTGAAAATTCATTTTGGTTATACCCATAATATAGGAGTATAGTAGATACTTACTTAAATAGAATTTTCGATAAGCCTCGTCGATTGTCACAGTCAAAATTTATCTTTAAACTGCGAGCCATTACAATTTTATCAGATACTTCAACAGAACGTTTAATAATTTATACTTAATTTCCGTCTTGCCTACGACTATGTAGAGTACCGTATATTGAGCGTTTCGTGTTTTTGAGTTTTATCGTGTGCGTATTTGATTTATTAAATCACTCAGGTATGCCTAAAGTTAAAAGCTCTGGTTCTAACCGCCTAAGATGTTTTGTAAAAGAATTTAGAGAGCTCGTTTTAACTACCAATGGTTAAATTCTTTATTGCAAATTATTCGAAGTTAAGGTCGTTAGTGAACGTCGGTTTACAGTTGAACAGCATATGAACACCGCTAAACATATTCGATTATGTAAACAAAAAGAAAAAAATGACAAACAACAATTAACATCAAACACAAAAATATCGTCATTCAACTTAGATATATGTAGATCAATGACTTCAGCTAATATACCATTAAATAAGGTCAACAACGCTATTTTTCGTGATTTTTTGGAAAAATATACAGGAAAAGAGATACCAGATGAATTGACAATGCGAAAAAACTATTTATCAGAGTGCTATCATGAAACAATGAATAAAATTCGAAGTTATGTAACCGACAAGAAAATTTGGGTTTCAATCGATGAAACAACTGATTGTAAAGGCCGTTATATAGCAAATGTAGTAGTTGGAAATCTACAAAAAAACGAATCCGGTAAAATGTTTTTGCTAACTTCAGAACAGTTGGAAAGGGCTAATTTTTCAACTAATAGTAAGTTATTCGATAAATCAATGAAATTATTATGGCCAAACGATGTAAATCATGTTTTTCTTTTTTTTTCAATCCTTAGATTGGTTAAATGACTTTGGTGGCTCTCCACTTATCCCTATCCATTACAGCTACTTTTAGTTCTTTATACGTAGTTGGTTTTCTCTATATCGTCTATGATCTGTTTCATAAATGGTATTCTTGGTCTACCTCTTCCTGCTTTTCCTTCAATATTTCCTTCTATTATTGTCGTTATCCATTCATTATTTTTAATAATATGTCCTATCCATTTTTTCCTCCTTTCTTTGATTGTCTTCCATATTGTTTTTTATTCATTCATTCTTAGTTATACTTTTTCATTTCTAACTTTCTCTGTCCAAGAAATTTTCAATGCTCTTCTCCAACACCATGTTTCAAATGCTTCAATCTTTTTTCTTTCCGCTTTTGTATCGTCCATGTTTCTGCCCCATAGAGGGCTATACTCCATACAAAACTCTTTATAAGACTTTTCTTGGTGTTATAGATAACAGTGTTTACCGTTAATAGGTGCTTCTTTTTGTAAAATGCCTGTTTTGCTCGTGCCATTCTACTCTTTATGTCCATTCCGCTTCCATTTCTTTTGACTTCATGATAACGTCTTATTATTTCTAACTGACGCTATGCCATATATGGTAAAAGTAGCCAATACTTTAAAAGCTTTGTATTTTAAGATGGTACATGTGACATTTTTAGCACATGCACACCACCGTGTTGCTGAGAAAATACGGGGTAGTTTTAAAAAAGTTGACGAATTAATATCAAATGTAAAATAATCTAACCGGATGGGCCTCGCTCTGCTGTACACTTGGGGGTGGAGTGCGACTCTTCATAGGATAGGTCATTATAATGGATTTGTTAAATTTGAATTCAACGATAGGTATCATTGTATACGAAAAACGATTCTGAACGGAGATGATATGTTAGTCTAGAATATAATACATTGTTATTTATAAATATTGTAATAAGTATATTTTATTTTGAAACGAAAAATTTAGAAAAATTGTCTAGAAATAAGTCAAAATAGGTCAAAATATTTTGAAAACTTAACCATGTATAGAAAACGTCAATATAAAGATTTGGTGAAAATTTCAAGTTGTTGCAGTTTTTCGTTTTTGAGTTAGAGCATTTTAAAAAAAACCGATATCTTTGTCAGTCTAGAATATTATACATTATATTATATTTTACATGTAATTTTATGTCAATATTCGCTGTTCAAACGCTTTTAAAAAAAAATTGTGCCTATGGATTTTAATAATTTTTGAATGACTTTAAGAACTACTTTTGTGGAATCTTCTATTAAATTTTCAAGTATTTTGTAGGAGCCAAATTTTTTTTATCACCGATTATAAAAAAAAAATGTAAAAAAATCGAATATTTTAAATGCCTATAAGTGGCTTAAAAATCAATATAATATTTTGAAAAAAATATGACATAAAGGAAATACCAATCTTAACAGCTGGTAGAAATTTCAAAAATCTGCGACTTATACTTTTTGAATTATAACAAATATTAAAAATCGTTCGAGAATAAATCGTTATTTTATGCAATTTCGTAAATATTTAAATTTCAAACAGTCATAAAATTTTTTCCTCTAAGTCCGGAAGAAATTTTTTAAAGATTTTTGAAGATTTTTGAAGAGTAGCTTGTAGATAACCTAGTGTTAAAATTTTGAACCTTAAGTAACAGAAAAAATTTTATGTATTTTTATCTACAAAATAACTTGCAAATTATCGTGATTTTTACATATTTCGTGTAAATTGGAACTTTGAGAACTTATAAAAAAAAATTGTGACTTACGATTTTAGATTTTTTTTATCAGTTAAGGAAAAACTTATAAGAAACCTTGTATTAAATTTTCAAGATTTTCTGGGCAGCCAAAAAAATTTTATCGTTATTTAAAAAAAAAAATCTTAAAAAAATTGAAAATTTCAATTATCTATAAATAGCTCAATAAAAGTCAAAATACTTTGAAAATTTAATGGAGAACGCTAATCTAAACATTTGGTGAAAATTTCAAGTATTTACATCGATTAGTTTTTGAGTTATAGCAAATAAAAAAATTTGATTATGTCGAAAACTGGTTTTGCGTAAGAACTCTCGTTTTTCCCAAAATTTTTTAGGCTTTTTCCCATCGCATTTAAAAAATATTGAAAATTTTTTACTTTTGACCTCCCAAAGTACCAAATAGATTCACTTTCCTTTCAGAAAAGTTGCTACATAAGGCAATCGAAGCATTTTTACTGCTCCAAATTGTGTCGACAGACACAAAAAAAATTAAAATAAAAAAAAAAAAAAACACACATCATTGTAAAATCAATACATTCTTCACTCCGTTCAGAATCTAAAAAGTTTTTTTAAAACACCAAGTAGAATACAAATATTTAAAGACGAAGCACCCTCAGTGCCACTTCCCCCAACATCTGTAATAATACGCTGGGGAACTTGGTTGGTTGCGGTTGTTTATTGTGCAGAGCATCTTATTGACATACGCAAAGTTTTTGATAAACTGGATCCAGAAGATGCTGTAGCCATACAAAAATGTCATACACTTTTGAATGATCCATCTATAGAAGCAAATTTAGTATATATTCAATCGAACTATGGGTTTTTATCGATCAATATAACTCGTCTTGAATCATCCGGGCAGCTTTTGTCAAAAGCAATATCAATAGTCAATAATACAACAGATAACATTATCAAAATCGGTGGGCAAATCAGTAATGAAATATGTAGTAAATTTAAAACGATTCTGGAGAAAAACAGTGGATTCAAAACAGTATGTCAAATTTCGAAAGTACTCAATGGAGAATTTGAAATCATTGAGGGGATCGAAAAGGAATTAACTGCGGAAGATTTCGTTTTTTTTAAGTTTTCACCAATTACGTCTGTTGAAGTGGAGAGGAGTTTTTCCAGGTGACCATTATTATTTAACTATAATAATTTAGATACATACAATTTTTTGAATAGAGATTTTTTGTTTAATAGATTTAAAATCATATTAGCACCAATCAGACGAAGATTTACAGCGGAACATTTGAAACAAACTTTAATTATTCAATGCAACTCTTTTTAATTTGTTCTATATTTTATTTAATTTTTTCACTTTGTCTATATATTTATTGCATTTTTTGTACAATAATTTTTTTATTTTTAAAAGCATATTTTTTCAATTTTTCATGCATACTTAGCTAGTTTTTAGTGCATAAATGCATACATATTCATACATTTTTTAGTGCATAAATATCCTAACCCTAGTGATGAATTATAGTGATATTTGGTGCCCACTGTGGGATGCGTTGAAATCTGAAAGAAGTTTACTTAATGAAAATATAAACGACTTCATCTTACACCACCATACAAATGAAGACCTGTTATATATGCGATTAGTGTCATCTTATCCACTTATTTCTAGCCTCCAAAAATTATCATCCAAAAAAATGTAATAAGTTTCACAAGAAGAATTACAGCTATTGACTGCAACTGACTTAACAAACGATTTAGCGGAAAATAGTTTTAGTGACAAAAATGAGTACAATTATTTTTTATTGTATTTAATATGTTTCATATTAACTATTAATAATTTACAGTACAGTTAATTTTAATAATATAATTTTTAATTTAAACGAATAAATGGAAATTTGACTGGCGTATTATGAAAAATTAATCAATGTGATTGAAATGTAAAATAATTTGTTAAAAAAAAAAAAATCAATTGCAGAAAAAAATACGAAAAAACATATAATACTATAATCAATAAAAATGTATATTGAAAACCACTTTGAAATCAAATTAATGTGATACATAAAACTAAAACTAAATGTTTTTGTTAAATATTTAGTTTTAACCATAAAAGTAAGTTATTTAAACTACCGTGCGAATTTCCATAAAAATAGATTTTTATATTTAATTTGTCCGACAACTTTATTTAGTTTGGAAACTAAAAACCGTTAACATGATATATTCCATTATAAAAAATATAAAATTTAAATTAATTCTTATTGACATAAAGACATAAAGAATAATGTATGATAGTTTATTTTATGGATAAAAAATATTACAAAGTTATTATAATTATTTTATGAATGTATAATAAATGTAAATACTGTCCTATATGGAAATGTATAAATAAAGATACACACTCACAAAACATGTATATATACGTTGTATACGATGTGTCTATAACATTATGGTAATTCAGTTATTATTTTTCCTTTTTTAGTTAAGGTTGCGCTGAATATACGCTATATTACTCATTATTTTTTATAGCGTTTCGTGAAACAATCAAGAGCTATTTATTTATTTTATTTTTTCTTCTAACATAAATATATAGTTGAATAGAAAATAATATTTTATTATTTATTGAACAACATTAGGTTAATAAAAAAGTCAATGTTTTTTTTTCAAAAAAAAAGTGCAATAACATTGTAATACATTTTAATATTCTCACTGGCAAATCGGCTCAGTGTGCAGTTAACAGTTATTAAGCGATGTTCTGTATAGAAATTTACAATTTATTGTGAACGATGACGGAAAATTTGTAAATTTTAAAATTCTAAATAGAAGAATCATTGTGAAAATTGTAACCGGATAATAGTTATACGTATTATCGTATTACATAAAATACATAATATATATATATTATATTCAATTGTATAGTTAAAAGTTTATAAATGTTATGTTTGAATTTTTTCTTTTTCTTAGTTGTACTAAATATATTGAGTTAGTTACAGTTTTTGCAATTTTTGCGAAGTACAATTTTAATATATATAATATTTAATAATGGCTATCACTGTAAACTGTAAATGTCTACATAGAGGTTAATATGTGTACAAAATACCGATTAAGTATAAGCACCAAGACAAGTTGCACTCGACACCTGGTCTAATAAAATCTACGTATATGTGTACTCATAAAATTGAAAATGAGAATCTTTATGACGGGTCAAATACAAAAATACCCACAATTCACCACTTCGGTTTCTAAACTATAATAAAAACTCAACGCGCAACACTTTATTTAAAATGGTTCATATTTATTTTTGTTTTATTTTTATTAGTTTGGTAAATCCTATCCTATATCGTCGTTATATTTCTATATGAATCGAGTCCAATTCAGTAGGAAAAGGAGGATCAAGAAAATAATATTTTTTTAATAAAAAAGTCATATATAGTATGCATACTATATGCATGTATAATATAACCTTCCCATAACAGATCTCCGAAATTCTTTTAAGTAGGAAATCTTCTTAAATCGGAAAAAATATCTTTAAATACATACTAAAATTATTTTACTCAAACACAAAACATTCATTAACCGGATTTTGAAGTCTTATTCTCTTAATTGAAAGAATTTCTAAAGTTATCAGTAGAAAAAAAGATAACAAAATGTTGAAGAAATGGGAATTTAAATTGGGAAGAAATGTGTCAGTTAACCTGGCATTGAACAGGGAAAATTGCAAGATTTTCTTGTGGCAGCTCAGGTCATATAGGGACCGTTAAGCTAAGAAAGAAGAAAAAGTTAGTTGAAAGAAGAAAAAAAATTGTTGTTTCAAATGCTATGTTATTGGAATAATCAACAAAAGTTTAAGAATGTACCACCTTCAACCATCGAAAACACACAAATAGCACAAATTATTTTTCATTAAAGAAACGTTTAATAAAATAAAAATGTATTTAGTAAGTCCAAAAAACTGTAGCTGTAATTGTAACTAAAAATTATTTTTATTCTGAAACTATATAATTACAAATCGTTGTATTGCACTCTATCAGTTTCAAATTTCTTAAAACACTCTTTTCCAGTCTCGCTTTAACGGAGAAATCAGTTATCAGGGGAGTTATTCCATAGTGCACGTGAGAAGTGTGCCGTTTAGTACTGTATTTTTGAAATGTATGTGTAAGTTAAAGGATGAATAACAATCTGTAACGAAAATAATTTAAATTTGTTTACCACGCCTGGCTACGTATAAATTATATATGTTAAAAATAAAAATGTGTTTTGTTGATTTTTGTTGACAGTTGTCCGGAGTTACTAAAAATATTTATACTGCATAGTTAGAATTTCGAAAATCTTAATTCACTTCTATTTTTACTCCCATGCCCACTTGTATACAGTCTTTCGAAGACATTTATTGGAATCGACCAAATCGAAATCGTATTCGATATCACCGCGAACACGATTGAAACCACTGTAATAGTAGTGTACCTAACAAAGTATTGTAGGTGCAAGACACTATTGTTTTTCCCGCAGTGGAGTGCCGAGAATTGGCTCGTAACAATATATTATCGTTACTATCGTAATACTTATATATATAAAATAAAAAATATTAAAATAATATAGATAATATTATAATATTATTGTCACGATGCAAAACTCGACGCAGAATATTCAAATGACGGAGAACCTTCGACTTCCCGTCGAACAGCGGCCATCAACCTCGAATACTCACAATTCAGAACCACGGAAGACGATGTTGCAGCGGAAGGTTTCAAGAAACGTGCAATTGTTGTCCGTGTACCTGGAGCCCCGCTTGTACGAAAAAGGCGTAAAATTCATTGCGCAAATGAACAATTATTACCTGAACCGCGATCCAGTCCGTTTCAAGTTGTATTTGGACGTGTATGCAAAACTCGTGATGGACGACGACGTGGCGAAGTTTCGCGCCCACAAGAAAATCGACAAGTTTTACGGGGATATGATCGCTCAGTTCCAGTGAGAAGACCTCTGTGCATCGGATTTACGCAAGTCTTTCACATTTATTTTGTTAAATTCTTTTTGTACCGTTTTGTTCTTCCATTCGAAGACTTTTAGTTTAAATTCACAGAATTTTGTAAATTATTCTCAATATATGATTATACCAATAATATCCGCGCACGTCTTTTATAATTAATTATGATATTAATAATGATTAATATTATTTTATTAATGATAATTTTAAATGTTTGTAACTTTATGAATATTACAACAATAAATATTAAGGGATGGCATTATTGTTTTCATGGTGTATGTCATGATAAATTTGTAAATAATTATTTTCTTTTTTTTTTACATTTTTTATTATATTCAATGTACTAAAAAAAATAAAAATAATGGTAAATTTTGATTATCATAAACCAACCTATGCTTCAAAGGGATAAATATTTTATAATAAAAGGTAAATTCTCCCTTTTTTTTTAATATATTATCTTAAATTTCAAAGTTAAGGATAAACCTTATAAAAACATTATTTTAGAATTGTAAATGTTTAATTTTTTAGGTTTTTTAATTTTTTTATCTTTAAAGTTAAAGTTACACAAATATTAAATAAAAGTTTATAATATTACATATAAAAAAGATTTATCGTTCAATTTTGTAACATGCATCTTTCTGTGAAATATCAATAAAAATCTTCAAAATTTATAGTATTATTTATATATATAGTATATTCATTTTTTTTCTATTCTTCTATAATTCAAACATTAATATCCAACCCACGATCTACGGGTCATATGTAACCCCTGTGGTATTATACATGATACATTATATATTAATTTTAAAATAAAACACAATCTTAAAAAACAAAAAAAATATTACTATTTCAAAATATGGTTTTATTTATTTTCTAATTCTATTAAATAATTAACAAATACAATAGTATTAACACTAGAAAAATTAAAACTTAATTAGAGTTTGTTTTGCGTTTACTAATAGTTAAAAATCTGGTTGGAATTAAGTTATTACAATCTCCAAAATCAGATTGAAGTATTTAGCCATAATTCGCGATCTATGAACAGGTTTTTGTTTTTTTTTTATTCTTGAAAATATTTTTTCGCATATATAGTCGATCCAAATAGAGTTGCCATTATAATTATAATGTCTCTCAAAAAAAAAAAAAAAAATAATAAAATATTTGTGTGAAAGTATATATACAATTTTAAATATATATATTTTTTAATTTTTTAAGAATTATCACAGTAAAATTAATTTATTTTAAACTCAATAGGTTCGAATTGAAGAGAAATATTTACATAAATGTCGCTAATATTAAATTGATTTTATTGTGTAATTTAATATTCGAAAAGCGAGATGAAATGTCGGTTGAAAATTTTTTTAACAAATTTACTGCCTATTCGATTTTACGAACATGACTTTTTTATTCTTAAATATTTGGCAATATTCAAAATAACTGAGATCACTGTCTTAATTTGATCAATAAATAATTTTAATTTTATATAAAATGTTTAATGTCAAATATGAAATAAATCTATGTAATTAAAATTTAAAATTTTTAAACGCGTTTGTTATGTTTGTAAGACATGGTAAATCCCACAACCAATTATTACTTTTAAGTTTCTAAAATTTGTTTTCCTTTGTCGATCATGAACATTTAAATTTATTTTCGTGGATAACAAAATCGTTCAAGCCTTTCTTTTGCTTAACTACCACTGATGGTTATGGTATACCCCAGCACTGTACTTGACTCCTATTTCGACAATAGAATGTTGAAACAGTTTATAAATAAGACAACGGAAATTAAGAAAATCAACAGATTTTGTTATCACAAACATATAACATTATCGAGACCTATAATTTTTCCACAGACAGCCTACTGATGAACAAGAGAGTTACATTCACCTAAGTAGGTCGTTGTCGACCAACTGCATTCACACAACGTCAGTTGACGCCTAGATTATAATTGGATATCGTAATGGAAATCGGCGTTTTAAGTGAATGTCTCGTTATCGGCGGGAGTCGACTCTCGAGAATGATTTTCACGTGACCGAAATCCGATTTCGCGTTGAAGCGCGCAGCGGACGGAAGCGTACAGTAATGGGAGGGGTGAAATGGGGGGTGGGGTGAAATCGCGAGTGTTGGCGCGCAACAGGTCTCGCACGTCAGTCGGAGTACGCACGCGGACCGGCGGTCGGGTGGGAGGAAGGGGAGGAGCGGTGAAAGAGTCGGGCTTACGGTACAGCGTGCACACCGTCGCATCGGCCGTGAGATTAAACATTATTGTCAATCCCTTGCCCCGGACCGTCGAGGCGGACGGCGGACGGGGTGTAGCGGACAACAGCCGTCGCGTATCGATTCGCCGGGTCGGTAGGTAGGCGGAGGCGCAGGTCCCGCGGCGCGCGTTCCGAAGCTCTTGTCCTTTTCCTCGGGCTCGAAGCTCAAGGCCGGTGGGCTCTACGCGCGCCGCCGATCGGCACGTCATACGCGCAGCCCCTACCGCTCCTCTCGCAGCCACTTACGGTCGACCGCATGGCAAACGCTCACGCACGCACGCGCGCGTACGAGGTCGAGATCCACTCTCACCGATTTCCCGTGTCGAGGTCCGTGCCCGAATGGGTGGGCGGGTAGCAAAGGTTGTCGGAAGTTCTCCGCCGCCGCGACCTAACCTAATCGGATGGTCGGCCGACGTCGCACCGTACACGCAAGTACTCCCGGTGGCCGCACGGACGTGGACCAGGTCCACCGTGAGTCCGCGTGATCCGTCCGGTGCCCCGTTCACGTGATGAAATCATTTTCATGTTCAACGATAAACGTTACGAGCCCGCGTAGGAAATCGTACCTTTACAGTGTGCTTGGCTCGGTTTGGTTTTGGCGTTCGTTTAACTTTGACGTGCATAACGAAATCGGTCTCGATAACGTGCACCGGCCCCAGGTCGGACTGTCGGATTGGTTCCGTTGGACTACGAACCGCGGTGATGTTCACATGCAGTGAACGGTGACGATCCGATCTACGGATAGTAGTTACTGTCTTCGCGTTGGGGATGAAAACTTCTAGAAAACATTCAATTTTCTAACGTTTTTGAACGATTTTGAATCCGGACATTATGATATATGGTTGCATGACTATCGCGGATGATATTGTGTGTTATGATTTCGTACTAATCGTTTTAAAATGTCCGGATAAAAACGAGTGTATTTTTGTACGAATAATTTGTTAATAGATAAATATTCGTTAGAACACTTCTACGAGTATAGGATAATATTCAAACGAATGAATATTAATACACAACGGATGAAAAATCGAAAGTATAATAACATGCAACTGTCAGGTTTTTAATTTTCTACAAGTGACAATACTATAATATACCGGTAACAGGTCAATGGCCGTTAAAGTAACTTAGTTTTGGAGGATTTGGCGTTGCACAGTAATAATACGTAATAATTTTGTATATTGTGCACTACGTGGCATGATGAAATGTCTACATTTGGTGGATGCAATAGTGTAAACTATTTCTTAGACTCGCTCACTGCGGGGCACGAATCTAATCCACGTAACTAATGAAATCATACGCGATCGAAAATTAAAGAAAAATAAAATAAAACCGATAAATATTACTATATTACTTAAAATAACTGTTACAGATCAGTTCGTTTATAATTTCAACGTGTACACACAGATAATGAACTAAGCTTTATTTTCACAAATTGTACAGATTACGATTATAATTACATTTTTCATATAATTAATATGTTTATAGGGTGGTTCAAGTTCACGAATCCGGCCGCTCGTTTCAATTTATAACTCATAAACGAAATGTATCAACCACATCAATTTAACCTAGTCATTAAAGACAACGATTCAAAAAAAAAAAAAAAAAATTGAAAAATTTTGTGTCACCTCGCTAACGTTGATCCCTGTTATAACATATTCCAAAAGCCTGACCTAAAAAGCTCGGATAACCATAATAAGTTGACTGACTGAATTGAACACGACGTTGAGCTTATGGTTCATCCGATTTATGTTAAGAGTATCAAAAAATGTTCTGCATTCAAAAACGAATAAATACGGATTACATATGCAACACCTTTACTTGTAAGTCAACCACTTCATATCTTATTGTGCATCACAGAGATTGTTATCAATTACAATACAATAAAAATCATTAAAAATGATAAACATAAATTCCTAAATTATGCAGAATTTATTTTAAGTACCGACCATCCACCACATGATTATAACCCAATTTTAAATAAAACTGGTTTATCTTCATTAGTTGATAGAAGAAAAGTTGCTTACCTGAAATTTCTCTGCCTACTAATACATAGCTGTATTGACTCTCCTGTCCTACTTTCCATGATTAACTTTAAAGTCCTTTGCTCTTCTTATTTATCTATTTTTTTTTCCAAAATGCAACACAAACTATTCTGAGAACCAACCAACCCTTGATGCGTATGATGCGTATGGCAAATAGTGATCCATAATTTCTGTAGTATTGTTGTATTTTAGATTCTAAACGGAGTGATGGAATCTATTTGGTTATCTATTTGGTTAATCTATTGGTTTTACAATGATGTGTGTTTTTTTTTTATTTTAGATTCTGAACAGAGTGATGGAATCTATTGGTTTTACAATGATGTGTGTTTTTTTTAATTTTTTTTTTAATTTTTTTTAATTTTTTTTTATTTATTTATTTTTTATTCTGACGACACCTTTTATGACAGTAAAAATGCTTCGATTTCCTTATGTAGCAACTTCTCTGAAAGGAAAGTGAATCTTGTTGGTACTTTGGCTAGTCTCAAATCTAACTTTTCAATACTTTTTAAAAAAATCGAAAAAACGATAAAAAAATTACAAAGAACGCGAAATTTTACGCAAAATCACGTTTTTACAAATTACTTTTTTTAAAATGCTCTAACTCAAAAACCAAAAACCGCAACAACTTGAAAGTAAAAAATTTTCAATATTTTTTAAATGCGACGGGAAAAACCCTAAAAAAATAAGGGAAAAACGGGAGTTTTTACGCAAAACCAGTTTTCGACAAAATCAAATTTTTTATTTTGCTATAACTCAAAAACTAATCGATGTAAATACTTGAAATTTTCACTAAATGTTAAGATTAGCGTTCTCTATACACCGTTAAATTTTCAAAGTATTTTGACTTTTATTGAGCTATTTATAGACAATTGAAATTTTTTTGGCCGGCGAGAAAATCTTGAAAATTTAATACAAGGTTTCTTATAAGTTGTTCCTTAACTGATAAAAAAAAATCTAAAATCGTAAGTCACAATTTTTTTTTATAAGTGCTCAAAGTTCCAATTTATACGAAATATGTAAATTTTTTTCTGTTCATACTTAAGGTTCAAAATTTTAACACTAGGTTATCTATAAGCTACTCTTCAAAAATCTTTTAAAAAATTTCTTCCGGACTTAGATGAAGAAATTTTATGACTGTTTGAAATTTAAATATTAACGAAATTGCATAAAATAACGATTTATTCTCGAACGATTTTTAATATTTGTTATAATTCAAAAAGTATAAGTCGCAGATTTTTGAAATTTCTACCAGCTATTAAGATTGGTATTTCCTTTATGTCATATGTTTTTCAAAATATAATATTGATTTTTAAGCCACTTATATGCATTTAAAATATTCGATTTTTTTACATTATTTTTTTTATAATCGGTGATAAAAAAAATTTTGCTTGTACAAAATACTTGAAAATTTAATAGAAGATTCCACAGAAGTATTTCTTAAAGTCATTCAAAAATTATTAAAATCCATTGGCACCATTTTTTTTTATAAACGTTTGAACAGCGAATATTGACATAAAATTACATGTAAAATATCTGACAAAGATATCGGTTTTTTTTAAAATGCTCTAACTCAAAAACGAAAAACTGCAATAACTTGAAATTTTCACCAAATCTTTATATTGACGTTTTCTATACATGGTTAAGTTTTCAATGTATTTTGACATATTTTGACTTATTTATAGACAATTTTTCTAAATTTTTCGTTTCAAAATAAAATATACTTATTACAATATTTATAAATAACAATGTATTATATTCTAGACTAACATATCGTCTCCGTTCAGAATCGTTTTTCGTATACAATGATACCTATCATTGAATTCAAATTTAACAAATCCATTATAATGACCTATCCTATAAAGAGTCGCACTCCACCCCCAATTGTACAGCAGAGCGAGGCCCATCCGGTTCATTTTTATTTTGTTATTTATGCTTTTAATTTAGTAATTTAGTATTAGTCACCAGTGTTATTATTGTTGTGTTATCATATTATGTAAATTGGGTTCATTCCGTATTGTTAATAATAAATAAAAATAAATCAACACTAGTTTCCACGTATTTCTTTCTCACCATGTCCATCCATACAGACATAAATTAAAAATCTGCACAATTCTACCCTGTGCAAAGACATTTCCACTACTTAATTAGAAAAAAGAAATTTTGTTAAACAAGTAATTGATGTAAAAAACAACAACAAATTTACTCTCTTAATGTTTTTCGTCGATCTAATTCTCCAAGTTAACAATATAGATGCATACAAGGTTACGTAAAATGCCATTGTCACCATCTCTAAATCTCGTCGAATCCGTCGTGACTCCACAATGTCATTTAATATCAATTTAATAACAAGCATACAGGCACACAAACAATCGTTTTCACCATCATCCTAGATGCGTTAATATAGTGAAGACCACTTTTTCGAGAAATACACGAAAGACCGAAATAGCCCTGCTCAATGTGCTCTCTGTGCCGAAAACCATACAGCCAATTTCATAGGTTTCTCTGATTTCAAGTTGGTGTCAAACCGTCATCAAAACCAGCGATTCATGTACACAAATTTCTAAAATTAGTCAACTTGTCGAAATATTTCTGCTCAACAGCTCCACTTCAACACGGTTCAAACGGTCTTATACATCCGTTGTTTCTAATCCCGAGGATATCAATATGCATAATAATAGTACTATTTCAAATCCTATTAATGATCTTTCATCATTATCCAAATTTGTGTTCGAGTTATCTTCATTAATTAATCTCCTCCTCAATCTACTTACAGCATTTTCACAAAAACTTAACACACCGTAAATATATCATGCTTTTAATTTTATCTCATTTATAAATTATTATCGTATATAATACTCAATCTTAATTGGCAATCCAGTATAGATAAACTCTATTTCATGTAATTTAATTATTATACATATACATTATATTCTTCTCGTTTTTATATTTTCTTCAATATGATATCATGCAGCTTTTGGTTATTTATGGTTTAATTTAAGATATAAACTCTCCTTAATAAATTTTTGATTATAATTCAGTAATTGTGTTTCTTTTTCTTATCCTATGTGATTATATACGAGTATTAATTGTGAGTTTTAACAATTTTTTAATTGTTGCACTGTAATAATTTATGCTAAAAGTTATAAGAAAAATTAAAGTTTAAAAGATGGCAACGATGGTGGAACATTATGAGACCGAAATATGTAAACACGAATTCAATTCACAACACAAAAATTTTACGACATCAAATATTGTGTTCAGCTGCTTTTACTCGCGTTTTTTAATTCATAGAATTCATTTAAGTATGCTGTTCTGTTTAAACATATAATGTTATTTGGCATAAACAATTTTTAAATACATTGAAAATGTATTTTAGCATTTGTGCACATACTGTAAAAAATAAATAAACACAAACCGAATGCAGAAGGAATTTTTTATTTCACTGCAGAATAACTATACAAATATACTGCGTTTACGAGTATATTGCAAACAAGAACGTGTCCATTACTTTAATAACGTTTAAGCAAAATTATTTTAATTTTGCCCTTTTTTTATTTTCATTTATTTTTAAGAGAAATTACGCGTACACTAAATGGTAAATTAATCACCTCAATGAGACTTTTGCGATTTGTCACTGTATTATATTGTTTCGTTTTCACTATTTAGCCATTTTTTTTTAATATCACGTTTAATTTATTCCAGTTGAATATATATAATAAATGAATGTGCATGATAAAAACGACTCGCGTATTATAAAAAAATTGGCTCTTTAAACTTTTCAGATATGGTCAGGTTCTTATATAATGAATGCTACGATAAATTGTTTATTGGCCTTCCCCTGTAACTATAAAATAATGAATTTGAATTATTATTGTTATAGCAACTATAAATTTAAAATTTTTATTTCGAAACCATTATAACTATTATGTAATATAAACAACCGTCATTAATCTTATTTAAGAAATATTTTCATTCTTCGTAAGAAATTATTTTTCAAGGGTCGACAATCGTCTACTACGAAGAGTCATAAAATTAAATAAAATATAAATTATAATTAAAATTTACAGGGTAATTTGTACCCAAGACACTAGTGTATGAATTATGTAGTTCTCTTGTATACGTGTTTTACGTTTTTTTTTTTTTTTATTGACCACGTCATATAACAACTTTGTACAAACATATTATTATAAATTATCATTATAATTATTTGAATCGTTAACTTCATGATTGTTTCTGGGCCATGGGACAAATCTGATAATATTTATTCAAGCTAAACTGGTCCTTATTTAAATTATCATTATTTTATGCACGGTCGATTTAAAATTATTATTTATTACAGACTAGCTATATTACTCGGCTTTGCACGTAACAGTCTTGGCCGGGACAGGGTTTTTAATGGATTATTATTATCTGACACAATTTAAAGCCAAATTTGGTGTAATTGTTGGCTATAAAACGAAATTTTAAAAGAATCATTATGGTAGTTATAGTTGCTGAATTACCCAGTTTTGCATCATGTAACCGTCTTTTCCGTTGGCAATATTTTTTTTTAAATTCTTTCTCGCTGCATGCCTATAATACTGAAGTGACTACTATGTCAAATTTCAGGTTCATATATTTTTTTTTGAAATGTAGTGACAATCAATGAGTGGGTGGTATTTGCATTTATTTAAAATATATTTTTATATTTATTTATAGATTAACTACCTTGAATTGCTTGTTAAGAAAATTGTGAGTGTTCAATTTATTTTGGATGTTACTCATTGTAGAAGCTATGTATTTTTAAGTGTGTATCATCCGAAATTATGTGAAAGAATATATTCTCTTTTTGAAATTATTTTTAGTAAAATTTTCGCATTCAACATTTTCTAACTACACACTGAAGTGTGTGACAGTGTGGTTCTTTCCGTTTTTTCGGTTGTTATAGCAACAACAAACCACAACTGCTCAATTGGACCTTATCAGATGTAATGATATTTTACTTTTTTTACGGTAAAAAGTTGGCTATATCTTCCTGTAAGGTATAATCTATCCCTGTGTCACTTTTCATTAAAATCGGTTGAGTAATTTAGAAAGGTATAAGAGACATACAGATACATATATATATATATATATATATATATATATATATATATATATATATATATATATGTATATATATATATATCAATAAATATAATATAAATATACAAAAATACCGTATCATAAGTATTTATTTTTTAATTCTTAGATTTCCAGTAAAATAAGAAACAATTTTACTATGCTTTTTTTTTTTTTGCTTCCTTTGTTTCTTTAAATACGATTTTGTTTGATCAGAAAGATTGTTTAAATTATCACCAAACAAAAACTCAAAAACTCAAGATAATAAATGAAATTTAATTGGTACTTTTCGAGAGGTAATTTTTTTAAATTTCTCTACAGTTTTCCGAATAATTGAGAAAAATAGCGAAAACATATAAAAATTACCTAAAATTTCAATCTAGATTCAAGTATTACAAATCTACTTTATTTTTCTACACACGAATTTTTTCGTTCGGTTTTTTATGAGCAATGATATTTTGATTGTAAATTAATTGACCGCTACAGCAGTTATTCGCCAAACCTTGTGTTTCATCCGACCTAACCTAACCGAGGAGTTTCGTTCTTTTTTTTTAACTAAATAAGTTTAATTTTTCCAATAATGAGGCTAAATGATTGATTGTATTTGAATTAACCACAACTTCAGGAAGGTCTAATAATAAATAGAACCAATTATAATATAATACAACATTTCAAGATTATGGTGTCGTTAACAATAATGAATGAAACATTAAATATTATCTTGTTGGGAAATGATGCTGTTTATAATATATAAGTACGTGATTGTTTAAAAAAATAAAAATTATAGGATTCGAATAAACGGAAGGATACATTGGTTTATTGGTTTCCGAGTATATTAAATCGACCGACTTGTACCAACTAATGAGTTTCTGTAGGCTTATGAAACATTAAGATTATTCATATCTAATTTTAAGCATTAACTAATAGTAAGATTAATTAATAATATGATACGTAAAATAATTAAAGATTGAGATTGGTGGATCTAGATAGAACTATAATGATATCATAAAACAATAATGAAATAAAATAACTGATATTTCAGAGACAATTAATTAATGATTTTATTATTATTTTTATTTAAATTGGATAATTTCTATTCGAAGGGAATCATTTTGGTAGAACCATTGTTTTTACTCTTTTTTCTTTTTATTTCATACAATAAGAGTGTTTTAATTTTTTGAAAAATTATTACTCGTTTTATTTATGCATAGGTTAGGAATATTGCTTAACAAAATGTGATTTGATAATATTATTATATTATTATTTAATAATTTAATATTATAAATAATTTTAATTAATTAATATACTACTATATTTAGACGATTGTTCATAAGATAAATATAATTTTTTATGAAATATGTTATGCAACACTCCTTAATTTTGTTAAAGTTATTGTTTTTTGGTCACAATAGACCAACCCTAAAACGTGCCCCAAGATAGTTGAATATTTTAAATTGAGAGTAGTTTTTTCTCACTATCTCGAAAACTAATCTTCTTACGATAAAATGCTATAAAATCTTTATTTTAAATAAACATGATTCCTTTAGTAAATGTCTAAAAAATGTTCACTCAGATCATAATATTTACAAATAAAATTATATTGAAACTAATGAGTTCTAAAACAACAGTTTTTATTTTTTAAGTATCTATATGAATCAATTTATTACATTACTGAAAACTTTTTATATAATTGAATTAAAATTTAATTTTATATAAAAATATATAATGTTCAAATATCGATAAATTATCGGTTTAATTTTTTAGTTATATTTACGTAAAAAATTAACTAAACTAATTTAAAATAATAGGTATTGTTATTACGTAATGTACGTAAGGTACTTATAAATTCTCATTTTTAAATTTTAGTTATTGACTATATAATTTTATAATATGCAAATTTTGCATGTCTGCCTTATTTTTTGGAAAAATCATATCAAAATTTCGTTTGTAGATTTACGAAATATAGAAAAATATTGACCTCATACCAGTAAACTAAAAAAAATAGATGAAAAAATTTCGAAAAAAATGTGAACAATTTGTTTGTCATTGCATAAATGGACGCTCTATCTTCAGTAGAAATTTACGAAAGTAGAAAGATATTTTAGTGCAAAAAAGTAAAGAACTCTTAAGGCGTATGCTAGGAGTAGATAAGAACCAAACAAATATTGGAATTAAGAAAATTTCCCAAGAAAAATATGAGCTGCTTAAAGAGAATCAAAATTCAATTTTGGAACCAGGCACTTTATAATTATATTTTATTTATCTTGGACGTATTGGTTATTGCGTATTTTTTTTTTTTTTTTTTTAGTCAGATACAAAATTAATCGAATGTATTAATTTCACTGCTTTAAAAAAATTTTTAAATTGTGCATTATATTGAATACTTCAGTACATTATTCCAGTTATTTATTTATTTATGCATATGACACTCGGCGTGAGCTTGTTATTTAAATTTAAATTTTTTAGAATTAATAGGTAGGTATTATATATATAGAATATAAGATTAAATAAACCAGAATAATAACAATAACAAAATAAACTAAAATAGTAATTGTGTAGGAGGATATAGGATGTAAGATAAAAAAATAAACAAACAAAACAAAACAGACTAAAACATTAATAGGACATGTTCCTCAGACATAGTTGTTAGAGTCGAATATCAAATTCCTCTAGCCATTTGATCGCCATTGGTCCACAGGCATGCAAGGTTCCTATCCCTCCTTCAAATCTTGTTCTTTGACATTCCTCAACGATATGGTTTGTAGTCTATATTAGGCCGCACTCACACAATGAAGAATCAGTCATGCTCCATTTGTGTAATTGATAGTTACACCTACCATGCCCCGTTCTTATACGGTTTAGGGCCGTCCATTGTGCTCGGCTTAACTCGAACCCAGGTACTTTGTTATCAGGAACGCTAACTAGGAAATGGTTTCGGAGGTTAGTGTTTGTCCACATCTCCTCTATTGATTTATTTGAACGAGCCATGCTCCATATAGGGTTTCTGGAAATAAGTCGCTTAGATGGACGGTTAACTATGTCTATTTGTACTGGTAAGTTTGGATAGTTGCTCAGTTTCAGTATCATTGACTGAGAATGGACTTGTCTGCGTAGATCTGGAGGGGCTATATTAGACAGGACCATCAGCCAGTCTAATTGGGTTGATCTCACGGTGCCTGTTATGATTCTCACGGTATCATTCAGTTGTACGTTGACCTTCTTGCAATGCGCACTTCTGGCCCATACAGGTGCGCAGTAGTCAGCCACACAGTACACTAGGGCTAGAGCAGAAGTGCGAAGCACATTTGCGTGTCAACCCCAGCTTGTGCCTGCTGGCTTGGCAATAATATTATAACGTGTTTTTATTTTAGCTTTCACGCTTTCAAGATGCTGTCTGAAAGTTAAGGTTCTGTCCATTCTTACCCCTAGATATTTAGGTGTTTCTTTAGTGGGAATTTTTTGGTCATCGATTACTATGCTTAGTGTTCTACTAGCTTCTCGGTTGTTTAAGTAGAAGGCACATGTTCCTGATTTATTTGGGTTCAACTTGAGATGCCATTTCTGGAAGTACTTTTTTACTTTTGCCATGTCTGTGTTCAGTATATTTTCTATTTCTTCAAAAGATGTGGCTTGTGTAATTAGTGCTACATTATCCGCGTATATAAATTTCCTCGACTCTGTGTCAGTCATGTCTGCTGTATATATATTAAAGAGCATTGGGGAAAGAACAGCTCCTTGGGAGACCATTTTATAGGATTTTATATCGGCTCATTTCCCTCCATGTGTTATTCTGAATTTTCGGTTTGATGATGAATTTTCGATATCATATTCTCCAGGAGTAGTACAGTGGCATTAAATCTTATGGTCTTTGCTATTTTAAGAAGAAGGCCTCTAGTCCAGACTGTGTCATAGGCCGACGATAAGTCAAGAAACACTGCACCCGATTTTGCTTTTTGCTGGAAGCCGTTTTCCACGTGCGCTGTAATCGCCAGTACTTGGTCGCAGCAGTTTCTATTTATGTCAAATGCGTAAACATCCATTCCCTTAGTATTAATATGGTAATGTGGTTATCATACCGTAATTTATACAATTAGCAAACGTATTTTATTTGTATAAACTATATCAAAAATATTATTATTTCGTACCTTTACTATGGCATTTCATTCAATGTTTCCCGTTATCAATATATTTATTGTATAGTCAAACTTTATATTTTAGTTTTAGATTTCTTTGTTACCGTTTAAATACGGTGATGCGATGAATAATGTCTGAAAAAAAATAAATCACTATGAATCGTCACCCAACTCACGAAGTTACTTTTTACAACTATGTCGTAACGATGTTGTGTTTAATATAAGCAAAATTAGTTGTAATAGAACGTTCTTGTCGGTAAAATACTTGTTCGGTTTATTAAAGCACAGTGGACGATACATATATGCCTATACTGTACATTTGAAATAAATAATCGAACAAAATCATGATGTTAATCGGAACTCATCGTTTATTTAAGCTGATCGTAGTAATAAAAATACGTGCGCAACATGATATCATGATTAATATTTTGAAAAAAAATACGTTAATCTTCTTTGCATGTTAATAATTTATTATTGATATTATTATTTAAGATAATACATTCGAATAATTCAGTGGATATTGAACCGCTTAGATTGATTTCGGTTACGATGTTCTTATAATGCAAACAGAGTTTGCATTTCTCTTTTCAGAAAATATATTCAAAAGTAAAATGAATTATTTTTGCTAGTGTAAAATAAAATTTATCTAAGCACTGTTACTATTATTATTATTATTATTTTACTGCTAGAAAAAAACCAAATTATCGAATGGTCTTTTATTTATTTATTTTTGTGTTCATTGTTCAATGATAAATATTATACGTATTGTGTTTCGAGTAATGCCATAAAAAAAATGATCGTATAGAACTCAAGTATTATTCGTGGCATTTTATATTTAACAATGGATTTATCGCTAAATTTTATTTTGACAATTTAATAATTTGTTCATAAATTAGTAAATAAAACCAAAAAAAGCTTGATTAATTGCGAAAAAACAACGATGTTTAAATTTGACTTGTTAATCAACGTTTAAATAACCGTTAAGATACTGATTTCGCACTAATTTGTGTGATAAAAACTGAACAAGACAAAAAAAAATATTAAAATTCTATGTAATTTGTATTCATAAATTGTTAAAAAAATAAAATCCAAATCTATATCTTTACTATTAAATTGATGATCGACTTTTACATTTCCCGTCAATCTCTGCATCGCATAATATATCTTTCTTTTTTCTTTATCCCTCTAACGTTCACTTATTTAACATGTTTACACGATGTCATCACCAACGTATTCGTTAAAAATTAACGCGTAATTTAACATTTGTTACTAAAGCAAGCGAAGTATTCGCTCGAATTAAACTGAATTTCTTGTGCTCTTGAACAACACTTATCCAAATAAGTGCTGTAATTACGTATTTCAAGAAATAACTATTTAGTTAACATTAAACAATAGCTTACAGTAATGGCATTTCTATAATCCATTAAATCCTTTTCAGCTCGGATCTTAACGAACCAGGCGCAATGTTCTACATTTTACGTTTGTCGTTAAAATTGAAATTAAGGATTAAAGTATAATATTTTCTGATGAGAATATTATGTATAATTGAATAATAGAGTAAAAGCGAAGGAAATTATTTATATAATATTATCTAATCATATTATTTGTCTATTAAAATATAATTAAATGTAAACTAAAATCATTATTATCTATAATATATGAAGCATTAATAATAAAATATATTTTATATGATTAAAATCTTTAAGGAAATAAACAATCGATTTTTCGAGTTTATACAGAAAACCGAATTGATTATAACGCTTTCGTAATGAATGCAAATACTTTGAAATCAAAAAAATAAATATTATTAAATCACCTTTAAACAAATTCACGTCAGTAAAATACCTTATTTACAATAAGTCGATAGGTGTTAAGTATTAGAACTTTTGAGATTGTGATGAAATCAATTTACGTTTTTAAATAGTCGCAGAAACCATTTATGTAGTACCATATTACTAACTTCAAAGTAATGGAAATCAATCTCGTATGCATATTCCTTGAACTCTCATACACATAACATTTAGTTTTCGAGAATTATTTTCACTATATGTTGAATTAAATCGATATTTTAATTAAATTACCTGTTTAAAATTGTCTACTGTTATAATTATACTCGCGATTGTTTATGTGTCCTACGGTTAACACTAATTATATTCTTCGGATTAGTTTGGCTTCATGGCTACACAGTAGGATGCAAATTATTGAAGCATTACATCGATACTTGCATTCGTATAAGCAGTCAACTATATTAATTATATTAGATTCATAGTAGATTATTGTGCATTAAACCCGTTGAAAACGTACTCTATTTTGAAATGATTGTGTCATAGAGTTGATGTAAAGAGAAAACAAAACAAAAAAAAAGGACGCTTTGATTGAGTGATGACAAAAACCATTTTACTCAATATCTTTTCTTTTCTAAGGGAGAAAACTCCAATATCTACAATTGTCTAACATGTGAGAATAACTATGTGTTTGGGGATTATCCTTTATGTTAATGAAGTTGTATTGTGATATTAGTAAAATTGATGTCCGTAGTATTCCAGTTAAGTACAACAGATTAAATCCGTATAATATTTAGCGTTTTTGAATCCACATGTCTGCAAGTTATTCATATATGAGCACACAAGTATCCAAACAGCTGGACATACACGTGACTTTTCAGCACATGCATATTACTGTCGTCGTAGTGGAGTCCACGTGTAAGTAACTACTGCTAAGCGAGTCACAATCCGTAACTGAAATTACCCATAGCTAATGATTGATCGGTTATAGTGAAAGAATTCTCTTTACCGTTGTCGAATATGCAATTCACAAATCAATATTATTTCAGCGTTTAATTCTTATATAATACATAATAATTAAACGCTGAAATAATATGTATTACGGATAAATAATATTATAATTTATCCGTAATACATAGTTATGTTGTAAAAGCCAATTTAACAGCAATTAATAATATAACATTATTATTATCTTAACTAACAAAGTCATCGACACTTATAGCTTATATATTTTGCATAGCTGTAAATCGAGATCGAACGTTCAATTAGGAAGTATTGTGGCACTGTTGTGTTAAATAGAAATCATGTGAACTTCCGCATATTATTTTTCATCTTTAATACTATAACATTTTTGGTATAAAAAGTAACCGTAGTTTATTAAACATATGGGTATGTCTGATGAGAAAAAACCGAAAAAATATATAGATATTAAAAAATCAAAAATTAAAAATAATATAATAGAGAAAAATGATCGATTCTTCTATTTTTAATTGTTTTATTAGAGTGAGTTTGTTTTTGCAAAATAATATCGTTTTAAAATAATATAAATCAATTATTATAACAATTAATTATAAAAAATCCATTCTTCAAATTTTAATTGCTTTTGACCTATTTTAATATTCAAGAAATTTAACATTACCATATGTTAAAAAATTATTTCAAAAAATTTAAATAATTATATAAGAACTATATAAATATCAAAGCATAAAACTAAATCCAATAAATTATAAGCAAATCTGGCTGACTAGCAAAAGAGGCGATCACAACTGTCAGAATCTCCTTGGAACTTAAAATTCGTTTGTATGCTTTAAACGATACGAAATTATACCGCTGCTGTTATGGTTTAACGAACAAATTGAATGAACAGATTTTCATTAAAAATATTGTCCATTTTTAGAAAATTACAGTTATTAACAAAAAAAAAAAGTTATAATTTCCAATTTGTTTGTTGTCTTAAACATTTATATTATCAAAAACATTGGTTAAAATAGTTATATATTGCCATCCATCAGAGTAACTTATTATAGTAAACAAAGGTTCGTTCAATTAATCTATGTTAAATGGTTAGCAAATTTGCAGGAATTCTCTCGAATTAATTTTTCAAACTAAATGACGGATCAGTTAGAAAATGAACGAGTAGCTATTGTTGTAAATCAAAATAATATAATATAATCTATATTTAGTCCACGCCGTATTATTCAGATAATAGCCTAAATATTTATTTATTTATACAACAGTGAAAACACGACACACTTTTATCTTTTAAACCAAATTTAAAAACCAAAAATTACCTAAATATTTAAAATATAATTGTTCATATTTTAATTTTTTAGATTCTGAACGGAGTGATGGAATCAATTGGTTTTACAATGATGTATGTTTTTTTTTTTATTTTTTTTTTTTTTTTTGTGTCTGACGACACCTTTTTTGGCAGTAAAAATGCTTCGATTTGCTTATGTAAGAGAGGAAAGTGAATATAGATGGTACTTTGGCTATTCTAAAATCCAACTTTTCAATACTTTTTAAAAAAATCGAAAAAAACGATAAAAAAAATTACAAAAAACGGGAAATTTTACGCAAAATCACGTTTTTACAAATTACTTTTTTTAAAATGCTCTAACTCAAAAACCAAAAACCGCAACAACTTGAAATTTATACCAAATCTTTATATAGGCGTTCTCTATACATGGTTTAGTTTTCAAAGTATTTTGACATATTTTGACTTATTAATAGACAATTTAAATTTTCGATTTTTGTAAAATTTTTGTTTTTAAACATCTATAAAATTTAATTGGTTGACCGAAAACTCTTGAAAATTTAATACAAGGTTTATAATAAGTTAAACTTATTGTAACTAAAAAATATCGGTGATCGGTTCTTTTTTTAATTCTATTTCAGGGGAAATTTTGTTTTTATAAAAGAAAGATATTCTGATCTATAAATAGTCGGAGTTAATTTGATATTTTTGGATTTTTATAATTGAAGGAAAATGAGATAGACTAGATATGATCATTACTATACACCGATTTATTATTTGAACGAGTAGGTGATGTGAAAAAACTGATTAACGTTGATTGAAATTCAGATAAAGAAGCGTAAAAATATTTAACCATGGGATAACGATGGTACTTAATGAATAGAAATGGTTGAATTGATTAAAGTTTGCAAATATTTATATCCTCTGAAGTTATATTTTAGATTTTTTCAACTAAAAACAACGTGCTTACATTAAAAATAAACAGTATAAAACATTTGTTTGATAAACTATTTAAATTAACTTGAAAGCTAGAATACTTCTCACTTGTATTTCAATACAATCTCACTCTTTGCAAGTATTTGTTATATTTCTAAAATATAATTTCTTAAGACCTGAAAGAAAGAAAAGTTTTAGAAATATCTGCAAGGTATCATACATTTATGGGAACCAATTCAAAACAATTTTTTACATATTTACCGAATATTCTGTCTTAAATATTTTCAAGAATAATTATTATAATTTTAATATAAATTCATTATAATGTCTACTCCATTACTCGAGTATAATATATTATTGTGGTTCTAAGATAATATAAAATATTTCATGGTAAAATACTAATATTTTAAATAATAATCAGAAAAATAAGTTAGAATTATTTGAAATTGTTTAAAGTTTGATCAGCGATAAGGTTCGTGTTGATAGTAGTTATTTTGATATTTCCGCTGAAATATTTAAAACATTCCAAAAATCTACATGAATAATATTTTCATGCGTATATTTTAAAGTTGGTATCTGTAAAATGCATATATAATATACGAGTATATACATTTTTACATTTTACACACACACACTTACACACACGCACACACACACAAACACACACACACACACAAATATAATATATTATATATATAATAAATATTAAATATATATTATATATTTCTTTTACTAAAAATTGTAACTGTATAAGTTAGTGTGGCATTGAGAGCGTTAAAATAATTATTCACTTTTTGTATTTTTCTCTTCAAACTTATTTTTTTTTAAATAAATAAATTTAAATTAGATATACGTGCCAAATATAGATTACGTATTTAAAATATTATGATGTTCATGATAATAATAAACATATTATACACATATATTATTATATATTATAAACTATTTAAATATTTAGAACAATTATCGTATAAAACATAATAAATTAAATATATTTAAAATTAATAATGTATTACTAACTAATTTATATATATATATATATATATATATATATATATATATATATATATATATTTCGTCTTATATAAAGATAATAAATAACAAAATAAAATATTTTTATTTTTATTAAAAGTAAAGTAGTATACATGAACAAATATTAACTTATAATAAAATAAATTAGAAAATAATTTTAGATTAAACAAATGAATAAACCACCCCATATACTCATATATACTTTGATTTTTAATTGTCATCTTTGACTCTTTTATCAGATAAATTGTATTTTTACATTGAAAACAAATACTCTGCTTTCACTAAGGTGATTTTTATATATTTCATACTAGTTATTTCTTTTGAATATAAAGCATGATAATCAATCCATACATTTTGAAGAAACACCACATAACATGTTTTTCAAATCTTGTAATAATTTACAGCATTTAGTTTATAAGAGGACACGACTTAATTTACCCGAAATTTTAAAATAAAATTATAATAATTTTAACAATAATAAACGTTCTAACCGTAAATTAATAATTATCTACCATAACATTACGATTGACTAATAGTTTAATAGATTTACTAAACAAATCAATAAACGAAAACAATGAGTAAATTCAACAATTGTAATCCATATTTCATGTTAACATACATTGAGAACTGTCAGACATAACTAAGAAGCGTATCTTTACATTTCTTATGGATCAAATAACATTAATTTTATGATAATAGAACGATAAACATGATACAATTCCATACCTATAATTATAAAAAAAAAGAATAATAAAATTTACATAAAAAAGCCGAAAAATGGTATGTATATAATCAGAATAAAACGAAACGAATGTACGTATAAAAATTGTATTTTTATACTTAATATAAAAAAAGAAGCATACGCTTTGAAATCTGAGCCCCGGTTATTACATAAAATGTTATTCACTTTTTTTTTTTTTTTTTATTACAAACATGCTGTATATTCCATAAAATCTTATTTTTTTTTTTTTAACTGTTAAAAATATGTATGATTGTTTGGTATTTGAAGTAATTTCACGATACCCTTTATTAAAATTCATACCACTCTGAGTGGGAAAATCTGACTTCATTGAAAATATGTCTTTGAGTACACAATATTTATTTGAATTTCTAATAAGTTTTTATTCCATATTTTAAATCGTTTAATTAGTAATTCTTAGCATTTAATTATTTGGAGCTAACAATCATAATTATTTGTAAATTAAATTTTGAAATTCCACGTGCGCAATATTAATACAATAATCTACGAAGGAATATTACAAAAAAGTTGAAAAAATTGTAATAACAATGTTAAATTATTTTGTTACAATATGTATAAATAAACACTATTTTTTATTGTTGATAGTGCTGAAAATGTATTTAAAAACAATTTATTATTATTATTTACTATATGAAAATGTAATAAATTAATATATCTAAGGCACTTAGACATCTGGGTTCAGAGAAATAATAGACCTAGAGTATTCCCTACAAACCGTAAAAGGCGGATAAAAGAGACTGGATAAGGGCAGCAGCTTATCCAGTATTGTATGCAAGTGAAGCCAAACGGACTGGTATAACCAAATAACTGTAGGTGATGATGAAAGACATCACCACGACTATAGTATTGCAATGTGGAAGGAAACGAGAAATAATCCCGCACTAACATCTCTAGTATTTACAGAATGAATTGCTGACTTAACGTAAACAATTTTGGACGAAAAATAGCCTCCCATTCGGATGTCTGAGTGGTGACTACTCTGAAAGATGCAAAATATAGACACAAAATTATTAGTTCAACAGAAGAAAGAAACAAGGAAGCCCTGGATTACGGAAAAAATTATAGAACTAATAAACGAAAGAAGAAAATACAAAAATCAAAATAACATAGAATGTCAACAAAACTACTAAAGCATCAGCAATGTCATACAAAGATAAGCAAAGGAAGCCAAATAAAAATGGTAAGATAATGAATATACCGTAGTAGAACAGTACTTAAAAAACAAAAGAAGTTATCTAGCTTTTGAGATTGTGAAAAAACTTTTCTTCACAAGGAGAATGAATGAAAATTCCTTGAGAAGTAAAACGAGTGTAATGCTAATAACAACAGAAAAAAAGGTAAACATATTGAAAGAATATCAAGAAAAATTGTATATAAATCAATTTAGTAGAAATATTTTGGCAGAAGAAAACTGCGAAGAAGAAGAAAACAGAATTGAATATTTACTTCAATTAGAAATTGATTTTGCTGTAGAAAATCTAAAAACAACAAAGCATACGGTATAGATGAAATCCCAGCAAAATTAATAAAGTGTACCAACGAAAGAGTAAATAAAGAACTTAGAAATAACAAAATGTGCATAAATGGGAAAATAATCGATGATTTCAAAAAAAGCATTATAATAACGATTCCCAAAAAAAGGGAACAATGAATTGTGAATAATATATAACTTTAAGCTTTAACACGCATACTTCAAAAATAATAACAAGAGTAGCAAAAAATAAAATAGAAAAGACAATAGATGCAATCCTAGATGAAGACTACTTTGGTTTGTGATGAAATATTGGACCTAGAAAGGTGACCTTGGCACTAAAGATTATGGTAGAAAAACAGATTAAATGGAACAAAGAAACCTTCATCAATTATGTAGATCTGGAGAAGGCTTTTGAGAACGTACAGTGGAAATAATTATTTAAAATCTTAATAATAATAGGAATTAAATACAACGATAGAAAATTTATCTATAATATGTATAAAAGCCAAAGAGTCTTAATACAGATAGATGGGAAAGAACGAGAAGCAAAAAAAAAAAAACGGAGTAAGGTAGGGGTGTATCTTAAAACCTATTTTATTCAATTTGTATACTGAATGACGAATGAGGAAGTACTAGATAAAATAAAAGAACAACGACAAATATGGAAAAGTATTCAATCAAGAAGAGGTAAGATGAGAAGACACATATTAAGTCATGAAAATGTATTAAAGAAAATAATTTAAGGAGATGTTGAAATACACATTTTAAGTCGATGACCAAGAGCAGAATACATGAAAGATAATGCAGGATACGAATAAGGGAAATAACAATGACCTGACAGAATCTACAGTGCTACAATAAAAAAGCATGGAGAACTGCAATAAACAAACCTACGGACTGACAACAAAAAAAAACGGCAGTTACACAAAGTTCAAATGGTGTTATATTGATCATTAACAGATTATTAAGTTTTGATATCAAAAAATTTTGCAACAAAAGCTAAACATTCGGTTTCAGTAAGCTTTCATTTTTTTTTTATTTTTATTTTTTTTTTTAAATGTCTACAAAGTACAACTATTATAATAATTCCTGTCAGTTCAGTATACTTATATATTTAGAAAAGGCTTCAACATTTTAGCCCGTGTAACTTTGGAAATAATTTTTCAAGTGTTCCTAATTTATCATTATTTTAAAATTCATAACAATTAATAATACTACTAAAGTGAAACAATTGGCTGATGTCTGATATGAAGTAACCTCTTCAGTTCTGGTACTTTGTACAAACTTTACGCAGTATCCTCGTAGAATGCGTTTAAAAACTTTTAACTCGTCTAGACGAATACTTTTGACGGTTTTTTTTTTTTAAGTTTATTTATAATCGTTCAAACGTTAGTAATTTATTTCGATTCATAAACTCGCTTTTTAATATAGGAATAGAAGTGAAATAACTATAAAATTATTTTATCGGAAATTCGATTTTTTTTTATTTTTAAAACTATTTATTTACAACAATTTTTTATAGATATTTAATACATATATTAATAATTAATTTAGCTTCTTACAAATTCGTATTTAATAAAAATATTTTCTACGGTCAATGTTCATTTTTAAGTCAATTTATTGTTACAATATCTACCATAAATTTTCAATGAAATATGTAATGCGTCTTAATGTTTATTTGAAATTCCAGTTTGATGATAAAAACCTTTTTCGATTGGTCTATGACTATTTTGAATGCCGCAACATCAATTTTTTGAACAAATATAACACACGGGAAAGATAAGTGTGACAAAACATAAAACAATGAGCAAGAGAATACGATTTCACAGAGAATATTCCATCTTATATTTTAAACTATATTTTATACTTTTTTGCGTACTTTATACCTTTTTTTTTTTCTAATTACTTTTAATAACTTGTCCTACTTACCGAAATTCGATCATGAATTGAAAACATAAAACTAATAAAAACCATTTTTAAAACTTTGGTTTATGAAACATTTGAAATATTTTCATTTTAATTAAATAAGCCCGTGTCATATGATTGACAGTTTTATAAAAGAATAACCATAAGATACATTATCATGGACTAAAAAAAAATTGATCGACTTGGAATAAATTTTCCTTTTTAAACCGATGTGTTTTCATGCTTATTGACAATAGTAGTGTCAATATTATTATTCAACGCATTGTTTCTCCTTTTAACTTTTAAGATAAAACGATAGCTACTGTTGGAAAAAAAACATAATGTGAAACATATATTTAAATTGAATAAGATAAAATAATAAATTAAACAACAATAATTACGATGGTGAGATAAGTTATTATTAGTGAAAAATATTCGAATACTGATCGGAATAATCATTACGACGTTATACATGATACGCACGGCTTGTGAAAATCGTTTGTTGTCACGAACGTAGTAGAATTGCCTATACGGAGTGCCGTGTTATAATTTTAGATGTCTGTGCACTTTACGCTTTTGATATGATTTATATCTACTTAATTTTTTCGGTGCAATTATTGCATTTAATACATGACTATATATTTTCTTAAAATAATTAATCTCATCACATAAATTTGCATTTTAATTAAAGTTTTTGGACAACTGTTTATCTTTCCTGTCATAAATTCATTAAACGATGTATTGATCACAAATATAATCACTACAGTTCTATAGCTGTTTTATTGGTAAGCAGTACTTAAAACTATTACAATCGAATAATAAAAAAATAAAAATACTATTTTTATGAAACTCAAGTTGATGCAGATGAAAAGGTTAAATCATTATTTTACAAAATTTGTACATATTTAATATGTTTAAAGCAAAACGATAATGATCACCAAACATTATGTTCTTAACACGTTGATCCTAATATGTAAACCAGATGGACAGACTAATAAAAGTTTTTTAATGGTGGATATTAAAATGTTCGATAACGAATTAAAATTGTGTTTAATAATTTACTTAGAGAGTTGGATGAACTATTCAGGTGTTTCGTTCGAAAGTGGTGTATGTTGAAAGTCATCAGAGTATTCGATAACGTTTACACACAGCATCGTATGTCACTCCATCGCTATATAATTGTTTGTCAACTAAGTTTTATCTGTGTTTTTATTTAAAACACCAGGTTTAGTTTTTTCAGGGGTGTTTGGTAAAGATAATTGGTCTCATACGAGCGGGTATATAATTTACCACTTGACGTATTTTATTGTTGACTTATGATATAGTAATATATAAATATAATAATAAACAACAACTTTTTTTTGAAAAAGTGAATTATGTTTTTATTAATAGTAATTAAATATGTATAACAAAATTGCCCTAAAGGTCCAAAGTTGGGTGTTATTAACGCACCATAAAATATAGAAATAATATGTTATCAAACGGACAAATTATACTCGTACTCAACGACATAACCTTCGATCAGACTACGCCGACCCATAGCAAACAACGATACCAATACGATTGCGACTCAAATCTGACATATAATGTATGGTATTATTCAATAAATCGATATGATATAAATACTCTTTAAATTTGTACGAAATAATATTGTACATTTTTTATGCGCGCCATTTGGCATAAAAAATATATACTTTTAGAATAATAATATTAATACCCGGGTGTTCTATATTACCATAGAATAAATAATATCAGAATGGTCATTGATAAGATTTTGCACAGGTAACATAGGAGAGATTAAAAATCATTCGGCCATCGTTTTGGAGTCCCAACAATTTACATATTTCATATATTCTACGGTCTAATAAACAGTACACATAAAAACGACGAAATTCGTTCAATGTTTTAAATAAAATTACCACGGAATAAATATTATAACTTTTAATGTTATGAGAAACTAGGACTCCATATGGTGACTTAATCTTGCTTACATCTAAAAGTGATCATTCGGATTTCAAACCTTCTGTGATATTACGTACAATATTAAAACCAACTTGACACCCATCGCATATGTAGTTGTGCCGATAAATGATAATTGAAATTATTTTTGATGTTTTACTGTCATGAATGGTCACATTTGTGTTGCTGGAACACAGTTAATAGTTTATCAAAGTAACAATATAATAAACTTTTTTGTTTTGATTAGTTACGAATTTGTGAAAATTCTACGGGTTAAACGACAACGCTCGGGAATCACAAAGATGAATAATTCGATTGTACGTGTGCGAGTTTATGGAATCTGAGAAAACTATAAAAGGTCTAAATATTAAACGCATAATTGTTCGTGCACACAAAATTCAAACGGAATGCCTTTTTTGAGTTGAAAACGTCG
Source organism: Sipha maydis (assembly GCA_034509805.1). Lineage (NCBI taxonomy): Eukaryota > Metazoa > Arthropoda > Insecta > Hemiptera > Aphididae > Sipha > Sipha maydis. The sequence goes on along the minus strand of JASXSY010000019.1, from coordinate 73,750 downwards.
TTATCATGTTCACCCGCTTTCCTGCACGAAGGATTAAGTATCGCAATAATTTCGATTTTTTTGGACATTCTGATGGATAAAGGCGTTGTTGGTCATTAATGCCTCCACTTCCAAGTGCAGAACAATAATTATATTTGAATGTAATCAAACTATACCGAGTTAACCACTTATTTATTTAAAACCAGATGATATGGCAGTACGTATAAAATATTGCTACTCACGTATATACATATTTATGTATGACGGAACGTTACAAGACACCAATCGAAGAACCAACAACAAAAATAATAAATTGATCATGTGGACAAAGCGTTAAATGGACGGATATCGGATTAGGAAAGAAAATCTTGGTTGAAATAATGAATAGATAACGAGGGTTATAGTAAAAACAATACTATCTGGAGAAATGTAGTTGTAAAGTGTAATTAACGGGAAAAAATGAGAATAGCATTGAGGTAGCATTGTTGGTGGTCACAACTATTTGTACTAGTAATACACATTATAAATTGTCGTATTTTTTGTTCTTTTTGTTTTTATATTTATATATATTTTTTTTTTCATATTTGTGAGTTACAATTATATATATACAAAAATGTAATATATATATATATATATATATATTATATGTATTTACTAGGTAAATGGAATTTCGGGTTTTTTTCGTTTACGATTATCACTTTTTGGTATGCAATCGATAATACGATTTATTAATTGTTCTAAAATAAAAATGTGTACCCCTACATATAACTATTACATATTCTGTATATAAATATGACATACTCTCTTTTATAAATATAATTTCAGATATTATATTTTTTATATAAAACTCTTGAACCAAAATGAATATTTAAAATCCATACATAGGAATTATCCGAAGAATATTAAAGGGATTTGTAAATAAATGTATAAGATAAAAGAAAATGGAAAAAAAAAATAAGATCGTTAGTTTTTAACTGAACGGTAAAATAATAACGTAATATTTTAGAATATAACGTGGTACGATAAGTTATAAAACGAAAGTTAATGAAATCATGATACGCGTAAGATATGAGTTTACAACTTCAACGTAAAACTTCGGGTGGACGACCTCTCAATACGTTCGTGTATGTGATCATATCTGCACAGAAATTTAAACAACTCCAGGACAAGAAGAGAAATCACATGAATTGAAGAACCGTTTTTTTTTCTCCCCCTTTCTGTCCGAAAGGGCTACGCTGCGTGAACCGATGTGGACAAGTGTGTGTGTATTTGTTTGTGTGCTTGCAAGATCATCTGCAGGGGTGACTACCGTACGGTAAAAGGCGAGCGCTCACGGCGGTGGCGACCACTGTTAAAGCATCATCCCCGACACCGATGGGCACGATACGAACGTATAGGGTAGGACCGATTTTCGGGGGTGAGAGGTATCGCGCACGCGCTCTGCCGCCGCCGCCGCAACCTTCCTCCGTGCGATACTTATTGCGCCCCGATCGCGCCGCCACCGCCGCCGAGTCCGTGACGGTTAACGGTAGTTGGTGGAGGGATTCGAAGGGTGGGAGGGTGGCAGAAGGAGAAGAACAAAATAAAAAAAAACACGGTATACCACTCGCGCGCGTCGCTCGTACACGGTCAAGCGACGAACCAGTGCACTGTCGTCCCGCGCGGTGTGTAGTAGCTGTCGCGCGCGCGGTAGCTGCGTCTCCACTCTGCTGCTGCTCAAACACGCGGTTTCCAGTCCACCGATTGTCGTCGTCCGAACGCTCTCCGATCTCGGGTACGTATACGTCGCCATACCGCTGTTCGACGAACTCAAACGTTACGTCGTGCAGTCGACCATTCTCGAGGATTTAGGGTTGGCGGGAAAAAAAACCGAAATTTATTTTATTTTTGAGAGGGGGGAAACTATACCTTTTACTTAATGATCGAAGTCGGTATTAGTGACCGGGAAGGTAGTAAGGTCACAGGATGTTTTCAGACGATTTTTTTCCCCTCATTTTACCACCTCTGTTACGGAAACTTTAGCATAAGCGTTATTCGCTCTGCTTTCGTTTTCATGTCTATTTACGCCACTGACAGTATCGTAACCAAAACGTTAGGTTTTATTATACTGGGGTAATCCTTTGTAGTAATTAGTTTTGGAATATTATGCGCGCGTTGTCCGAATCAGTAATGCCGTATTAAACGAGTAAACAACGTTCAGGCAGAGGAACCGAAACCGAAATGTCTATGTAGGGTAGTCTTCGTATACTGTTTTTGCTGGTCTTCCTCGTTAGTCGAATTTCACTACTAGTCATACTGAACATACCACGGGTTTTCAGAGAAAATCGTCTCTGATATTTAAAATCGTTTCGTCCTGCAATTCCTGCGTCTAAACGTGTTTGGACGTTTACACGTGGTTGGTTCGTATGCGGAATATTTTATTTATCCGGCTGGCGGTTTGGTACGTGAAACTCAAATCCTGACTGACGCATTACGACCGGTTGGGTTTCGCGTTTAGAAGAAATCAAACAAAACACGATCGACTCGATTACATTTCATAAAATTATACATCGTATTGGTTATTTTTCGGGCATCGAATAATAACGCGTTTGAAGTATTGAAAAAATAAATAAACCCAAAATAATGAATACATTAGTAGCTAAAGGAAAATGTAATGCACGCCCGTCAACGAATAACAATTATACACGTATGCGATTAGTGGGATAAAATTATCTGATCCGCGGGAGTTTGATTTACCGGAAAATTTATGATTTTTTTTTCTTCGCACCACGGAGTTACCGCAGCATGTTGCATAATATATACGTAACGTTTTGTATGTATCCCTCTCCTCGTTTGGACATCATCCAACAATCGTGAAGCACACGTGTTCTTCGGCGTTTTCGTAAATGATAAAAATCGTTATTCGTACGCACATATAATATGCTCGACTACACACAATGAGAACACGGTTAACAATATGCACTTGATGTTAAATAAAACGCCACGCGGGAGCCAAGAGGTGTGTAAAGCAAGTACACTCATCGGTTGGTGTAGTAATGGTGAACAAGTGCACCTCGTATGAATTGCTATTTTATCGGTCGTACGAGCTCGTAAAATGCACAAAGTGAGCGCTCTAACTCGCGAATAATAGCGTAATTTTTCTACTTCTTTTCTGCGTCAGCCCTGTCGATAAATCGCTCGAAGAGCTGTCGTATACTTTCCAAAAGTTTTGTATTTTTACCAGGTAACCGCAATTCGTGTATGCTCGTAGAACCGGACTTATGCCCAGGGCCTGGAGTGGCGAGTTTTGAAGTGGGTGGCAATTTTCTAAGGAATAAATAAATTTAATATATTAAACACACGTATTCATGTTGCATGAATAATTAATAACAGTTTTTTTTTCAAACATAAATCTTGTCATTTTTAATAAATGCCATACAAATTTAAATTTTCGGACAGCTCTGCGCCGTTTAAGATATACGCAATGCAAAATATACAGGTTGCTGAAATATAATGAAATCTGTTCGTTACGCACTTCTACAATCTACGAAATCAGTTTTCTCTTAATCTAATGTACAGGAAAAAAGTAGGTATACTTTATGTAAAATAATTTATTCCAATTTTATCAAACAAAAAAATGGTTATATAATATTATAAAAATATATAACAATGTTTTTCATAAAAATATTATATATTTCAAATTGGAAGCGCGTTGTTTATCCGAGAAGAGAATTACATTATTCAAATGAGCCTAAGGTAGTCTAAATCCAGTTCTTAAGTGTTTATTTGCCATCCATACTAAAAACGGTTGATCCACGTGATAGTTTTATTGGGAAACATTTATAATTTTACAAATTTTTTTTAATTCGCACGTACTCGCGCCGCTATCGCTGTCGATAAATGATTTCTTTTTTTTTTTTGCAAATCAACGAGGTATTACGGAATGGACGTGATCTATAAGCATATACCAGGATCTGGTCATGAATATTCCATTCGATCTTATATTTTTACAACCCTGCAGCGATCTGCGTCCTATGTATGGTCTTAGCTGTCCATGTGATTACAGCCGCATACATGATACTATAGTATAATAAAAGCGAAGAAAATAATATGATATATCATTATTATTTTTTCCATAATGCACCGCGATCGTCTAATTTGTATTATTATTCACAGTATTTTAAGAAATGGCCGTATATTATTTCTATATACGTAGCACAACTCGCAACGTAAATAATAATGAATTCCTTTGTATAAGAACCGTTAAATAAAAATATGACAAAAATGAAAACAGTACTACTATTATAATAATTTACCTTATGTATAATTTATGGAAATTCTTTGATAAGTTTTCGTGCGCCACTAATAAATTACTCTACGAATTTCAGTGACGATTAAAAACTAAAGGAAAAGCTTTTAGACTTGTGAAAGTAACATTTTCGAATAATTCTACATAAAATAACGCTTTAAATTTGGCAAGAAGAAAATAGCACTATATATTATGTACATGACACTAAAATAAACTAATCGATAACAAATGTATATAAAGATACACAACCGAACATTGAGCATACATTAAAGCTTATAAACCGATCAAATATTATAATTTGAACGAATGTAAAATAATTATTTCTAGTAGAAAATTTAATCAATCCCACTGAGAATAGTAAAGCTAAAATAGAATTTAATTATTATATGCATTTTGTTGACTCTTTGATCATGACTTCTGGAATTGATAATAATCAAATATTTTGTACTATTTTATTTGTGCAAGAGTTCGACCGTAATGTTGTTCATGAGCACACTTACATCGTATTGTACTGTTTGAACTCTATTGTAACTGTGCGCATTCATTAATTATTACTATGATCAATATTAGCTATTAATTTAAATTAAACACGTTACTATGACAAGCAACATTCAAAATATTAGCTTTGCTTCAGCGTATACACCATAATCCATGAAAAAAATATTTGTCAGTCTCATCAGTTTTGTCCAGACAGAATGACGAAAAATTTAAAATCTACGGTTTAATAAGACCATTTCAAGACACTCGCTACTAATGACTCTATGCCCTTAACAGAACTCAAAGGTGATCCTGTGAGCTCGCCTGAAACTGATCGCAACATGGAGTTTCTACCCCCCCCCCCTATCTATATTAAAAAACATATCAAATTTCTCCACTTTCAATACTAACATCACCAACTCGAATGGCTGTCCCTGAAGATCATCGTTATCACATTTTATCGTACACCTTGTAGGTCACCTAAAAATGAATAAAATTATTGAATACTTAAATAAAACTAATAATGGTTTCCATCAATCCACCACCCGTCATTTTCGCACATAAAGGTCCGTTAACACAAGATATTAACAATAAAGTCTTTAAAATTACGCCACTACTCAATAATATCGATTTTAAAACTATTTAAGAAGGTATACGACCCTTCACAAAATCACAACTGTCAATTCTATGGACACAAGATGAATAATTGCCACCATAAACTTAGATATGTTCAATGTGATGAAATCTACCCCCTCTAACGAGTGTTTCGAAGACCACTACAGTCCCACAAAATATGCTCACTTCGTCAAGGACCAAACTGCTAACTTTGAAAGATGCACAGTTTACAAAACAGCTCTCATAAATCCATTCCAAGGTCTTCTCCAGTCAAAGACCCTGATTCTAATACCCATTCCAAAACCAAATTTTACGCAGAATCCACCAAAAATCAAAACTCGTACGTGAAACATTTAAATTCTTTAATTAGTTATTTTATCTTCTTCCTTTTTTCTATGTCTTAAAAGCACTTACTGCAAATATAAATATTTATTATTTATATAATTATTTCATAATCATCATTGGCTAACAATTCTTGTTTAAATGAACACACTATATTATTATGACTTGATACTGTAATCTACAAAAAATGTTATTTGTTATTACATCCTATGTTATTCTATTTTCTCATTATAGTATTTAAATCTACTTATATTTAAATATTTCAATAACCATTCTGCATAACTGACTAATATTGTATAAAGTAAGATATGAACAATTGTTTAAATTTGAAATACCATGTAATATGTTGACATATTTAAATATATTAACAAAAAAGAAAAAAAAAATTTAAAGGGTTTCGAATCGAAAAAAACTTTCGATTTCCATGGAGTACTTATTTAAATTAAGTGTTTATTTGGTTGAACTTTATACAACTACATTTTATCAATTAGATTTTTTTTTTTTGGCAAATACATTTTCATTGTTTTATTATATAAGTATGCGGAGTAATGTTTCTAAATACTGTCACTAGTTTCAATCAGAGAGGATCAGACGCTTTTGATGGAAATAATGCTTCACTGAATTTTCTGTTCCTTCATATACAAATAGTATGATATAGTAAATATTTAAAAAAAATTTTCATCAAGATGGTGTTTTATCAAAATTTTACATATTTTTGCAATATATATCATATTTTTTGTTACACCTGTTCATATTTTATGATCTATAAAATTTATAGATTTAATTTATAGATTTTAATACATTTAATGTGTTTTTGTAACAGAGTTTATTGTTACTAAAGTACTACAATTCACGATACCTTTGATAATATTATTTGAAATTTAATTTACAGAACCTTTGAAGTACATCTAATGGGAGGATTTTTAGTTTTGTATTCTATGCATAAATATATATTATTTTATCTATTAAGCGTATTGTTCTAATTGTAACAGATTGCTTAAAAAAATTAAAATTAAAATTCACGGAACCGAAGACTTAAAGCTCTTGAAGTAAAACCCACCGCGTATATTTTGATTTAAATTAATACCCAATTAGATTATTAATCCGAAAATAATCACTGTTTAATTTACTTATATTATTAAAGCTTAATTTTATAATTCTGATTGCAGTGCGCATTTGTACTCATATTCCATGGCGTCCACTAATAAACCACCGGAAATTCCACCACGAAGACGTAACTCGACTACTTCGCCAAACAAGTAAAATATATATTTTATTGGAATAAAAATTAAATTAAATTTTAATTAATTAATTTAAATTAAAAATTAAATATTAAAAAGCATATACTCGTTAAAAAATGGCATATATTTTTTTCATTATATCATAATTTACTTAGGATTTTTCACTAGGATTACATTCATTATTTTTTGATAAAATCTTTAATAAATATAAAATAATATTACATTGACCTTTTAATTTTGAGTATTATAAATTTTTTATTTCTAAAATTTTGAAATACATTTTTGCTCTCAAATCGAACGCGATACCAATGCGCAACTAATATATTTTCCTTTATAAAATTTTACATTAGTGTTTGAGATTTTATCTAACAGTCAAATATTTAACAATATTATGTAGTTGATAAGGCTATAGATTATTTGTTACAATAATTATATACTGTCGTAATGCTCATGAAGTTTTTTCTTTGCATAACTTTACAAAGCAACATCGGTATGTTAATAGTTTTTCTTTCTTCGTTAAGTTTTAATCAGGAACCATATATTATGCTGTTTATTTCATGATAAACGGGTATCAAAATAATTAAATCAAAAAACTTTCATTATAAAACAGCTACGTACGTATGTACGTTCAGCGATATAATTACAAGCATATAAGATATTAATTGGTTTTTCGTTAGGATTATCAATCAAAATTCTGCTGAAGATTCTCAACCTAACTCGCCTTTGTTCCTGTCACGGAGACATTCATCTTGTATCGATGACATCATAGACAACGACAACTATACCGTAAGTAATACTGCACTGTCGTACTTACTCGTACGATTTCTGTAATAATTTGTTATACTAATTTATAATTAGCTATAAACGTGTATATGACGTTTTTGAAATCGATATTATTGTCGTTGACAAGGTATTCACTCGTGGTGTTTTGCATGTAGGTACTAATTTAAAAAAATGTACCGCAAATGTTCTTGATGTTTCGAAATGAAATATCTTATCGTCTACTGTAACTTCTTTATTTATAGGTTTAGAAGCATATTTTTAGCTAGTTTTAGATTAAGATACTTTATTTCGCGTGCAATCGTATTTTAAACGATATTTTTTGTTACATTAAATAAACACAGTATTTTTTTCGTTTTACTTATATTGTAAAATAAATATAAAATTTATATATATAATATATATTATATATAAGGATTTACATGCGAGGTAATACATTTATATTATAAATGTATTACCTCGCATGTAAATCCTTCAGGGACATATTAATGACTTTCCATTGACGCAAAGGCAATGGAAAACCAATAATCGAATAATAAATAATACCCAACATTCCGTTTCATGATCAAACCCAGTTCGGTTTAAACGGAGACATTTATAATTGTTGATCCTTTACGATAACAAGTGTACAACATATAACATATAACCTTTTCCGCTTTTATTGCTGTTTCGATTAGTATGAAATTTATATTTACATTCGTGTTAGGACTGTTAGTCGAAAAACTATAGAACTTGGGAAAAACTAAAACGCATCTCAAATTTTTCTGCTTTTTTAAATTTTATTTTTAGCGCCATTGTCCGAAAATTGTTTTAAAATATTATTTTTCAAGACTTATTTATTCCAGGTTATAGCATTACGCTTGAATACACGCAGAGAATATTCCATTCATGGCATTCGTTCCATGAATTTCTCGCTTTAACCATGACTACAATCGCATCCAGATTTGGTCATGACCCTCTTGTCGTTTGCAATCACTTGCCATTTATTTTTTCCGTAAACTTTTGTTAGACAGAATCGACTCAACCGTTCTATTATACCTATATAATACAAAATAGAATTCACTTCGAAGTCTCTGTTCGCGTGACCAGAAGTAATGCACCTTTTCATATCCAATTATCTTCCTAAAACTTTCTCTCGACATTCACTCTCAACGTTCATCTCTTGACGCTTACCAATAAGCACCACATTATCAAAAATAATTACAGATTCAAAAATATTATCTAATGTAGAGCAATTAATTACAGATTTATAACAATTGTACACTTATTGATTTTCTTCATCCAGTGAATATGAAGAACTAAAGTTCGAGTAATAGGAATTAGAGAGTTTTTCATCAGTAAAAATGTGTATATATTTTGTGAGAAGAATGAAAATTTAATAAAATATGTGGGCAACGAAAAAAAATGTGTAGAAATTGTGATTTTCCATGGAACAAATCATTCGTATATTATTCCTAGAAACTGTATTATTTTCAGTGTAAGAAACAAGTTACTCTGTTTTATTATGTATTTCATTTTATTTTTATTTTATTTCTAATATTTTTGTGATTTTATACGTAGTTTCTTCATTTTTATGTTATTTAATAGTATCATTGTTGAACGTATCTTGTTAAAAATAAACCTTTTAATTCAGGGAGCACAATGTTTAAGGATTACTTAAATTCTATATTTATTGCTTGGACGCTGAAACCATTAAAACTTCATGAATAGCATTCAAAAATATTACTACGAATCACTGGGACAAAAAGTTGATCGGTTCTTAGTAGTAACTTATGTTATTTAATTGATAACGATTTTTTTTATCTATATTTACGAACATTAAAATCAATCACAATTATTTCGAGCTATTTTTTTTAATAATAGTAATAATTATAAAAATAATTATTTTATTTAAATTTAAAAAATTATTTATTAATAACAACCTTATTTGTCATAACAATTATTCGTTTTATATAGTGATCAAGAATAGTCGTCTTTAAACACTACTCAGATTGTGCAACAGTTGCAACTAACATATACAGATGTTTTATAAATAGCATATTACATGTCTGAATGGCTTATTCCATTTTCGCTAATTAGAGCGAACGTCATGTTATATAATTTTAAATATATTAATAATATGTACATAGATTATAATTCAGATAGACATAAAATTATTAATATGAATGTTTTTTTAAACACTTTGATCTGCATTATATGGTATGCTTCAGTGCCGTAGCCAGGGGGGGGGGGCACTGGGGGGCACGTGCCTCCCCCCCCGAAATCTTTTTTTTTTTTTATTTGGGTTGGCCAAAGACCCATAGTACATCGCATAGAAATTTTTAAATTTATATAAATCAAGATAAATCTATGATAACGAATAATAATAAGTTATTTATTTTATAATTTGTATTCATAAATGTAATTTAAAAATATTATTAAAGAAATAATAATAATACTCTGTTATGTTAAATATATGGTTAAATATAATAAATGAATACCTATATGTTGTTAGTATATAATGGTAGTCATAAAAATAATAGGCCTGTAGTTAACACTTTATAAACAAAGGGGCCATAAAGTAATAGGTGATGATTAGGTATTCTAGCATTACAAAATTTGAGAAAAAAATTAAGTGCCCCCCCCCCACCCAAAACAATTTTCTGGCTACGGCACTGGTATGCTTGATTATCTCGGAAAGTACGTCTATCTGATCTGATATTTTTCTTAAGTAATTTCTCATCGGTTGTTATGGAATACTACTATTTACGATTTACTTTCAACATGATAATCTACGTTATACTGAATACAGAAAGCAATTAAATTTAGTATAAAAATTATGAAAACCAAGAGAAAAATTAACTTATGATAGTAATACTATACTACATTTATTTACGTATTTACGTTACGTATCGGATTTACTCATTCAATTCTATGAAATTGAAGTAAACGTTTTATTAATTTTTCAATATTTATATTATATAAGTCTAAAATTATTAATCAAAAACATACCAAAAATAAACAGATTATCTTATGATTTATTTTTATTTTTTCTAAATACGATTATAGAACTCCAATAAAGTTAGGATTATTTATTTATGTCGTCTTTTGAATGATTACCTATTAAGTTTATTTTTTAGATTATCCTCTACTTCCTCCCATCGAAGAAAGTGAATACGTTATGATATATATTCACAAACGTTACTACAATAGAATAAGCTATCGCAAGGAGTTTATTGTTTTTTTTTTTTTTTTACTGCGCATGCCTGGACGACACAGCATTGAATTTATAATTATTTGTTCAAATAGTTAAATGAAATGCCTTTTTACAATGATTTCCCTCGAGTAAAACGCTTTTTTTTATTTTTTTTAAAGTTATAGTTCCAACTATGGCTCCTTTGATTATGTATTTTTACTTTTTTGTTTTTTTTTTTGTGACAGTACAATACTGTTAAGTTTTATTTGGCATTCTAAATTGAAATACGAACACAATTATATCTATTTGACAGCAAAACAGTCTAATGTGTATAATTTTTAACTTTTTAGTACATAATCAAGAAATGGACATAAATACTAACATATTTTGTGCAATAATATTCTGATAGCTGATGTTTTCTACAATAATCACAGATTATTGTACCTTGGTGATTCGGCTTACATTATGGTTTTCAAATGTTTCGGTAGGGATGAGTGTTTACGACAATAGTTTCAACAACAGGTAATCGTCATGTCATTAACAATAGTGATAGTTTTACGATTAGTTGCAGCGCAATTACGATTCAATTTTGTAACATTTAAGTATCATAAACATGTTCGAATGTTTTAGCCCAATACAGTTGTTTATCAAAACACATAAAATAATAATCAATAAAACTGTACTATTGCTGCCTTAAGTTATTAATAACGTATCAAAGATTGCTGAATAGATAATCATATGCAGAATATGAGAGCATCAAGTATACTTACTATTAATTTTATAACAGTTTCTAAAAATGCATATTTTCTTTTAAACTCATTCTTCAGATAATTATTCTACGACGAGAGAAGCTTAATTAATTTAATTATAACTTATTCCGATTATAAAACGTTAAAATGGTGATAAAAAAAAAAAAAAAAGTCAACCTTTTACAAATGAATACTGATAACTTATCCGGTAGAGTATTTTGATTTAACGAATTGTATTTTTATTAACGGTGCTTTGATATAAAGCATATATATAGCACTTTGATATCAACTGGTATCAAAAATTCAAAATAATTAACCGCTATGTTATTCACATCGTATTTTTAAGTCAAAAACAAAGGACGTGACTCGTATGACTACTCAGTATTTTATTTCCGTATGTTATGTAGGGGCCCACGTAAAACCACAGAAACAAAAATAACATTTTTATTTTATGTTTGTCTTGTCATTAGCGCATGTAGTTCAACGTGCCGTGCCGAGGAGTGAGAAATGTTTGTGTATCCTTTCACGATTGTGTATGATGGCCCTTAATATGGTCCTATGTGACACTTTGTTGGATCAATATATGCTGATCGGTGTTATTGTATTATGATAACACGACAGAATATTATGTTAAATCGAGAGAAATTTGACGTATCATAGCCTCGGTCCCTTCGGTGAATGGCGGTTTTCTTCGATCAACATCCGTTCTGACCTTGCCGGAAATAAGGAACGAAATGTACGACCGTAGATTTTATGAATGCGATGGAGTATAACCGTGCTTTTAAAACTGGTGGCCACGTTTTCCTAATAGGCCGTGATTATATTACTGGCGGGAAGGGGGGGGGGGGGTGAAAATGTATGAGATCCAGCCATAATGCATTGTTATTCCATTTTCACGTCCGTTGGCTATTCTGTGATATATTTTTAAAAAACAATTATAGAACTAAATGATAAGATCTACATATTTCCGGTGATATTTAATCACATTTTTCTGCATTTATGCAAGTATCAAATATTAATGGATTTAGCTTCACGTTAGATGAATACTTTCGATAAAGTTAACAACTTCAAACATTTAATCAACATTTTTCTTCATATTTAAATACATTTAATGATGTGTATACCGAAATTGATTAGATTTTACATGATTTTCTTACCATTAATGAGCATTTATTTAAGATATAAGATTCTAGTGTAATAACTTATCATACGTTTTTGATGTTACAATTTTCATCTAAATATTAATTGAATTCAAATATAAATTATGATTACAAGTAGATAAATTTACCATTTTTTGTGTTTTTAAAAAATGATAATATCCTACGGACTGAAAAATAAGAATTAATTTATATTAGAGAAGATTCCATACTTAAAACAAAATGTCATGAAAAAGAAACTTATTGAATTTTGATTAAGATAACAGCGAGAGTATATATACATTTCAAAGTGGCTCTGTTTATATTCCTTTTACAACGATATAAATCTATTTTAAAAATAATAAAAAATTAATTCGGATTATAACTTTAAAGACAAATTTTAGGAACAAACTTGTGCATCGCTCCTTCCAATATCTCACCGAAGATGAATGTACTATACGAAAGTATACAAATATGTTCATTGTTTTACTGTTTATATATATTTTGTTTTATATAGTTAGATGGTTATTGTTAACTGATTGATAATATTTTTTTTAAAATTATATTAAATAGCATATATTTTCTATATCTATTAATAATTTATCTATGCAAATCAATACTTGTAATTTCAGTATATGATTCAGAAAAATAATTAACGACCTTGATACTAAATATATATTTGGAAAACAGGAGATTGGGGGTTGCTTTGAAAGTTCTATCTTAAATTTAGGGGGCCCGGGTAAAAAAAAAATACGATCAATCGTCGATGTCGTTTTATATTCAGGTCCGTATTACTACGCTTTGATGGGTCGAGGGAAAATATATATTTCGGGACCTTTAAAAAAAAATAAATACATTCTCACTCATACACTTATAATAATAATATCCAAACAATCCGATTTTCTATATTCGTTACAGAAATACTATCAATATCAAATAAAAAAAAAATAAATAGATAGTCATCGAAGTGTTTAAATTGTTTAAATCGTCTACTTACAGAAAAAGTCAGTTCTTGATTTGGCCAAGAACTGAAAAGAAAACATACAAATTTTTAAAGTTATCTTCACCGGTAAAATTGAAATATGTACCAGAACTTTCATAATAATTTTTTTTTTACTTTAAACAGTTCTTTTGCTCATAAAATTTGTTGACTGGAAACAAATTATCTTTTAAAAATTGTTTATGAAAACGTTAGACCTGTAAATTCAGAGCTAAGCGTGAGGCAAAGGTCCCGCTCACCCTGCTCTAGGGACGGTAATGTTCATAGATTTTCGTAGGCACACGTATACGACAAAATTATGTATATGATGTCTGAACTGGAGGACTCTAGTAGCACACGGTTGTGTTTTGCACACGCAGTGAAGTTATCACCTCGGATCTCTACACGCGTGGGAACGTCGGGAGTGCGAACTCGCATTGAACCGTACAACCTCCTGCGAGCGGTACGCGTAATCCTGGTCGGAAATAAACCAAGTCAGCGGCTACACGTGATCAAACAGCACTGTCTTGTACGCATGCCGCGGATTAATTAACGCACACGGTGTTGTTTCACGCTCGTCTCAGATGAATGCTTGATTTAGTAAGGTGACTGTACGGACTTTACCGACTGTCCGTCCCGTTCCGTGTATTGCACGTGCGCACGCACATTCGTCCGTTTACACGTATACAAACAATAAAGATCCTATTCTTATTAAATTTCAGATTTCTTATGTGGTTAACCCATCGAATGGTGAAAAAATAAAACATATTCCCGCCGTATTAATATAATTCCTTCGTTTTTACGTCTTATAGTTACATGTACCTATTGTCCATTAAAATGGACAAATCTTTCCACCCGCAAAATCGCAGACCTGTTTTTAACATTTGTTATCATTTGTGCCGGATGTCCATTCGAATGGACTTCTGTTTTTAGGTATTATTTTATTTTTCATATTTTTATTGTTAAAATTATTTTTATACAAATATTTTGGACAAGAAAGTTTAATTTTTAACCCATATACACAGTAATGTGTATTTTTGTTAAATTTAAAAATAATAAATTATGTTTAAATAATTTTTATATTGTTTCAAATAATGTCCAATAGAATGGACATCGGACTGATTACAATATTTAATCGAGATTAACTAATAAATTCAAATATATTTACTTTAGGAAATACCTATTATGTATTCCTAACGATTTTTCATTAACATTTTTAACATATTCTTGGATACTTTTTGATCCTACATTTTTTTAACTCATCAAATTATTATTATTCTTTGTAAGAAGTTACAAAATTAACCAACTCAAGTAATTTGTAAAATTATTTTTTGATTGATTTAAACTGCAAATAATTATTTTCAATCATGATATTCGATTATTAATTCTTCTTCAGCTGTATTATCTTCACTTTTAGTATAGGTTTTAAATTTGTAACATTTAATTAAGTCTAAATGGATCATTTAACGTGTTCACTGTTCAACTATGACATTTCGAATCACTAAAAACCACCATCTGAAATTTATAAAGATTGCGGTTCTTTTATGATTTTTCTAAAATTACTTACACAAATCACTCGTTTCTCTTTAATTGTATTAGTCTTTATTAGTCTTTTATTAATTAGAGTTTCGATTATATTTCAATATAATTTTTCTTTTAAATGTAATATTCGTTGACTGCCGTGAACCAAGCGCTCAAATCGTAAACCCGACAGTTAAATTCGTAGTTCGCATAAAAATAGAGTTATTTATATGACAATATGTATACGCACAACAGTGGATTGCGGGATTGAGAAATAAGTGATGCACAATAACCGATCGTACATGCATATTACACTAAAATATTAACATACATTTCTAAATGGTTGTCGCACCAAAAACCGTGTAAACGCGTGATTTCATAACCAAAACAGAACCGTTGTAACATTGTATATCGAGTATAATATTCATAGGAAATGTAGTTCTCATATTACTGACTTATCTACCTCTGGATCAAATAATGATATGCTGAATTATCGGATCGTAAGACCAGAATGTTTATAAAAATTATTAATTTAGTTAATTAGATTTTTATGTATTGCATGAACTGAAATGAAAATGATTTAACACTATTTGTGATTTAAAATGACAGATATTTTACTTTGTGTTTGCGTCCATTGAATCGTTTTCTTTTAATGTAAATACAATCAGTAATTGTATAACGCGATATCAGATGTACTTTCTCGAGACTATCTTAACACAATCAACCAATAGTAAAATGTATCAAGTATTATTCAGCAAGATGTTTATTTTTGTCTCGGAATAAGTTAAATTTAGTATATTGTGTTTTTAATTCTGATTAAAATCGAATAGATTGAAGAATCTGTATTTATATAATGCTCAATATAGCACCTATCGAATTGACAATTCACTTTTATTTTTTAACCGTGCGAGAATACCAATGCCGAGTGTATTTGATACATAATGATATTGATGATTTTGAAATCGAATAACGTTAAACCTTACGAAAATCCCTGTACACGCATAGACAACTATGTCAGACTTTACAGTATTTATCTTAATTTCTAATGACCAAATTTTCATTCTAACAAAACTTTTGTCATGTTTTCACGACTGTTACGTTGTATTTTACTGTACACACTGGCTAACACTAGTTTCGTTCACTTATCATCGATAATTCGTTACAGGAGAAAAAATCCTGTTCCGCTCACTGTATACCATGCCACAGTGTCGGAAAATTGCATCTGATGCATGAAAATTGCATGAAACAGTGACAGTAATAATTAGCCGAAAAATTATTATGTGATTCACCGATATAAACATACCTACATATCCATAGAAGTAAAGTCAATTTATGTTTTATTTTTATCATAACCAGCGGTACACCCTCCACCCACCAATTAGGTAATGCTACTGGTGAAAGTCATTATATCTAAATGTTATGGCTTTAAGTTTTTACGAATTGTACGTGGTTAGATTGAACGAATAATCATGAATATTGTCGCCGTCCAATAAAAATATGTTTCCAAGCGCTCATAAAAAATAAAAAAAAAAATGATCACTGATAGCACCCGCCGATCGATATAATATTTCGTTATTAAACCTGCCAAAATGTCATGTCACACTAATTCGTACAATGCATATTTTTTCTACCTAAACGATAAAATAATATAACTCTAGTATGCTTTGAAAGTAATTAACGTTTATTATAAATGTTGGCGGTAGGCGTTTCGATAAGAGATAACGTACAACGTTGAAAGTAATCTGACGGAATTTATAATTGTTGTTGTTCGACGGTGATCAATGCGGGAGAATCTCTTCAAATGGACTTGGCGTACCCGTTCACGGTCGGGGAGTCATACAGCACGTTGTTGATCAGTCGCTGACTACCGTCGGACAACTCTCCGGTCAGCTGCTGTCCAAGAACCGTTCCGGGGAAAAAGGGCTGGCGGTTGACCACTGCCCTGAAACCGGTTTTGGGGTGGGCGTTGTAGTTGACGGTACGCAGCATGCCGTCCGAGTCCATAGTCCGATAGTAACCGGTGACCTGGTCGCCGTTTCTGGTCTCCTGTTGGTCTTTGATGTCACCGGTGTACGGGTCGTTAACGCCGTACGCGTAATTGTAGCCGCCTGTACCGGCCGAAGTGGACTGGAGTACGAACGCGACCGTCACTAGGAGCGCCAAACCGACCTGAAACCGGAGAAAGAAAATTCAGAGACAATACACAATTGAGTTGAGTCATTCGGTTACGCGATCGCACGAGAGATGTGCAAACGCGTTTGAACCGCGCTGGACGTGCGAGGTCGTTAAACGTAAATTATCGAGCAAAAAAGTAATCTTTCCCGATTACAGCGATAAGTGTTAATTGAGTTTTCTCACGACTAGATAAGGCAAAAATAATCAAAATCTATTTTAAACGTGCGCACGCGTCAACTTAATAAATGTTCATTATTTTTTAAATTATTTTTTTATTTTTTTTTTTTTAAATCTTCTCTTGTAGGACGGGTAACGTTTTAGAAAATCTGGATTGTAAATTCTGGACAACAGTTATTTAATTATTTATTTTGTCAATGCAAGTCGAATATCAGAACAACACAATAATTAAGCGCTCAAAAATATGCTAATATTAATTAATAGAAGAGTAATGAGCAGGCGAAGGATCGATAGTAATGTCAAAATAAATAATCAAGTTCGTGAAAGATTTTATGAAAAATCTAATTGTTTATTTGAAAGATGCACAGGACAATACAAAATGATACTGGGGAATTGAAAATATAATAGGAATATAAAAAAGAAATAAAGAAGAGAAAACTATTCTTTGTGTTCTGAGAAATAAACTTTTATATTTATTTGTGAAAGGTGCGTAAGAAAATCAATCTAACTAGATGAAAGTTTTAAAGTAAATGATTAACTATAGGTGTGTATACCACCGATCAGCAAAATATTTTAAAATATTATCAAAAAGTATGAAACCAAATATTTTCTTTTATTTTCGGGAAGAGTTTTACACCAAAATGTCGTAAAATAAAATTTCTTTTGTGCCAGTAAGATTTTCATTTTAAAAATAAATAATAAATTTCAATCGCTGATAACCGTTTAAGGGAAAATAATTTTTTTTTTTGTTTTACACTCCTTTCAAACATTTCAAATCGTCAATGTGTAAACGATTCCCGTTCAAATTAAAAATACAATTATAATTGTTTTCAAAAATTATTATTTATTATTACCAAGACGAATAACACGTATTGACGGATTAATATTGTCAAAAATTATGTATTTAACGGAGAAAAAAAACACGACCGTCGTATAACATTGAAAAACGAAGATTCTCTAATAATACGTTTATAAATATTAGTTTTGCACAACGATCTATTTTCAATTATTGATATTCGTATCATGGGCAAATTGAATAATGCTTTGTTAAAAATACATCATTCGTGTAAAAAAAAAAAAAAAAAGAACTCTATAAAATTATTTTTTATATATTTACGAAAAATATTATGTATTGGACTTAACTGTCTTAAAAGTGATTTTTATAACTGTGGTTTTTATTAATGTATTATGTGATTTGCTTACTTGACTGTATTGCATCATGTTGAGAGAAGTTCGGGTGCTGAAATGTATTTGTAAACGCTATCAGTAACTACTCGTGCTTCTTGGATAACCCTGCAGTGATGAATGTGTCTGCAGTGACATTTGTTGACTCTTAAATAGTCTACGGGTAAAGACTATTTGTAAAGTCCACGGGCGAATCGTTCGATATGACCTTCAAGTCGGCTGGACACCAAACGGCATAAACAATTAGGTAATAGCCAAATATTCGAAAATATCCTACTTTCATTGCGCACCGGTACAGCGTTACCGTTGTAGACTAGTGTTCATACATTATGTCATGTCTGCATAGATAAATAAGTTGTCTAGATATGAATAATGTGTACTGCGTAAGAATATCATGTTGACGTATAGATCGATTTTATAACGGTCAGACAAATACTTTAATAACTCGTTGCATTTGGTTTGTCGATGGTAAAAAAATGCGTGGTGCGAAATTGGATTTACAAATAGATTTTTATGATGCGATACTCATTTTGACGTTTTGGTTCAGAATTTTCACACAAAACAATGTATCTGTATACAAAACTATTCGTAAAACCAATACACGTGAAATGGTTGATACTTTTTTATTCAAGTACAATATTTTCAATATTTTTATCGTCTTGATGGCTTGTATTCAATATTTTCACCAGGTAGATAAATCATTTTCTATAAATCTTGACAAGGTTACATTCCTACAGATTTTTCAGTGGTTATATAATTAATTTGTAGTGGTAATTGATTTCATTGGTTTCAAAATATTGTAATCTCGTCTTAACGTAATAATTAACATTTAGTGATATACATTTTCCCTTATCAGTTTGTAAAGGATCATTAAGATGAATAATGTTCAATTTTTTATTGATAAAATTCTTAAATTTAATTTTTACCCTAACAATAATGATAAACCGTAGTAAAAAATGTGTTATCGCTGCCATATTTTTTTACTGTTTCTACTGCAATAATTATTTTGTGATATGAATATATTGCTGTTATTTTCGTTCGGATTAATGTAAAGATTTCAAAGTCCGATGCAGTAGTATCATCTTTAGCAGGTTTTGGTTGAAAATGCAGGATATAATATAATTATATTACCGAACTGTTTCCGAGTATTATTCTTTCGATTATTATATCGATGATAATATTATAAAGCTAAAAAAGGATTCCTGTAGACTTTTTTTTTTTAACTTTACTTCCACCCAGTCCATATATATATACAGGGTGTTTCACGATAAACTGACAAATGCAATAACTTTTGTTCTATTGAACATTTTCAACTTTTTTTTTCTTATTGTCAATTGTCGTCTGCGCTACATTCGAAATATTTTTCAATGTTACATTTTCGAATTTTTCGATTAAATTAAAATTATTATTATAAACATTATGATCCGCAATTTGTTGTCAGGCACTAGTCACAGTGTCTATAGGATATATGCAGTGATAAGGCATTGTAAATGGACTATACATACATGTTATATAATGTACTCTCACAGGAGTTCTATGTGTGATAATATTATTATAGTATGTGTCCTATTGTGATCGGTTGTGAGATTAAAAGTGCATTTTGTCACGAGCGTTGACTTTTTACTTTCCGTCAAGATTCTACAGTGAGTCGGACAGCATTTCTTTTATTACAATTTCGCTAGAAATGTCTAGCGACGTATTACTTTTGCGGTGAAGAAAGTTTAGACGCAAAAAAATTAAAAAATTAACTGCCGTTCGTTATGAAGAGGAAGTTTTTTTTAAATATTTTTTTTTAAACTTAATTAAAACTTAACTAAACATTTTAAAAATTATGTTTTATTACATGGCGTTTCTAGAAAATCGGATAATAAAAAGCAGAAATTGGCATGCTATAAAAAAATTATAACTGTAAGATATTATTTAAATTTATTTTAGCTATTGCTAGCGCATCAAGAAAATTTTACATTTTTATTTAAATATTTTTTTCTCAGATATTGCATCACGCATGTTAGTTTTATTCGAGTATTTGTGATAACAAATATTAAAATCCTCAAGACTTATTTTTTTTTCTTAAATACATTGTGATATTATTAATCAGATGTTTACCGAAGTATTTTCACATTTAATTACGATTCCACAGTATATTGTTTGCCTGTGCAATTATGGACATTAAGTAACAGTCTTTACACAGTTTATAATAATAACAACATATGAACAGGGTGTGAAATTATGACATGGTAGAAACTAAGACACGCTTACACATTGTACGTCATAAATGTAAAAAAAATAACAGCAATATTATAACATTAATTATTTGACGTGTGATTACGTGAAAACGATTGATAAGTTTACGCGTACTGGAAATGTGTTGGATTTTATCGATTTAACTAAAATTAGTCATAATAAAAATGTGTATTATACATCCTTATTGTAAATTGCTTATTTTTAGTGAACCCGTATAAAACAAAATCCATTTTTGTTAACGAATTATATGAAAATTAGCCTTCTAAAAGACAATTAAGTTTGTAATTTAAACTAGTAAAAATAAACTCAAATTAAATTCACAATGCTAGTAAATTCCAAAATAATAATACTACATTGTAGTCGATAATAATGGAAACAATTTGAAACACGTATTTTTTTTCTTTTTGTATGACACACTTCAAAACTTGGCACGGTTGTAGATGTTTTTAAATTCTTTACATAAATGCCTGAAGTTGTCATTTCTTGTTTTTTTTCTCTTACTATAAAATACGAGGAAAATTAACGAACTATTTTTCTGTATATCTGTTCACAATTTATTGATAATATTACCGACAAAAAATAAACCGGTCAACAAATTTTACATATTAGTTCCCATATTTTTATTCCTGATGAACTACACCGTAGGCGCGTTTTAAGGTTCTTTAAAAATCGGTAAATAAATTGACATCGATAACTGCAATAGGTAGATTCGATTGGTTTTCAATAAATTCTTTACGCGTTATACTATTTCACAGTTTGATTATTCAAGTGTTCAACAGCTCACTCGGATTAATAACTGACTGTAGGATTTCGCCAATAAAGGATTTTCGAGTACGCGTCATTGTCGTCATTGTACGACGTTATTCTTCTAATAATTGATTTCGTATAACGCGTGCGACGCGATAACAATACCTGGCACGTTGGTTCAATACGTTCTTAGCAATACGTGGCTATAATATTATAGTGTCATACAACGGCAACACGCCCTTTTTTTATACCTCTTTTCTACTTTTGTTTTTTTTTTTCGTCTTTTTATTTTTTTGTTCGACTATCATAACCTGTATACAAAATGAAGTTTTCGATTCCAACCAAAGTCAAAAGTCCATGAATAAATATCGATTTCACCAATTATGTGTAAAATAAATTATTATAACGTGTTTTATTTTTCTGCGGCAACTGTATTATGCTCGAATACGATTTTCGAAACAGAGAAAAAATGCTATTGACTAACATCGTCCGCGGTTCGGTCGTAAGACTTCAAGTAATTTCGAATATTTTCGGATTTTCAACAACTATTGTAACGATATGTTTCTCGCTCGTCGGGAAAATATTCGACATACAATGTAATAATAATAATAATAATAATAATAATACATAACTATGTCTCGTTCTCTTCCACCCATCGCCCTTCCTATCAAACGGTTGTACAGTACAAATAAACGTAATTAATAGGAAAACATATTTCTGTATATTATTTTCGTGTTTTCAAGGTCAGAACATCCGAACATAACAATAATTCCTCGCTTGAACCTACATAGCTATATTCATTTGCATTACATTACACTGTTTGTTCGCTGTATTGTTATTATTATTATTATTATTATTATTATTATTGAATTATTTCCGTTGGCGCTTTAGAACTTCACGTTCGCAATATCACTCGCTTAATCAATCGCGACGCGCACATAACGAACACATTAATTCGGCCTCGCGGACCACTCGGGAGATATAAATTCAATTTTATAGATATTGTTTTCTCCCGCAGTCCCGGGGTGGAAAACACACATACTGTCGTGAAAAATACCTCCCGCAGTATTATGACCGTATGTTTCCCGACGTCCGTTTCAGCTCGTCCGTACTCCGAACAGCGCCGCACAATCGCTATAATATTATTGGACGCGCGTCTCACACCCGTGTGTTGACGTAACGTGAAAAAAATGTACTTTATCTTCCACGTGGTTTTCGATGAAACGAAAAAAATCAGAAAGTGAACCTTTTGATCCGATCCATTGATTCGTTATGGCGTATGCGGTGTTCTCATAGATGTATAATAAATTATTCACAACGGTGTTTACTAAACACTTGTGGTCTTTTGCAGCCTCCGCTATGTCGCTTTGGGCTTTTCGACAACGCCTGTATAAAATGCAAAACATTACGGATAGATTTTTAATGAGCAAACGTACCGGGAGTTTGTGATTTGTGCTGAAAAAAGGTTATAAACGATGAAATCACAGTTATCTGCTTAGTTAAGTGCTGCGGCAACTACAGTCGACCAAGTTAGATGGATAATCCGAAATTAAACGAGAGATTCCGATAATCAACTCAAAAACTGTTTAAAACATGTTCCGTTTACTGTAGGTCATTATATTATAATTTATTATTATTTAAATATTTACATAGTTATTGCGTAATATATATATATATATATATATATATATATATATATATATAATTAAATTGTATCTCATAAGAATTCGAATAATCGGCTATGTATTTTTGTGTCAAATGTAATTAAATATATCAATATGAGAGGTATTTCTTAAAATAATTAATTTCCGCGAATAAACGTCAAAGCGGATAATCGAGAGTTTACTGTTGATTCGCACCACCACAAGTGGTCGAAAATAGTGTTTGTAATTTACACTAAAATTATATGATTCCCCTTCAAAATATCCCCTATTCATTTTATCCATTATTTTATTCATTGAGTCATTGAATTGTATTAAAATGAAATATTGTACGCTATACCTTTTAGGTAATTAAGAGCTGGATAAATTTATAATCACTGGATTTATGTAAACTATGTAAGTATTCATTATTTTTTAGAAGTTTTTTGACTTTTTACAAAAACTAAATTCGGCATTTTTTGAGTGACAAAATGAGAGCATTGAAACAAATTTTGTACTGAAACAGCGCAATGCACACGCTGATGCCTACCTTAAATTTATACAAACCCGCTGGGTTGTTCGATATTATTATTACCACTATAATATTTTATCAAACATCGTACTTCTAAATTGTGTTACTTCAATTTAAAAAATCAAAATTACATTAGCAATATTATACAGTATCATAATTCATACCAGATATAGATAAGATTAAGAAATAATGTGATAGTTATGATTGACTAGAGCCAGAAGGATCTATGACCATAGTTCAATGAATTAAAAAAAAAAAAATTAAAAATTCATTTTTTATAAATTTATTATTTTAATGTATACACATATAATATATATATATATATATATCATATGAACGGATATATAAGCAGTTATTTGAATACGCAATTAATTATTTACCACAGTTCATTTTACTTAAAAATTAAAAAGTACACAATTCCTAGCTTAGGAAAGATTTTGAATAAATGATAAACTTAATTGGGATATTTTTAACATGGGATACTTTGAACGCGAGTTATTTTGATGCGAGTGATATTTTGAAGGCGCACGAAATTATATTGTATTTGTATGAACTCGGTTACGAACTATTACATTTTTGTCGGCAATCCGGCGTTAACGTGGTCACGGTAAACAAGACTTTAGTATGCATAGTAGAATACCAAAGCTGTTCGAAAATTCACAAAAGTATAAAATTATGATATGTGATTGAATAGTTTGGAGAGTATTTTTTTCGAACTATTAAACAAAACACATAATGTATTGTACACTTTTTGAAACTTATTAAAATGTCATAATGAATATTTGATACTCAAATGTGAAATCAAATACTAATTAAGTATTTATCATTGCTATGTTAATTATTGAGCATTTAGTACTAAATTACTTTCCTATTCAAATAATTATGCGATTTTAAAAACTATTTTTTTGTATGTATTATATAACTATGATTTGGTCAAATGTGTAACTTATAAGCTAATTTAAATGTAATTTGTTGAAAACAATAAAAAATATCTGATTTTTATTGCAGTTTTATTCATAATAATAATAAATATTTTAAATTAAATTTGAATGATACATTTTTAAACATTCAAATTGTACAGTAATGTTTTATATAATGCAAATTAATTTACACTTCTCTTAAAAATCGGGTACCTATCAATTATAATTTATTTTTATTGTATGGTTTTCTTCGTTTGAAAGACATATTATATTCAAATGCTCATTTCGGATATTATTAAAAAATCATTTAACAAATAATGAGCGTATTTGTATTGTTTGTGTACACATTCATTACTATTTTTTTACTCACAAAAAAAAAATAAATGTTTCTATTTTGAACACCCAAATAAATAAAATATTATTATACATCTAATGGTGGAATAAATTTCGGTTTTAAACCAATTAGTTTCGTGGTTTATTTTCATTGTATTTATTCCAATTTTGTTTTCCCAAAATACATTTATTTGTCAATTATAAACTAAAAAAAAAAGTTTTCCATCATCTACCATAAAATAGGTTAGCTTCGAATAGATTTAACCTTTATTGTCAAACGTTTCCGAAATAATAATAAGAACAATTTGAAAAATAATTTCAATATAGCTAATGAACGCAAGGAGATAATAATAAACACATAATATTCGGTCAGTAGGTAAATCTAATTTTTGATCATCGATAAATTAAAATAATTTTTCACTGCATAATTTTACAATTATAAGATAAATCTATATTTTACACAATATCGACAAAAAATAAAATTAATTTGTTGTAATTTGTGTTGTCTTTAAATCAATGAATTGGTATATATTTGGTTAACTATAATTTCTTTTGTGTAAAACATACTTTGCTTTTCTATACATATAATTAATTTTAACAATAATGAATAAGATCAACGTTAAATTCTGTGTTTTATTTAATCTTATGAAATAGAGATTTTATTGTAATGATTTTGCGTTATTGTTATTAAATTAACAAACAAGTAAGTGAAGTCTAATAAAAAGTATAAACATAATCCTTCTATTCGCCACCATAATCCACAAGCCAAATGTACCGATCTACGTAATGACATTTTATAAGTGGAATTTTCCGGAAATTCGAACTCGAATAGCCTCCTAGCTTGTAAATTACATTTTTGTGTAAAACGCATAGCTGCAGACGTGTACCTGACCTGGGACGTTCGATGTCACTATACAAAACACGCATCTCCAATAACTTGACATAAGCATTGTGCAGCGTGTTTCAATCGTGCGGTTACAGGGTTTATCATATGTATTTTCTTACACTCTTACTTATACTCCACTCTTACTCCAACCCTTGGCGCAGTCAAAAAAAAAAATGAGAGTGTTTTTGTTATTGCTAAATGTGTCGCCCATAAAATATCGCATTCTAGTCCCGAGACTCACGCGCCTAAGCATTAATCCGTCCCCATACTTACGCACAGTAATATTATGGTCAACGAGGGTGATGAGATGTTTTCAACTAAAAGTTTAGAATTTCGCACCAATCGGTACGTTACCATTACGCTACGTTTACGATTGACGAAACGATTGACGTTTTATCTCATCCCGTGAATCGAAATCAATATTACAATATGTTGTTAGCACTTTGTGTACGAAAAGAATTTGAGCACAGCTCTTGTAGGGTTTTGTGTTGAGCCTAAGAACGCCGTCATTAAACACGGCGATTGCGGTCGTTACACACGATCAAACGGTAATTATGATGTAGCGCAAACAATAGTAATATTATCGACTGTTTTCGGTCACATAACACGGCGGCCGTCGTCGCGATGTTGTTGCGACGAATTCCACGATATCCGTCTGGTTCGTATGCACCTATTAGCGACACCGATTTCGAAATTTCAACGAGGTCGTTCCAGCGATGTTTTCCGAGCCTCCCACGAACGACCCCACTTTTTATTTTTTTACGTGTGCGTCGCGTCTTCGGTATATAAGCACCGACTGTCGGCCAACTTATCATACAACGACTTTGGTGTCTCTACTGGTCAACAAGCTGTACAACACCGTCACCACCGATACATCAGAATATCTCGTTTTGTTCGCACCGACCGAAGTCCACAACAGCAATCACCATGAACTGCTTCCAGGTAAGCGAACGACATTAATTTTTGTACATAATACGCTTCAACAAACTTGGAATCGTTTGCCGGTGCAACAAACGTGTGCACGACGGGACACACGCTCTGAACGCCGTTTCCTAGACACATTTCTTCTCCGGTACCATTGTACGCGGTAAATTATTTCCCGAGCGTTCACCTGATACGTTCACCCGAACCCGTTGTCGCAAAGAGGTTTGTTGCGAAACGTTGTCCGCATATTCCTCTGCGAACACTCACTTCTCACGGGGATCGTTGAGTACAACGATCGTCGATCAATCGATTTCCGCCCCTCTCCAGTCCACCGTCACTCGTTTCCAATACCGTCGATCCCATAACGTGTTCGTCTACCATGCAGACGGTGCACTTTTTAATGACCGGACCCGTCGTCCCGCGGAACTATATTTCCACGCGATATTTCCTTTCCGAAAATGGTCGAGCTCTCCACCGGCGATAGCTGTTCCCTTCTAGGTCCATCGTCACGTACCGTCTAAACAATTGCATTGTTCGTGTAGATCTGTTCCGTGTTGGCCGTCAGTTGCTTGCTGTTCGTCTCGGCGAACAACGTGCAGTACAAGGTCGCGTACGGTATGAACGAACCGACGGTCGAGGTGCAAGCGGACGAGGACTGCGGCGGCGAACAACCGTCCGGCTACTACAAGACGTTGGAGGAGCCGATCGCCCTGGCCGTCAAGACCATGCCCGTCGCCGAACCCGTCATCTCCGTCACCGCGTCGCCGGTCCTGCGCTCCGTCTCCAAAGTCGTCTCCGTGTCTCCTGCTCCGCTCCCGCCCATGGCCGTATCCTCGCAGTCCATGCAGAGGTTCGACCCGGCCGGCCCCGCCTCGTGGCAGACGCGCTTGGAATCCGCTCCGCTGGTCGAATCCAGAATATTGACCCATCCGCAGTTGCAGTCCGCCTATTCCAATGCTGAGTCCACGCAGACGTTCCACGGTTACCAGTCGGACGCTCAAGCCGCTGAATGGAAACCTGCCCAGGCTAGGTTAGCCGTACCGGCCAGTCGGATCACCTACGAAGCAGCACCGATCACATCATTCCAGTACAAATCCGCTCCGATCGCGCCCGTTCAATACGAGACAGCTTCAGTATCATCGGTCCAATACAAATCTGCTCCGGCTCCATCGATCGAACTCAAATCCGCTCCGATCGCATCAGTCCAATACGAATCGGCTCCGATCGCATCAGTCCAATACAAGTCTGCTTCTATCGCACCGGCTCAATACGAGTCCGCTTCAGTAGCATCAGTTCAGTACAAATCCGCTCCGGCTCCATTAATGGAACTTAAATCTGCTCCAGCTCCATCAATCGAACTCAAATCCGCTCCGATCGCATCAGTCCAATACGAATCCGCTCCGATCGCATCAGTCCAATACAAGTCTGCTTCTATCGCACCGGCTCAATACGAGTCCGCTTCAGTAGCATCAGTTCAGTACAAATCAGCTCCGGCTCCATCAATCGAACTCAAATCCGCTCCGATTGCATCAGTCCAATACGAATCCGCTCCGATCACGTCATTCCAATACAGGTCTGCTCCTATCGCGCCTGCTCAATACGAGACCGCTTCAGTAGCATCAGTTCAGTACAAATCCGCTCCGGCTCCATTAATGGAACTTAAATCTGCTCCAGCTCCATCAATCGAACTCAAATCCGCTCCGATCGCATCAGTCCAATACGAATCCGCTCCAATTGCATCGGTCCAATACAAATCTGCTCCGATCGCGCCGTTCCAGTACAAAGCAGCCACCATCGGGTACGAATCAGCCCCGTTGCTCCAGGCCAAGTTCGCCTCCGCCGCCGCACCGGTCCTGCGCACCGATTACGTAGCCGCTCCGTTGGTCGAATCTAAATCGTCCTACACCATCGCCCACCCAGCTCCGGCGGTCACCCGCACCTTGCTGTCGCCTTCTCTGACGTACGCGTACGGTGCACCCTCAGCCCCGTCCTACCAGTTGCAACGCAGTAGCTGGGGAGCCAGCAAACTGGACTCCGCGACCAATTACTACTCCGCGTCCCCGATCGCAGCTCAATACTATATGGGACCACCGAGATACTACTCCGCAGGACCCGTCATCGCCGCTTCCGCAGCCCCGGAACCATGCGAATAGGCTTTCTTTGTCTTCAGTCCGTTGCGGTCTTCCGTTAGAAAACGAAAATTGTTTTAAATCAAATATATACATATAACATCAAACAGTACACACGATTTTACTTTTTCGTAACATTATATTTCATACCTGTATGTTTTCTATCAGCGGCTCACACGCCGCGTCGCAGTCACTTAACTCGGCTGAAATCTACTTTCGGCTTCTGCTCGAAAACCACCCTAACCGCCCGAGTACGCAATACGACGTAGTATTTGTTTTGATGTAGGTAATATACGGTTACTCAAAAACCCGGGTGCCAAATCCGGGTGATAACCAATTTTGTGGGTAACCAACGTTTTGAGGTACCCAATGGTTTTTGATACACGTAAATGATAAAGCTTAGACCTAGCTGTTGAAGGTAATCAATATTATATTATAATTATAAAATTATACGAATAAGAGTTATTCCCTCTTTTAATTCAACAAAATTATGGTTTAAAAATAAAATGTTTAGTATTGTGTATGCTGTTGATAGTGATATTATAGTTTAATAATTATTTTATTCAAGTATAATGTGGAATACCATGTAAAAACTATAACTTTAAAACCTATACTAAAACCTTACAAGTAACGGCTATAGCCGATATATCGCCGATAGTGAATAATTACAGTCATACAATAAAGTAGGAATAATACAGCACGTGGACAATATTATATTGTTAACTGGTAGCCATTCATCATCTTATGTACACATTTTTAAGGTAACTGTAGCCTATTGGTTAAGTAAATAATGAGTATACAAACTATAACGGCTACCAGAACCAAAACAGGAACCAAATCCATAACGGGTACCTGAAATTTTGTAAATCCGGCAATACCCGTAAAATCAGTGTACTCGTGTATCAGGATCATTATTGTTCTCCTTGTACTCACACGCAATGGCGTACGCAGGATTTTTCAATTCGGCGGAGGGAACTTGGAAATAAATTACTACTCGGCTGTCACAAAATTAAGTTTGAAAAATAAAAAATATACTATATTGATTCTTAGTTTCATTAAGCATAGAATATAGGGAAAAAACTAGATAAAGTCATAGATATCATTGGAGTATGATTATAAATTGTACTCGTAATAATTAGATGAATAAACGATTACAATTTTAAGCACGGTTATCTCCGTAGTTATAGCCGTGGTTTTAAGATAAAAACTTAAATCACGGATAAATATAAAAACAAATAATGATAATAAATATTGTCAATGATGGGAAGCTTCAGGCTGTAAGCCATCCACTGCGTACAACATTGCACACTCGTGTGCTTACCCTGTCAATACGGTGAATTGAAAAAAAAAAAAACTAATAATTTACACGCGTTATAAACTATCGTCACGTTATAACATTGACACGATCGTTAATCACGTAACCTGATGTATTGAATGAGGGGAGGGACATATGTATCCGAGAAGACGAACAATTTTTGCGGTTCTTCGGATGATGTCAAGATTTTTACTTTATTTTCGCTCAAAAAATGCATACATTCAGGTGTTGTTATTATTATAAATTGGACTTGTTCATTATGACTCCTGTTTGGGTTCCATCAATGCATACAGTACGAGGCGAAAGCTTCAGTCGACCAAACTTATCATCACGATTGTTATAGCGTAAATTGTTTCGAACAAAATGGTTATTAATCGTTTGTAGTTCCCCTAGATTCTAGGGCCTAGATCATTCCTATCAGTTAACACATATTGAATCCTCGACGTCTTGCACGCTATAATATTGTTACTTGTCGTAGGCCATAGTATGGTGATATATTTATAATAAAAAAAGGTTGGTCCCAATATTTTACGACTTGTTACGACTCACTGTGTTAGGCATGAGATCGAAACTGATCAACGTAATCAATGTAAGTTTACATTTTACGTTTCCGTACGGATGTTAAAGGACTAACAGCAATTTATTATTATAATCGGTAAACGTAAATAACCGAAAACTTTGGTCGTTCTACGGAAAAAAACGAAGAAAACGCGTACAAATACAGAAGTAAAGTATAAATTCAACGACCTAAGAAAAATGATTAAATGTTGGTAATAAAAAAAGCGAATTATTTCGTAAAAAAGCTTAAATTACGGATAACATACTCGTAAATGTTCAGACATTTTAATAACAACTTTGGTTTCTAACAATTTGATTTTTATAAGTAAGACGTATTTTATTCGTGCATTTTATTTTATTTTTTCCTGAGTGGTGAACAATTTTTTTATTCACCGCCACCTCTGACCTATATAGAGCGGTTTCGCTTTATAATGTTATTATATTTGCATAATAATTCTACTCGACTCGACTACATTTATATATTTTTATTACCAAGCATCAACGACGTTATAACGCTCATGCACACCCTCGTTCGGTAGTGGTAGCCTAGTCAAACGGAGATTGCTGGGTTAGGTAATATAATAATTTCACTGCTCACCTCGAAATATGTCCAACAATCTTTTTTCCGCCCGTCATCTCTAGTACGATTATTTTATTATATTAAATATACTTCTGATGTAAGGTGTTTGTATGGGTGGTTCACAATAGATAAAAACACTGCAGATTTATCGGTTTATGTTCTTTAGAACAAACCGTCCGATCGAGAAAAGATTAATGAATAACGATGAAATGTTACGGATAACGCAATAACTGCAGTAGGGTGCATTTCACTGGAATAAGATGTGCGCGATTGTCCGATAAGTTATCGGAATCGTATTTGATTTTAATGATCTGCGCAAAAACACGCGATTTGAGTCGTGTCAGTATTTGTCAACGACAAAAAATAAAATAAGGTCAACCCGTAATAGGGAAAAGATTGTATGACAACCGAAAATTATTTTTTGCAACTTTGTCTGAGCTCTTGTCGGACGTGCATTGGATAATAGTTTTCTGGCCACAGACAATATTTTATCTGGGGTAAAGGGAATGACCTCTATTTGTTGTACGATTTCTTGACGTCACCACAGAAATTGATGTTTGCTATGCCTTGAAATATACAACACGTATGTCTCTATGGGGAATCAATAGTTCAATTTAAATACTAGTAAAAAATCATTAAGTATCTGTACGTCCGATGGCTGGGTCGGGCGTGCTGTTAAGTAAAAGACGTGTGTGAACTTTATAAACCGATAGCCAAAAT
The DNA here is from genome assembly GCA_034509805.1 of Sipha maydis. Lineage (NCBI taxonomy): Eukaryota > Metazoa > Arthropoda > Insecta > Hemiptera > Aphididae > Sipha > Sipha maydis. The sequence continues at coordinate 41,403 of JASXSY010000019.1, read as the reverse complement.
AACGCATAGAAGTGTCTTGCGAAATCTCGAGAAAAAATTCATAACCATTAATGAAAATTCTAAAGGAATCACAATATGGTCACGCAATATCGTACTGAGTATTCTAACTTTTTGTAATACGTAAATGGTGCTCATCCGATATGTTCAGTTATCAGGAGCTATTTTAAATTTCGTTACGAAAATACGTGGTTTGACCGTTAGTTATATAATGTTATGTAATTGTAAATTCGGAATACACTTTTACATTTCAACTTTTACTCAAACTTTATCCGATTTTTAGGATCTTTCATATTGTACTATTGTTTCATATCAGTTGTTTTCGTACAATATTTCCATTTGTATGGAAGTTATTAGTTTTTTTATTTGATCATTCGTGTTTTCATGTGTTTTTCGTCATAAGTTAAAAAAATTATTCATAAAATGGAATATCATTCTTTTTATAATGAATCACAAAAGTTTTACGGATGAATACTTTCAATCAGTAGAGTTAATCAAAATCTCTGTAACACTAAACTGTACAGAATATTTAATATTTTTAAAATTACTTGAATGTCTCAATGTATTTTCAGCTCTAATTACAAATTACATTTGGCAGATGACGGACTTATTTTCAATGCGAGAGAAAGTGTCAGTTGTTTTATCTGTGAAATACACTAAAAAAAAGGTTAAGAAGTGATTGTGTATTTAGAGAACACGCTAAATATTTATAGAAATGTTTTTTTATATAATTAAGTAAAAGCAGTAAATTTGTAAACTAATTTAGTAGTAAATTTAAGTATGAGAATTCAAAATGTTATTTCGCAACAAATGGTTATGATAAGGTGGATGGTTTACTCATAAATTATAAGTACTCGTATTGTTTGTTTAATAATAAAACAAAATTATTACTACACAAATGCTTCAATTTTTTTCAATATGTTTCAAGGTTTATCATAATTTATTTAAAATAAAATAGCTATAATAAATGTTTTATGAATATAATTCTAAGTAAACTTGACAACCATTAATAAATAAACGTAAATTCATTAAGCGACATTTTAATATGTTAAGAAAAGATTGAATGTTGAATTTTAAATGTATTAATTTTCCAACACCAATCGATCAGTCAAAAAAAATTGAATGTATAAATAATGTGTTTATTAATTTTTATAGTTTAAATAATTTACAAATAATTTTGAGAGTATTAATCATTTTGATATATTTATTTTTCTAATAAAAATAGAGAATCATATTATTGATGTATAAACGATTTTTCAAGATTTATCAGGTGCCAAAGAACGAAAAATTGTTTAAAGTTAATTATTCATAAACGACGTTTTATTACGTTAAAAAAAAATACCATGTAAAAAACTTTGGGATAGTGAAGGGTTAATGAAACATAAAAAAAATTGTGAAAAAAATAAATTAGGAAAACCAATTATGTTTGAGATAAGTGATGATGGGTTAACGTATTCCAAAAGTTTTTTCTCCAATAGTTTGAATGTTTACTAAAACGTGAAAAATCTGAAATACTAAAAGTTTTCAAAAATTATTCTATACATTTACATATAGTACATATGCTACATATACTACATATACTAACATATACTTTATAAGTTATGGAGTTTCTGTTAAAATGTACCATCATATTATACCAAAAAAAGAAATAAAAAAATTTTAAATTTCGAAAAAAGTTATATTTTACAAAGGACAAAATGTTGATAAAAATGGGTAATTAAAATGATTGATATCAGGAACAGGATCAATAATATACATTAAATAAATATAACTATGGTAAAATAAACTGAAAAGATGAAAACCAGTTTCAAAATAATGAGTTTTGTATATGTTTTCCGAAGTCTTTTAAATAATTTAATATAACAAAAGTAAAAGTTCACTGTAATTTTACTAATGTATTATTTGTTCCAATTTTAGCAATTTTTTTAATTTTTTTGCAGGTTTATTTTTTAATTCTTGTACCCATAAATATTTGGTTTATGTGTCTATTATGACAAAAATGTAATTATATTCAACATTATACTTAGTATTTATTTGCATATCCATGAAATTAGCTTACCAAAGATCGTCTTTGAATAGAGAAATTATCTTCATTCTAGGATACATTTGCTCGCTAATTTATGTAGCTCTTCTGCTATGTTTTTAATGTAGTTATAATTACTTATTTATATTATAATAATTATTAATATTAGATCTAAATATATAAGTGAAAGTTTCTAACACATACTTTATTATTTATTAGTCAATAGTTAAATATTTAATCATCTTACTAATTAATTTGCATCATCATCGTAAATTAATTGTGTATTAGGAACACATCTTTATACAGACTTGAACCTATTTGATCAGATTTCAATGCTTCATTAAAACTGAATTAGTTTTTACATATTCTTGTACTGTTATGTATATTGTATGTTGATTATAAGATCTTGAATGAATTATTTTCAAGTGATAAATCATCAAGAGACTTTTAAGAATTTAATTTATCGTCAGACTGTGAATATTTAAATTTCTTGTTTCGAAGTGTAGGATCATTTAAAGTCTTACTTTTTTTTTTTTGTTTTTGGCTTATATAATCAGTATCACTCATTTCTAAACGAAAAACACTTTTTTTAGTATTCAAACCATTATATTTTTTATCCGAATTACCAGATTATATTTTCATGCGTTCGTATAAAGTTTTAAAAATATGAAGACATTTATAGTAACTATTTGTTTTAGATTTACCATCTGCTTTAATGTGACCTAAAGTAGATTTTAAAATTACATAATACACTTCATAATCATCAGATTTCTGATGTCTCGGGGTAATTTCACATAGTAAAGAACAAAGACCTGAAGTCTACAGGTAGCATTTATCTAGAACTTATAAACTGTCGTAAGTTATAACAATAATACAGGAACTATTGTTATTTTATTTCTCATTTTTTCTATGATTATGTAAGCTAAACGCTCAGTCATAAATCTTACTTTGAGGTGACACCTTTATAAAGTTAGAAAAATCACATAATGTATTATCTTCTTTATTTTCAGTGTTTTATTTATCATAATTAATATTTTTTTGTACGTTGACATTATTTTTATTTTCTATAATCATGTTCAACAGATCAACGATCGGTTTAAATCGGTTCATGAAAATAAATTGCTGAAACCTTAAGTACTTATTTTCGTATCTAAATCTTTACCTTTTATATTAATAATTATAATAATAATTTATTTTAGCGAAACATAAATCATATACATTAAAGTGATAAATAATAAATAAAAGTTACATGTTTGCAATTCACTTTGCTTGCGACTTGTTATTGGTGGCTAATACTCATACGTTAGAGTTCATTTTGTATGAAAAAGTAATCATATACATAAATGTAATTATAAATCTAATTAATATTAACTATAACATTTAATAAAGAATTAATTATATATGAATATATGAGTATATTATAGACGAACTAAAAATGATGAAAAGTTGATTTTATCAATAATTTTTTATATTAATTTTTAAAATAAATCTGTAATTGAAAAATTTAAATTTTTTATAAATGATTTTAATAAATCATCACAAAATGAATAATAATACAGACAATTTTATTCGAAGACTAAATAAATCCTGATCGAAATCGTACGGATTCCGTTTATTTCAATTGTTTTGAATATAGCATACGTTGTTCAAAAACGCCGTATGATTGAATCATTGATTGAACTTCTGCGGTTAATTAATTTCGTTTGTATGGTTTACGTTTTGATACCTGCAGGTAAATGTTTTCAATGTGCCATTTAACAAAGGATTTTTATTTTTAGTAAAATAAAAGATTATATATTTTGAACCATTCTTCAACATTTTTAAAAAATCCTGTTTGAATCTCCAGTGTTCCGACTTGATTGCGTAGTTAACGTAAGAAATGTATCATACTATGTAACGGTATAATTTAATCCAGTGATATAATATATATATATATATAATGATATTATAATTAAGAATATATGGATAGAAAAAATCGGGGACTAAAATTATGATATTAAAAGTTCCCGAGAAATAGCGTTGTACGATTGAATAAATATTTTTTCTTGAAATTACATTTTATTATTTTTATTATCATAATTTGTCCATCGATTATGATCGATCGTGACGTAACAGTTTTCCGGCATTGCAGCCTATTTAGACTTGCACATCATGGCAGAAATTACACGAGTTTTAGTAAACACAGATTATAATCTTTGATATATCTAGATAGATATATTGGTTGATTGACTTATTATCGAAATTACCACACAACGAAATATCCGTATTCTAAACGCTATAATTTATATTATACTACTCGTACTATATGCTACTCGAACACTAGCAAGTATACAAGTATTATTAACAGGCTGTAGCTAGTACGTAACTTAAATTTAATCAATTTATTTATAATACACAAATAAACATATTTGTATATAAATATTTAGTTATTTGATTAAGGTTATAGTGTTTAAAAAAAAAAAGATAACATCATTTGCAATTAATATTTTATTGTATAATATACATTTGTATACATTTTTGGACAACTAAATTTAAAAGTTGATTGCTGACTTGGTAAAATTTAAAACTGCATTTGGCAGATACGAATGCGGAATGGTTCAAACCCTCCAGCCCCAAAATATCATGAACAATTTTAAAAACTAATTACCTGACCTGCAAATTTAATAATTACCAAAGTACCAAGAAGTTTAATTTAAGTTTTATAGTAAAATTATTGATAAATATATATAAAATATAAATTAAACACACGATTTACAAAATATTGAAAATTAGATAACAATATAATATAATATTAAGCTGCGTCCATACCTAACAAAAAATTAAAAAACGTTTTTCGAACGTTTGCTTAATGTAGACATGATTTCATACCAATTTGTTTGTCAATAATCCAAACAAAAATGTTCGATTACTAAGCGAACTTGTACTCCGATGTATCTTTATTGAAATAATTATAAACTCAGTTATATTATATTATTATTTATTTCAGTTATATATAGTAAAAAATTATAAATAATTAAAATAGTTTTAAATTATAAAACTTTTTATTTACTTAAAGTAATCCACAGGTTCGGTGGATCTTGAGCTATAAAATTTATTCAAAATTTACATCGTTTTTTATATATATATATATATATATATATATATAGATATATTTGAATATGATGAATAATATGATATACAATACGTTACGGACTATTTAAATGCTGTTAAGTTAAACAATATACTATTTTATTTTTAAATTATGTGTAGTATTCCAGACTATAGAGAGATAATGCGATAATATTGCATTTATAAATACATATTATATATTATATAATTTCTATAAATTCTAATATGTCTGTGCGTGGCACCACACACGGAGAGTGGTACTTTTTATTTATATAGTTTTAAATGATATACCGACTACCGAGTCACAAAATGAGTGAAAAGTGGTCTAAAGAAAAAATAATTAATTTAAACTTGTTCTAAATCTGACACTGTCGTGATTGTTCGCAAACATATAGCGAACAAATAAATTATGAACAAACGTTTGTTGTCATGATAAAATGTTTGACAAACGTTTGACGATTGTTCGACAAACGTTTGACAAATAATGTTTTCCCAAATGTTTCTTAGGTGTGGACACAGCTTTAATCAATAGTATCGTGGTTACATCGATAATAATATAAGCAATGTAAACAATGGTATCTCAATTTCCTATTTCTTTCGAACAAATGTTCTATTATTAAAACGACAGCGGCCCCTCGTCAATCAATGATAGAGGTACACCATTTGCATCATAATCTACACTGGCGCTTCATAACGATTGCGTCACAAAAGTGATAGCCAATTATTATCATTTAATGGGCTTGTTTGCATCCCAGTCTGAACAGAATTTAAGTCAGGATGTGGGAACACACGTAGATATATGATTAAAATGAGACAGGTGTTGATTAAAATAAATAAAAGGATAACAATTTAACCAATATATTAACAAGATTATAAAACTAATTAAATCAAAAAAAAATCCAAACAAATACCTTGCAGACTATTAAATAATAATTAATCTGGGTAAATAATACTGCGCCGGTAAAATACGCACACGCGAGTAAACAGAGTAAAATATAATAAGTATGCCGCGCCGGTCAACAAACGCACACGCGGATTAGAGTTAAGTGCAAAGCGTCGGTGTAAACACGCACACGCGAATACTTAGAATTAGAATATAAAAAAATATAACGTGCCGGAATATGTCGCACACACGGATTCGAATACGTAACGTAACACACACAAGAAAGACGCACCACGTTCGTTGCCTCCACGCTATCACACACCAACGTGCCGATGTCACGCTTGCGCGATGAGAACGTGGAGGAAAAAACGGATGGGTCCAACAACACGGCCAGGACTCCGTGCTATGTGTGGCGGCAACAGGGCTATCTATATATTTTTATAATCAAACTTTAATATTTTCCAGACAAAAAAACTGGAGATCCGAACACCCGATAATCATAAAATTTCCAACCGGACACCACTGTACAGTTATTAATGTTATCCACGTTTTGGTTTTCTGTTAACATAGCTACAAAACGTTTAAATATAGTCATGATCAATGTGATGATCCATCGTCAGAAATGTTTTATTTGTGTTATGATTTCTACGTAAACACTAGATATTGTGGTACGTACGTACATTTATATATTTATATATGGTACGAGGCCGTTTTCCTTATATTTTGTTTTTTTTTTTTTTATGTACGCATAATTTTTACTTTCTACTGTTCTAATAATACCGCTCGTACTAAACGTGTACTGAACGACAGTTGCGTATCGCATTGAAATTTAAATAATTATTTTAATTCAAAATTTTTAGATTTTCAACTTATCAAGTTAAATTGTTAGCGATTGGATTGAAATTCTTGTTCGTCTATCATTTTAGTTTTCGAAAACGGGAAAATGGCGTTCGGTAAGATGCCGCATGAAACGTAGCAGAAAAGAAAGTTACGTATGTAAGTTCTGACGATGTAAGTTTCAACGTGAACAGTAATGGACCGTTACGTAGATTCCGACACGAAAAAAATATACCGGCACGTGAGTGCGACGATATTAGCAAACGCAATGCTAATAGCGTGCGGATTAGAAATTAAACTTCTTGAGGTGAAATTTCATTTCACGGGGACTTTGAAAAAAATAAAAAATAAACGATCACGCTCGGATGACTGTCCGGTATTCACGGCCTCAGCTCACGTCCGAGGGCTCGGCGACGCAACGCAAACGAGAGCGACGCCCTTGTTCTTTACACCGCCTGTCGTGTGCGAAACTACGCATGACTGTAGGCGGGATTTCCCGCGAGCCTCGTCGTCGGAGGTGATCCTCACGCGTAAAACGCTGTACTGTTAGAACGATTTTAAGTGAATAAAATCACGGAATATTGAAATAATATATTTTTGAATACTGAACTTGTATACGGATAATCCGACGTCAACACGATAGTGTTATGACGAACATTAATAAACGTGAAAAATATACATTATACGTGTATAATGTTACGTCCTCAACGTTTTCTCCCTGACCTTTTAACGACATTTTACCTGTTCCTTATCGATTACTGTAGCGAGTGCCGGAAGGATACTATCAACGATTATTTATGTTACTATCACGAATTAAAAATTATCTAATTCCGACTACACTCGATCAGATTTAACTGTCACTTAAAATTGACCGTGTGTAGGTTGAAAACCGACAGTTATCTCGTTATCAGTTAAAACTGTTTGAAATATGATTTCACATATTTTTAAACTGAAATGACGGAAGAGTTCAGTTATAGCTGTGAGTGAACTGAACGTGTTTAAGAAATCATCGTCAGTAGTGTCACAATTGTCTATGCATTCGTACTCGTGTCTCTGTGACATCGTGATCAATCAAAAATGTCCCAAAAACAATGATTGAGTTCATTGAACTATACAAAAATGAGCCTTGGTTATGGCAAAGCAAAATTAACGAATACCATGATCGGGATATGAAATTAGCGGCTTATAAATACTCGTGTGGCGGGTGTGTGTCCGAGATTATGACTAACAATCTCGGACCGCCTGGTTGGCAGAATTTTTATTGGGACACCCGTAGGTGTCTGCCATGTCCCGGGGAGGGTTAATGGCAATCTCTCTCCAAAGGCAGTTGTTTCCTGTCTAAGTAGAGAGACTGCCCATGGCCGAGTTTGAACCAGCGACGGTAGGTATCGTAGCCGACGCCTTAGTTCACTCGGCCACTCCGTCCATAGCTTATAAGAATCTATTAGAAAAAATGAAAGAAATGGATTCCAAGGCAACTATAGATACTGTTGGGTACAAATCATAATTTGAATTTGGCGTGGCATGATTGACACGTTCCGTAGCGTAACATTCAGTCACCACGACCCCAATTGACGCCGAACACGGTCTGTTGTTCTCAAGGAGAGGAGACGGTGCCGCCGCCACGGAGCTTACAGAACCTGATACCGAGCGTCGTCTCTTTTATTTTTTTTTTTTTTGGTTTTTTCTTCTTTGTTCGTTGTTGCAATCGTGGGGTCTTCTGGAACGCGTCTCACAGGGACAGGAACCGAACCGAAAAGAACCGGTTCTGGAACCCAAAAACCCCTAAAATTCTAAGAACTGGAACCGAATTTTTAAATGTTGAAATAACCGGAATCGAACCGGAACCTATACTTCAGATGAAAAATATCTGGTTTCTTAAAAACTATCCATTTCATTAATTCTTAAAATATTGAATTTTTAGTTTAATTCTTATTTTTATAATATATTATAATAAAAGTAGGGAACACCCATTGTAAAGCATCAATCGACGTATGGTGGTGATGTAATACTTCATACGTGGTATTATGAAAACGGCTCTGAATCTAATAATAGTATTTGTTTATATTGAATTATTTTTGTATTTATATTTCTTGTGAATATGACGTGATTGAGTTCTTATAATATATTATACTGTCTACAATAATCCGTATACCACCTATCTACTATCTACTTTACAATTTATTTCTGTAAACAGTGTTATTAGCTCGACAAATAGTAAACAGTTTCAGTTAGACGTTATTACTTAATAGTAATAAGTTATTACGTTAATTTACTCTTTAGTGTAACTACAAGTGTACCTATCTTGAATCTAGTATCTACCTGTTGGACCTAATATAATAATATATTTTAATACGTATTTTGTGTATAATGTAATCATAAATAATATTGAAGTTGAAGTAAACTTAGATTAATTGCCTAGTACCTATATTTTATTATAGTTCTATATTATTAACTATAATAAGTAGTATAATATAGATACTTTATAATATTACTACAATATAACTGTTAAAAATAACTAATTGCAACCCAGACAGCTCAAGAAAAATTAAATTTTGCCAACCATTAAATAATTTTTAGCTCTTGCCCCCATAAAATACAAATTAATAAACTTTTCCCGATTTTTTTTGCAACATTTTTGAAAATTGCTTAGTTATTTAATAATTTATAGTATTGTTCAAACTATCACAATATTAATTTACTAAGTATACAAGCAAGTGGTTTTGATTGATACATTTTGAAAAAAAGTTTTCTTATTTATTGATTTTAGTAAAATTAATGAATGAATCACGATTTTGAAAATGCTGCCTCAACTTATGTGTCTTTCTTGGCTTGCTTTTAACTTGAGCCAGCATTGATTGCGATATAGCAGTAGAGTTAATGAATGTTATTTCGAATTACATGTATTTTCATACATATTATATGCCATATCTATTGTTCAGAGTCTAGGGCATAAACAATAACAATTATTATTTGTATATAGGAATGTATTATTATATATATATATATATATATATATATATATATGATACTATATATCATTTTCAGATATACATTTATTTATTCATAATGAATTTGTATTTTTGTATTGTATTATCTACTCTTTTTATAATAATGGCATATTATAAAGTGTGATTCCTTTTAAAGGTAACACTAAATAATTCTGTCCAGTGACATCGGATTAATATGCGGTTTTCGGGAGAGGATAAGGAATACATAAATACACATTTCTTGATGATTTTTACATTTTTAGATCTTTTCGTATGCGCATGTGCTATACAACTTGCATTTTTTAAAATGGCAACAGGTGTTTTGAATACCAAATTCGGATAGACCGAATTTTTTTAAGTCGATTTGGCCCTTTTTTACCATAGCTCTAAAATCAAAATTGACTAAATGGCAACGAGTCAAAGTTTCAATTTAAATTATTGAATTTTTCAACAATCGTACTAGAATTTTAAGAAATTATTATAAAATGTTTTTGATTAAAGTATTTTTATTGTATCCTTAGGTTTGCAGATATTATTAAATCATTTAAATTTAATTTTGAGGAATTAATTAACATCAATTAGACGTATTTATTTAAACCTTCTGTCGTTATTATATATTAATTTGTTGATCGTATGTGATCATTATTATTTTGTATTATTTTGTTGATCGCTTGTGATTATCATTATTTTGTATTGTTTTTATTATTATTATTATTATTATTATCATTTGATTTAATATTGGATTATCTTGTTATTTTTTTAATTACGGATAGGGTCCCTCGTCCATCTTCAACCTACTATAATTTTTTTTATAAATTTACAGTACCTCCACTACAGGGTTATTGACGTATATATATGTTGTGACATAGGTAATTACTAGGGCAGAGGAATTTGAGAAGCATTTGCAAATTTGTTTTGCACAGTTACAAAAATAGCAGAGTACGAATCAAATACGTTTCATGTTTTCATAAAAATAGTTATAAAATTTTATTTTGCATATAAATGGATATTTTGAGTCCTTTTTGTATTTAGGGTATATTTTAAACTTTAATACACTATACTTTTACTATGCTTTTTGAGACATATTTAACTTAAATCGATTTTTCCCAAAGTGACATTTTTATTTTAAACAATATAATCAATATGTTTGGATATATATACTCGTATATTTATTTATTTTTAATTTTTGTCGTATAATATGGTTTTTGACTATTGAGGGCATATATTTTTTCTAAAAGTAATAACGATCTAACGTTGTTTCTTTACAGAAAAATAAGAAAATTAAGTAAAATGTATTTTGTTTATTTGGCTATGGTATATAATATATTTAAATTATGTAATTGTTTTGACTTGTTTTAAACGCTATTTTTTTTTATTAATACTTTTAAATAAAAAGGCTAAAAAAGAGCATATTATGGAGTTTTTAAGTGCATAAATGTTTGCATATTTAGAGCTTTTTTAGAGCTACAAGTCCTCTGCCCTAGGTGCGTATTGGCCGCCGTCAGTGCGAGCATACAACCACGTACATTTGTCCCCCGGTTTCTTGTGCAGTCTCTCACACAGATATAGTTTTTTTTTTTATTCTTTCTTAAAACTAATAATAGGCCAAGTAAGGCTAAGGCATCGCCCTATGATATGTTGTGTGTACACGCTACAATATATGTAGTGGACACAATAAAATTATATCTGTCTTCAGTTAAAAATTAACGTGTGTGGGCGGTTTGACCTGATAATTTGAACTGGCAGTTACAACTGATTGTGTTTAGCCGGCATAAAAAGCATCATGTCGCAAACACGGCTTAGTGTTCTCGTGATAATTTTAATATAAAATTAGCATGCAAAAAAATTGAATTTATCGTTGTTGTCGAAGACGTTGTTGTTAAAAATCATGTAATAAAAATAAAATAATTTTCATTGTCTATTCAAATTATTATTATTGTTATTGTAATTATAATTCAATAAATTATTAATTTACTTATATAATATTATTGCTAATTATTATTACAAATATTATAATAGAAGAAAATTATAAATATTTGTTGGCGTAATGTAAATACAAGGTGGTGGTCACTAAAACAGACGAACTTCAAAAATAAATTTTAAAACAAAAAACCAAATTAAAATTAATTATTATTTAGTATAGTGCAGTACTTACATAACTTACCATTTATTTTTTTTTAAAATTATGGCTATTTCTTCTCAAAAATTCTTCTACTTTACTTTGTATATTTTCCAGAATTTTTGTTTTAATTATTCCGGGTTAGCATTTCCCGACAGAAAGTTGTGCGACTACAGAGATCTACAGTTTTTAATTTTTGAACCATCTGCATCTTATACGAGTGGAAGTTTAAGTCGTTATGTAAAATCCGACGTAGACTTCTAGTGGATAAATTTAACGATTACGGATGTTTTCATGCAGAAGGTCTTAGACCCTTTATAAAAGCTGCGATGTTTTCAGGTGAACGAATGATTTTTTTCTCGTACAGACTTATTTTTTAATGCAGAATCCGTTTTTTAAAAGTTAATTATCAATATATAAATAATTTATAAATTTATCCGATGGTTACCAATCATGGCGTTTAAAATTAAAATGAAGACGAATGAACTTTGTGCAATTATTTTTATTTTTTTTTTTTTTTGTAAAACGATTTTATTGTAAAAGCATGTTGTTCACTTTTCCACTGTTCCATATTATCTAAACGGCATATTTTCTTTGAACAAAATAATACATTTTTAAAATTTTTCGGCATATTTTCTATTTTCTTTTTCTTTTTCTGCTACTGAAACAATTTATTTTTAAGATCGACTGTTTTAGTGCCCTAAAGTGTATTATTAAAAACAATAAAAATTTTATAAAAAATATTAATTATTATAAAAATATTTATATTACGTGTCCTATTTCAGTTATCATAACCAGCGGTTCCCAATCTATTTTTTCTTTCCCACTCCTATATTTAATATTTCGCTAGATTGTATTTCTCATCATCACTTTACATTTTTTTTGCATAATTATTTTTAAAATGTCAAAATAAAAAAGACAACAACATAATATAAAATTAATAAGTTTATTTATTTAAGAATAAAAAAATTGTAGTATGAAAATTGAATGAAATCCTTGACTTTGTTTCGATTACATAGATTTATAAAATCAGGTTCAAACGATGCAAAATTTAATTTTAAATCTGAAGCTGTATTTAAGTGATTTCTAAATTTATCATTATGTAGGTACAAATAGTATTCTATAATCTAAGCTCTATACTCTTTCTATAAGATATGTTGATGGTTAAATTTTCAAATAGTTAATTTATAGAAATATATATAATAATACTCCAGGCTAAGCTTTTATTTATTAATTTATATTTATAAACTATTTATATATATATATATAAATGTGTTAATTTACAGGTATTAACCATTAAACAATTTTTATTTTATTTTTTATTATTTTATTGTTAAACTTTTGTTTTTAATAATATATATTGCATATTTTCAAAACGAATCATTTTAAATAATACATATTCAATATTTTACCACAATTACCCAATTTAACACATAAGCCAATAATAACAATAATAACTGTGGTTAAAATGCGGTTCAACCCAGTGTGGTAACTGAAAATCAATAAATAAAAATCCAAGAAATGATTTATGATTTTTGTAATAATATGTTGAAATTGTTTTTTTCTTTATAAAATTAAATTAAAAATATATAACGAATCTAATAACCGAATGACTTTATGTTCTTCGTCGTACTTTCAACTTCAATGTAATTTATATAGTGAATTATAAATTCAAAAAAAAACGAAATGAGTACCAATTTTCACAAGCGTACTCGTAATATAAATAGTTTATTTTGATAACTACATAAACAGACAAATGTTAACAACACCCAGTCATCAACTACACTTTAGTTGTCAATTCTATGCGGTAGTAAAGTGAGAAAGAGATTAATATTTGTTTTACTTGTTATTTGTGTAAATATTTACTTATTATGTATTTGGTTATCTGTTAGTTTCGTGTAAGAACTTACCGAACTCCGAACCAAGAGCATTTGTGGACAATCATATTATTTTTAGTGTAAGTATTTATGTTACTCTGGTTTGTTTTTTAAAATACTCTCGACAATTAATAATACATACAGTTATATCTGATGATAAAAACTACCACGAAAAATTTGATCGATTATTATTTTTTGAAAAAAGTAAGACTTTAATTTTTGAATTTTAAAATAATATGCAAGTGCTTTAATGTTTGTGTTTTTTCCCCGTCCGGCTGATTGAGAATACGGTAAACATGAATAACGACAAAAATTACAATTCATAAAAACGAACAAAACGCCGGATTTCGGAGACCGGGTTATAGGGACGACCTTATTATGAAATCAGAAACGTGGTAATTGTTTACCAGTCATGCATTTCTTACGTTTCCGTATAATATTACGGTCCACATGACATAGTTTCAACCCCGTACGTCAGTTGGTTGCGTTGCAAACAATCCGAAACATAGTGTACGCGAATACGATTGTTTTCCCATACGGTTCATGTAAATTTGTTAATTTTATGCTGTACCACAATAAAATATGTAGATATGTGGATGCCGCAGACAGTGTCCTGCTATCGTCTCCGCAATATCGTGTCGTAATACCGTCAACGCAGCAAAAAACATCACGTAATATCTAGATGTAAAACGAAGTAGCTGAAAAATAGAAAAATAAAGATATATAACGTCCAGAAAAAGACTCGTTATGTGTTTGAAAATTATTCAGAGTATAACCTAAGTGTTTGTATCCGGAATGTATGCATTGTTTGGATTGTCAACAGATCGATGACTACATATTTGTGGATACGATTCAATCTCAAAGTTTGAATACAAACGAGAAACACAACTAAACAATATCAGATGTTAATTATTGATCATAATCACCCAGCAGTAGGTTTTATCTACATTACTTGAAACATTGTTCAACGGTTTCTCCAAGTGTTGAGTGTATTGCCGATACGTATATATATACAGTGGCATGGCGAACTCAACAATTTTCAGAGGCAAGTATATTAGTATATCCAGTTAGTGGCTACTGGATACTGACATTCGTTTATATCTATATTAAAATATCTTTTTTGTGTGTTATTTACCTAAATTCTTAATTATGAATGTAAATGATTACCCACCTACCTAGTGGTACCCACCACCGCCCAAAAAACTGAGAGGCGGCCGCTTCTCGATTACCCCCATCGCCACGCCACTGTATATATATATAAAAAAGTTTTACCTACATGTATGGAATATTGGTAAATATGATTAATACATTTTGATGTCCTTTGACGGTGGTGATTTCGTATTAATATTTATTCGAATGTACCGAAGATGATAATTTCCTAGCTAGAAGCGATTTATTTTAATATGAACGAATTTAGACATTGCTTCCTACGTCGTAGTAAGACGGAAAAGTTCCGATGGTGTTTTGCATTTTCACGCGTGTTCTCGTGTGTTCTCGGCCATTTGGTTTCATGTCGGATCCGCTGTATTCACTATGCATCTGAACTAATCTCTCGTCTGACTACAATATGCAAATAACGGCGCTAATCACACGGCTAAGTATGTGTCGTAACAGTTGGACGAGAATCGATAAAAGGATTACCTACGTCGTCGTAGAGAGTGGCGGACGTGACGAAACAAATGAGTACGATAAGACGTAGTACTAACACTCATCTCTTGTACACAAGACTTTCCAGGGAAATGAGAACATTCAAAATCACCCTCCCAAGGTTAACACAGAATGTATTTACATAATATTATATTTTTTTCGAAACAAAATCTGCATATATTTAGCGTATAAATCGTTATAAGAGTCCAAATGTTAAGAATATTAAATGTCTTCATGTCCGTACCATGCTGTCCATTAGTACATATGTACATTCGGAGCACAAACAGAGAAGACATGCGAAATTATCAAATTATTGCTATCGTATTTTATTTCAAGGTTAGAACCGGTCAACAAAATTCATTTCCTAGTTCAATATAAATCATATCAATATCTAATGCCCATAATATCGTGCAAAATACGTTAAACTTGCGAGTTGTGTAATAGAAATTAACTTGGTGAAAACGGGTATCAGTCAAAATAGTATTTGGTGGAAACGGGTATAGGTCAATATATAATATAGTAGGAAAACGGGTATTGTTGGAAAAGAGAAGTGTACGCTTTTGTCGGAAACGTGTCCCGGTCGAGTCTCAAACAGCTTCGGTGCGACAACGGAAATCGCAGTTGTACGACAGCAGCTTTACAATGACTTTTTCCATTACCTACTACGCCTTAATATATACGTGTAGATTATGCGCTTTTTTTAATGAACTGCTTCTTAAAGTATACCAGTACGTATTTTTTTTTCAAAAACGATTTGTTTTTTTTTTTTTTTTTTTGTATGAAGAAGAAAAACTACTTTCTGTTTCGATAAATATGACTTATTTAAAAAACTGAACAATTCACAAGGATAAAATAATTTACCGATATAATGAAAACACAATAATCTATTAACTACTGATATAGTTAATAGATTATTGTATTTTTGCTACTGATATAGTTTAACTAAATTATGAGCAAGTTGTACATTTCGATGCACGTACAAGACATCGTACTTCGAAGTACAATAGTTTCGTTTCGTGTATCCTTTAAAAAAAAAATTTTTTATTATCTTTTCGTAAACATTTTTGTTTTAATATTTTATTTCATTTGCAAATTCTGTTATAGAAATAAACGAAATATGTTATAATATGTCGAAATATTTTTAAATTTTCATGCGTTACATAATCACTTTTTCCTATACTTGAAGTACATGTTGTAAATAACTATACTCGTATTGCTATAGTAGCCTCTCGACCCACCTCTAGCCGGCCCGGGAAGTCAGAATAGAGGAAGGGGCAAATAGCCCCGGGTTGACCCACCGACGTCAACTTTAAACCTAGGCAGTGCCACGGGAGGGGGGAACCCCACCACACGCGGGACCGGCCTAGCCGCTCCGGATCCGGTGCCCCCCCCCCCCCAAGGATGAGAAGCCTACCTCGACTAAAATGTGGTGGTTGTGGCACAGCGGTGGATAGTAACAAAACCACATCACCTAGTGGAGACTGCGGATCCCAACACCGGTTCTCGTGTCCGTGGTATAGACGAGTACGGGCTTAGACCTGGTGCTGGTGGTCCCTATGACGATACGGGTCCCCGGTCACACCTGGGGTTCGAATTCGACCGCGCCCCTTGAGTAACGCCTCGCATTAATAGAAGGTACGTGGACGATAAGGCCTCGGCCACAAAACTATTGTATAATATACCAGTCCCAGAGGTCGATTCACGCCAAAGATCGGTATAGGATAGGTAGATTTTATATTAAAGCTGGGTAAGTTTATACAATTTTTCAATATATCAATATAATTTCTTCAATTTGGCTTAGTCGAATTTCATTTTTTTTTTTTCAATTCACTTGATGGACTAAGTTAACAAACACTTTCTGAGCATCGGCTGAATTGATGGAACTTTACGTACATTTTAACTTTGATATTTTATTTCAATGTTACATACTCCAAAATAATAAAAAATATTGTTGTAGGACTTTTCAGTTTTACACGCTACGGTAACAATTACTTCCAAGGATGGAAGTATTATAATTTTACAACAATAGTAAACGAGAGATTGATGTTCAGAGAAATTGAAAATCGTTTTGTTTCCAAATTTAAATTTTGATAGTCATAGCTATTACGTCTAGTGTCTATATAATAGCAATAATGTTTATCAAGCGCGGACCACTCGCTGTTCCATCACTTTTTAATTTTTGCTAAAACTAAACTGTCAAATTGACCATAAAAAAATAAAAACAATATTTATAATAACAATAAAAATATATATACTAGATGTTTTTAACCTCAAAAGTTTATTTTGCTCGCATAAAACATTTATGTATTTAGCTTAAGACGCTATTTTAAACTGATAACCTTCAAAGTCTTAGTGTCATAAAAATAATTATCCATTACATTTTATAATAATATTCGGGTTCTAATAACTGTAACTTGAATTTTTTTTTCAATATATCATATAAGGCAGTCGCGTGAGTTCAAGTATAGCTTAGTTAATGTATTAATTTACAAGTATTAACCATTTACTTATTTTTGATTATTTTAATATTAAATATAGTTGTCATAGTTAAGTCAACTAATAAGTTCTTATGTAGGTAGTATATTTACTAGGAATTTCTATTCCGTTGGCCAGCAGTTAAAAACTGTAACTTTTTTTTTACTTAACATTTTTTATACAATGATTTTATATATTTTATTTTTAAACTTTGCTATGAAAATATTGCATAGATTATTCATAATAAGTGATTTTTTTTCTCACAATATTGTATACATACTGGTATAGCACTACGAACATGCAATATGATGTCACACTAATAAGTTTAGCACGGAATACTAATTAACTACTGACGTAAAGATGGGTGATAAAAATGTGACTGTTACTACCACAAACCGCTTTTACGTGAAACCATAATAAACGGTGTTTTCTTAATTTTGTTCATCTATAGATATGCATTCGTTACATGTATATCATTAATTAAACGCTCGCGATTACAATCATGGTGTCATTATTAAAAACTGTAGATTTTCAAAAGAAAATAAAGAAAACCAAACCATTCAAATGAAAACGACAACAATGTTCCCCGCGTTCCTTAATTAATTAAATGGGGACTTGAATTTATGAAACAAGTGGAGGGTGAAATACGCCACTCCAAATTCAAAATGTTTTTGAATTCAAATGATGATAACATTTATTCTACTCTCATTTGTACATCTCGCGTCGTAATAATATTCCTCTGTCAAGTGAACGAATAAATAATTTCTAAAGTCAGTAATTATTAACATTGTTTACTTCTACATAACTTTTTACGGTTTACTATCAAGTGTCAGAGGAAAAACGTGTTTGCTACTCGTGAACATTCATTTGTTTTCAAGACCTTACAGATCTTCGAAACGGTTTCACTAAAGACGTTTACCAAACATCGTTATACCCACTAGTCCGGTATACCACAGTGATAATGAATCGTTGCTGTGCTGTGACATCCTTTTTATACCCTCGTGCGCGTAAATTGTGTTTCTCTATAACATATCGGTACAATGCTTTCTACATTATTACTATTTATGTGCAATGCACGCGTCCATATTGTTTACTTGTCGTTTTCGGATGGCGTTCACGAATCGTACAACGCAATGTCCCCGCACCTGTACATGGTTACACATTGCATGGTTTTAATAATCGATACGTGACACCCAACTTGTCGCACTCCTGGTATGTTCCTTGAAGAGATTATATGCGTTCGGTGTAATCGCTCGTCGCACGTCCATCCGTGTACGATGTTCGTCCAGCGTCAGTCACGCAAAAACAATTACCGTCGGTACACCGCCCTATGGTGTTAGTGGCTACTTATAATTCAATTTAGATTTTTCGATCGTCTTTACTTCGAAACGTGCATGGTTTCAACTCGATTGCTTAACGGTTTTCAAAAACAATATTTCACGGAACTATCAATCATTTTAAATATTGTTCAATGTCTTATGGATTAGAATGTTGGTTGGATCATGATCCTTTGAATTGCACACGTCTTATCGTTATCAATGTGTTGGGAAGAGGAGAAGGATGTGATCGTTACAATTATATTATTATTAAAATGCGATGTTTTGTATCAAAACAAACGTAACTTATACAATAAACGCATGTGTTACGCGTATTATGTTATATAACATTAATAATAATATATTAAAAATTTTATAGTGTCACGTTTTAATGAAAATGTACGTTACAATAAAGGTATGTAATGTGTTGTAAAATTCTAGTGACATGAGTGTACGTGACCTATCATGTACACGCGCAAGCATCGTGTTAAGTTTATGAATTTTTATATATTTCATTTATTTAGAATTCGTACTTTCGTAGACCATATATTTACTCATGAGACATAATTTAAATGCAAATCGATTATAATGTGCACAATTAATACGTATATAACACAAAAAAGGCTCCACAATGACCTTCAATGTATTGATTAATAAAGGATATTAATTACTTTTGGTAATTATCACCTCACGTATATGTACAGGAACAATTATTTCATCGATTAACTTCATAAAAACAAATGTACATTGTTATTTTTATAAAATTTGACGATGCACATTTGTTTGTCTCAAATGAGTCTTAGAGTTTCAACCTCAAATTACCTTCAATCAACGAAACTGCTATAGTCTTCTACAAACGTTTCCGCGCCAAACTGTAAGATAATCATAGCCATGTGATCATGGGCGCCGAGTATTGGGGTGCTCGGGTGCCAAAGCACCCAATGAAATTAGCATTAAATACCTTAATATTATACATAATTAGAAATATAAATATAAATTATCATTTTCAATTACCTATACCTATATATATATATATATATATATATATATATATATATAATATATGCATATTATGATTCCGGGTAAATTAACTCCCAGTATTGTACTCGGTTAATTTTAACTCACGTTTAATTTTGGTCAGATATAATGATATCGATTACAAAGATAATGAGAATACAAAGTTGTAACTTTTTAAATAAAAATTTATTTTATTTTATCCTCCTATAATAATAAATTGGATTTTGTCTGGTACAATACACTGTTATCTAATTTGTTATCTAATCGTGTATAACACTAACATAAGACTTATTTTTTAATTCATCAAGTACGTCCTTCTCTTTTGTTAAAGAGCGATATCAATATAATAGAAGTATTCATGGGATTATAAAGTTCTGTTATTTATGTAAAGGAATCGTATTATTCATAATATAGAAATCGTATTATAGCTGACTTTTTTTCATACAAATTGTAAACATACATAATTAGGTTAACGTAATATTATATTCATATTACGTACTTTCTTTTTCAATCATGAATATATAATTTGTTTTATATAATAAATTATAAATTTGTAATTCAAAATATTTATTTGTTAAATCACATTTTTAGGTTTTTTTTTGTCATCCGAATACAACAAAGTTCAGATGTAACCATTTGATTCTCATTGTTTCTTAAAGATCGTTATAAGCGGATTTTACTGCGTGTCAATTAATGTTTGATGGATACGTGTTTTTTAACGGTTGTGAAAATTAGGTGTAAACGCATAGCATTTGCCACTTTGATTAAAATTTAAAAAAAAAAATTTAAAGAAACTATATATGTAAGCAAATTCTCGTGATTTTACGCATTAGGTATTGCAACAACAAGTATTACATAGCTAAAATATACAATTCTCGACAGCCATGACGGTCGGTTTGTGAATTGGTGAATTTCCGATTTCCCGGCTCACGGCAGAAGTTTTCACACGCCGCAAGGTCACCGGTGATGGTGGGATTGTGGTCGTGACAAACTTCGATTAAGTTCAATTCGAACATTGTTGCACCACCACGTACTTGACTAATCTCACACGCATGCCAAAGGAAATTGATCAGAAAGTCACCCGGTGGTAACTTAAAGTTTGCATACATATATACATATTATAAGCGTGTTCTGGCCGAACGAGTAATATAGTCAATTACGTAGAGAGGAAGTGAAAAGGAAAGGAGAGAAGAATAAAGAGAGGGTGATAGGGGGGGGGAGATTGAGCTGCGAATTGGAAGTATAATAATCGCGCGTTTATCGGAAATTTTATTTCGCACACTAACCCACACTCTCTCCGGATAAATATATCTACCGAATTTATGGGTGAAAACCCCACGTGATTTGGATTCCGTAACTACTTTATCACTTTGATATATAAACCTATGCATACATTATGAATATTACAGTGTCAGCGAGAGAGAGAAAGAGATATATTTTCCGAAATCCATTTTCACCGTTGCATTTTAACTATCCCGTACGGATATATATATATATATAATACACTGATCAATATAGCTACGTTCTGGAATTTTCTTTTCTGATTTTTTGCAACGATAGCGTTTGGCGGGGGCGCTACGGTGCTTTGATATACGGAATATCTTTTGACCGAAAGCGTGTTAAAATCAAATAGTCTTTAAACATTTGCCGTCGAAATTTCGGAGGCCTTTCCCAGTGGTTATCGATTAACAAAAAGCCACGAATCCCTAGTTATATCTTACATTGAACCGGGACTCAATTTTTTGTATATTATGCTTGTAAAAAAAATTCGTTTGATAATTTATTTTTTATTCAACCCGCCACAACTTTTTATAGTAACATAATGTCACTATAAAAAGAAAATTTTAAGAAATATTATATGTTACTAACATTAACACAAATTTTCTTGAAAATTCAAAATGAAGAGATTTATTTGAATAAATTTTTCAAATATCTTATTTATACAATTACTTTTATACACGCACGCACTTACAGATATATATGTATACGTAATATACACGTTATACACATTATATATAGTATATACGTGTTATATTATTACAACTACTTGTTAAAATGCAATTACAAATAACTTAAATTATTATATCCATTCATTTTTGAATTTCATGAGACAAGTGAACCCTCTATTTATTTTTCATAATTTTGTTTCAATTATAGCTTTATTATTACGTTATTATGCTTTATATTTTGACTTAGAACGTAATCGCCAATTCTATTACAGTAATCAATGGATACCTGGATGGTTTGAAAACCAACAAATCACTAATCGGAAATGTCTGGCCTATGCAAAAACTCTATATTCGACGGGGTTGATTCAAAATTAAAATTTTGAAAATATTATTTTCACCATACGTCTATAATTTTTACTTTTCCAACAATTCCATAACTGTACCGTCTTTGGGTCATCGATTGTCATCCGTACACCTAAGATTTTATCTAAATAGTTGTATAAATGAATTGTAATTATGAGGACTGTGACATTCGGTTACGAAAAGATCAGTACGTTTAAGGTTCATACGTATATAGAAGTATATATATATATATATATAAGGGTGGTCGTTATTTATATAAGTGATTTTTTTTTTAATATGTATTATTCCGTGCCCGTAGATTTTTTATGTTACATGAGGAAGTAATTTTGATAAAATTTTGAAGATGTAAGTCAACCCCTTCTGGTGCCGAATCGGGGTTGAAATATGGCAATTAAGGGTGATTTTATTGTTTTTATTAATTTTATTCATAAACTATAGCAATTAGCATAAAAATGTGTAATAGTGCACATAGTTTCACGGTTGTGATTTGGATACGATAATCTTGAAAAGTCTGAAAAACGTATCTAAAATTAATTTCAACTTCAATACGAGTAATATGGATAATATATACATAAAATATACAAAAACTGCTTCTATTCTTAATTTGTTATGATTTGACTATTAAATTCTTCCATCAGTTTAACGAGACGTTCTGCTGTATCGTTGGCAACTTTTAATGAACTGATAATTTCTTTTCCTTTTTTATAATCTTCATTATCTTCTTTTTATATTGGATCAAGTGATAAAAGATTAGTTTGAATATGAAATCTATCAAATATTTTTACTGATTTTGAAGAAATCAGATCAACGAGTAAGTCTTGACTTATAAAATTAGGTTTGCCTATCGATTTCAGTGAATGTTTTTTTTTTTAATGTCTCCCAATTACTCATTATCATTAAGTTCACTCATTAACATTTTCGTTGCCATTATTTTACGAATATTACAAAATATCTTCAAAATAAAATTTACGTTTTTAAATTACATGTATCATGGTAATCTTCAATTTTCTTAATTTCATTGGTCTATCTCAGAATTTGTTCAAAACAAATAAAACAAAAAAAGTAACTTTTGTAAAATTCTGTAAGAATCGGTTAACCTAGAGGTAAAAGTTAATTTTTGCCTTTCGGTATGCGATGTTGATACATTTAAATAAAAATACTAAATAGTAAAAATTAATGGCATTATGGTAAGCTTATATAACTTTTCACGAAACAGTTTTTGTTGAAAACTATTTTATAAACTGTTAAAATGTTGCACTGTCATACGCTTACATACGATGATTCATTAATATGAGAAAGAACAATAATCATTATATATTATTTTAATTCATAAAAAAGATTAATATTTTTTATTTATATTTAAAACGTTAACTTTCGACTGCAAATAATTCAAATCACTATTTTTAAAGACGATGTTGTAATGAATCTGTGCAAAAATAGCTATCACATAATACCTTAGATGCCACGGAAAATTAGCGTACCTATAAATTAACATTTGCTTTTTCATGCAATTCAGAATAAATAAGTATACCCAGGAATTCGACAAATTAAAAATAAAAGATTTAATTTAATTAAAATGTTCTTATGAACTGTAATTCACTATAAATGCTTCAAATGTTTTCGACTGTTGAAAGTTTTTCTTTTATTTCTCGTCGAGGACATTATAAAAAAACTTTCCCTCCTCCTTGTTAAAATATTGATTTGATATAAATACATCAAAAAAATGAAATAAATAACATACGAGAACACATCAGAATACCTTAAACGGGAATAAAAAAATGGAACAATGTTAATAGTATTGTGCATAATTTAAAATTAAATTATTATATGAAACATTTTGGTTTATCCATGTCCAATAACATGTACACAATTTTTTTAAATTTAACTATGCATCGCAACGATTATTTTTTTCATCGAATCGTGATCAGGTAATACTTACTACGTAGCACTACAATCATTACTCTGTTTATCTGATTCTGAAAGCACGGTTATTCGAAATTCAGGTAAATCGGAATTTTCACCCTACTGAAATTTGAGTTTATGATCTCAATCTTATCCTTATACTTAAGGTTTGAAACACTCTGTTGAATAAAAATAAATTAAATCACAGATTTTACAGTTAACAAATACTTTTGTTTGAACTATATTTATAGTTAACATAGTTAATATTTAGTTATAGTTATTTATATTTATACATAACAATTTGATTTTACGTCAAGTCGCTTTTATTGTTAGTCCACGAATCCGGGTTTTTTCTTTATCTTGGATCGCTCCCTAATTGAAAATGATGTTCACTTCGCTGGTAGTATTATTCGGCAAGTCGTCTCAACAGTAGGATCGGTATATTTTTTTATATAGTATCATATAATTGATGATTTTTGTTCAAATCGCAGAATCTGATTTAATATTCGCGTGATGTGTGTAATAAGTGTAGCTCAATGATGTGTATGTAATTATTTTTAATATTTACTTACATTATTGCGAGTTTATGATTTTTATGACAATCGTTTAGTTACTATAATTATCGTCTTACGTGACGGGTGCGATGGACTGGAAGAACTGTATTATAATATTGTTTCATCGATAAAGTCACGAAAACCAATCATCGCGTGCGTATGTATATTTATTACCAGTTGCTTTTGTCGGGAAACGGTTTCGTCGAAAACGTTTTCGTTAAACCGACGACGTCCGATGACGTTTTAATGAATTCATGTACTTTCGTGCGCGTGTGTGTGTGTGTGTGTGTGTTTGTGCGTGTTGCGGAGACTGCCGTCAATGTGTCCAAAAAACGCGTTCGTGTGTAACAAGTACCGCTGCGCGGAACGAAATTAAACAAATATAGTAAGTTTTCTCCAAGTCTGTCAGTTATTTCGCCGATGAAATATTATCGTACGCGCCACGGCGTCACGTACACACGAACCACGAATACGTTTAGTTTATGCATATTGCACGTTTAATAAAACGTACACGTTGTGCTATGTACACTGTCGTTGATGTCGAGAGATTTTCAACTTGTGACGCGCGCGAAAAAATTATGATAAATCCAGTCTTAATAATATTGTAACATTTCGACGACGGCGATAGAACCGCTGGTACGCGCCGTTGACACACGACGATCCTGTGGTATTTCCGCGGCTTGCTGTTCCGCTGTTTCCGTTTACGGTTTACTCGACGACACGCTATGGGACAGGGACACCACGCGATTACGTGATAATTAACGATACCTTTACGGTATTGTGCACATCATAACGTAGATCGAGTTTAGTAACATTATCTTGTCGCGAACGGCAGAACAATCACCTGAGCGCAAAAGCATTTTTTTCCATCAATGTTTTCATTTTCACGAATAAGTACTTAAAGAGTGTTATTTTATTTTTTTTTTTTTTAATCCGATTGAATGACGGTTGGATTAAAAAAATATAAGTCATTTTGTCTCCGTTGAAAAATCGAGTTTTTCCCCGTTGGACCCGTTGTATGCCCGTCAATGACGACGTTGTATATTTGTTTGTGTATTCCAATTTAATTTACTTTCACATACGTACATATGCATGCTGGACCCAGATGTGTCGCCTGGGAGTTTAAACACTATAATAGATGATTAATACATTCCATAATCTATTATGCCACAGCAGTACATGGGAAATGTGATAAACGTAACGATACAAACACAAGTTATTACACAGACGTTAGAGAAAATACGGAAAATATTATAAGACTTTCGATAGATACATAGATAGATAGATAGATAGATAGACAGATACACGTAGACGTGTAGGCTTATACATTTTTTTTTTTTTTTTACTAGAATGATTATAATCAATGTAGGCCTTATCACGACTGTTCATTGTGCCCGCGCTGGACTCAACTGAGAACAGACTCGTGTGAGGACCTAAGGATTGTAGAATGTAAATGTATGTTTTTGACCGTTGCAAATCATTTAAATCAATCTAAAACTTAAAAAAAACTAAAATCCTTTATAAATATTATAGATCATTTGAATTTATTTGTCAAAATCTCTCAAAAAACTACCTAATAAAAAACTTTAAAAAAAAAATACAAATCTTTTAAAATAACATTTTTGAAACTTTTAAAAAATTAAACGAATTAAAAACCAAAAAAAAAAACCTTTTATAAATATTTTAAACATTAACAATCTAAATTCTATAACTTAGAATAACCCTTAAAATTTAATATCAGAACAACACTTAAAATTAAAATATTAAAATATATTCTTTTAATAATTTTCATAACAGTGAACAATAATATATTTTTCCATAGTTTCTGATGTAATTGAAGTTCTTTTTTCAGTTAGAATAGACTTATACGTACTAAAAGACCTTTCTACATCCACCGAAGTTATCGGTGCAAACTTAATACATGAACACATAGAAGGAGTTAAGTTTGGTGGCATGATACCCTCATCTGGTCAGCACTGGTTTTGGCGGCAAAGGTACACTGGGCATTATTTCTTTATATACATCTACTCTCTGAGGTGCTTTAAGAAATACTTTTTTAAATTACTAACCAAAGTATTTACATTAGGGTACATTTCCCTCACTTTTTCTGCTAGACGCTGAATCATGTAAGCAAGACATGAAATGTGTATCAAATTAGGAAAAAATACGTTTAGTGTTTTACCAGCTTTGATCATATATGGTGCTACATCGGAACATAAAAGTAATACTTTTTCATCATTCCCACCATGAGGCCACAATACTCTCAGGCTGTCATTTACAAAGCGAGAAATTGTCGAATGATTAGTTTTATCCAATTTTTTACATGAAATTAAAAATGGTTTTCTAGGATTTTGTTCATTTAACACACCAACTAAAAAGTTTGCAATATAACTACCATTGATATCTGTTGCTTCATCAACGACTAAATATACATACAAGTCTCCAATTTTTTTTCGAATTTTTTCAATTGTTCTTACATAACATGGATGTAGGAAAGACTTTCATAGAAAGCTTTCATCAGGAATGTGATTTTTGTATAATTTTGTGAAAAATTGCGGAAGAGTGGATTTTGTAGCTTAAACCAAGGTATATTTTCGGCTATGAGGCTCAAACATAGATCGTCATGAAAACTTGATGTTTTTGGTTTGGTTTCATCTCCCAACAACATTTGTTTACTATTTGTATTACTACTTTTTTCAAACATTTCAAATGAAACTCAATACTTACATGTTGTGTTATTTAAAATTGTTTGTAACAACGCACTTCACGATCACAAAATTGACAGTAAACCACTAATCCACTAGTTGTAAATACAGTTTTGTCGCGATTATAAGGTTCAATCCATTGAGTTATGAATGAACCCAAATTCGACTTATTTTTTGGCATTTTGTTTTTATTATTCTTCTCTTCTTCTTCTACTTCGCCTTCCTTCCAACTATTTGGGGTCGGCAACCCTTGTCCTACACCTCCACTTTACTCGGTCAATCACATCTCCTCTGCACACACCGACATGTCATTCTCCAAAGTCTCCAACCATCTCTTTTTTGGTCTTCCTCTTCCTCTTTTCCCTTCAACGTCCATCTTCATAACCACTCTTACTGCATTCGTTTCCTCTCGCCTCATCACATGCCCAAACCATCTCAGCCTATTTTCTCTCATCTTGTCCACAATTGGCGCTACACCAACACTACCTCTCACGTATTCATTCCTTATTCTATCTTCTCTTGTCACTCCACTCAACCATCTAAGCATTCTCATTTCCGCGACACTCATACTTTGTTCTATTCTCCTGTTAACCGCCCAACACTCTGAACCATACAACATAGTTGGTCTCACTACACTTTTATAAAATTTACCTTTCAGCCTAATTGGAATTCTCTTATCGCATAACACGCCCGATGCTTCTCTCCATTTCATCCACCCGCACTTAATCCTATGTTTTACATCAATGTCAAAGCCCCCGTCCTTTTGAACAAAAGATCCTAAATATTTAAAGCTCTCAACTTCACCTATCACATCACCATCTATTGTCAGTTGTCTCCTCATTCCTTCAACTTCTTGGTCTCTTTGTCCAAAATCATACTCAATATACTCAGTTTTATTTCTACTAATTCTCAATCCCTTTTCTTCGAGGGCTAACCTCCACTCATTTAACCTATTATTGACAACTTCTAGGTTTTCTCCTATCAGAACTATATCATCCGCAAACATCATACACCATGGTATCTCACCCTGTATCTCATTTGAAACCTCATCCATTACCACTGAGAACAGGTAGGGGCTTAGAGCTGACCCCTGGTGCACACCTACTCCTATACTGAAACCTTCTGATACTCCACACCGACTCTTGACACTAGTACTCGACCCTTCATACATATCCTGGATCAAATTAACATACATTTTTGGGACATTTTTCCTCATTAATGCCCACCCTAAAACTTCCCTTGGCACCCTGTCATACGCCTTTTCTAAATCTATAAACACCATGCATAGTTTTTTATTCTTTTCTCTGTACTTCTCTACTAATTGCCTAACACAAAATAATGGCTCCATTGTCGATTTTCCTGGCATAAAACCAAACTGGTTTCCTGATATCGAGGTCTCACTTCTTATCCTCTTCTCTATAATCTTTTCCCAGATCTTCATACTATGACTCATGAGCTTTATTCCTCTATAGTTCCCACATTCTTGTATGTCTCCTTTTCCTTTAAATATTGGTACAATAAAACTCTTTCTCCAATCTTCTGGCATTTTTCCCTCTATCAGTATCTTATTAAAAAGATTTTTCAACCACCCAATGCTTACATCTCCTAACATTTTCCACACCTCTACAGGTACTCCATCTGGTCCTACCGCTTTTTTCTTTTTCATCGCCTTCACCGCATCTCTCACTTCCTCCTCACCCACTAGACCAATCAATCCTTCATTCCATGACATACTCTCTAAAACTTCTTTTGGATATTCCTCTTTCAGTAATTTCTCAAAATATTCTTTCCATCTTTTTTTCACATCGTCATCATTTGTTAAAACTCTCTTATCCTCATTTTTTATTTTGTTTTTATTATTCAAACGAGCTAAACAAACTACACCGCGATCAACGCTTTGATGTACGAACGATGACTGCGTATTAATTATTGCCACCGTGAAGGGTATTATCACCGGTTGACACGGCGGCCAGGAAATTCCTAAGGCTAGTATATTGGAATTTAACACATTCAACACCACGGTCGACACGTTGTCGACAAATGTTAAGTATATATTAACTCAAAAAAAATACTTTGGAGAAGTAAAAAAGGCTTTCTGTGCGTAAGTTGAAGCGATTTGGAGAAAATATGGAATTTTAATGTTAATAAATAAGTGAAATCAGTCTTAAAAATATGTGCCAAAAAGGCCCATGGTTGAAAAGTAGAATTTGGAGCTTAATAAAGAAAATAATTAAATACCAAAATTTTGTGCCAAAAAGGCACATTGTTGAAAAAGTTCCTGAATTTTGAGGTTAATAAAAAAGTGAAATCAATCCCAAAATTCTGTGCCTTAACTTAAAAAAATATCAATTCACAAAAATGTCATGTTGTTCAACTGTAAAAGAATTGAAAATAAAATTAGCACAAAACGGCGTATATTAATGATAATAAATCGGAGTTTATAATATTCTATAATATTCTGACGAAATAGTATTAGTTTATTTTAATCATATACAGAGTGTATCTTGCTCGAATAAATAATAACAATAAGTCTATATTTATGTTCGCAGACATGGTACACTCTATATTCATATTTTTACAGAAAGCAAATATTTAAAAGGAATTAGTGTGACAATAAATTATTGGTTTCTATTGAACAAAAATAACCTTAATAAAATAGTATGTATTCGTACGGAAAAAAATGATTTTAATAATATTTAAATAACAATTTCATGGTGCACGGCGTGCGGAACCGGTGTCGACATGTAGTCGACCGACGGCGTGGCGGCTCAGTTTTGGCCCGGAAACATACAGTATGCGCGTCATAAATAACTGTGGCACTCAACGTGTTAATTATGAATAAGATTTTTAAATATAGCGATACCCGAGTACATGATTTGATTATTTATAAAATGATAGCATACCGGGATACGATTATATGTGATTTTTTATGTTAATATCTATTCGTGCACCGATCTCCGATCTCATAAGACAATTGCAAAATTTATTGTAAATTAAAATAGTTAATTTATTAAAAACTCATTAAATATGCATGTTATATGCATTTATGAACAAATATGCAACAACCCTCGGAATATGCAAAATATGTAACATACAATTTTGTGTTTAAATTCAGTGTGATATGAACCGTGGACATTTTAAATCTTCATGGACGTGCATTACTTGTAAAAGTTATACTTGTACAATACACAGTTACGTTTTGTATTTTATTTAAAAACTTTTTCGTTTTCGTATTTTTTTTTTTTTTTTGTCTAAGTTTAAAATAATTATTCCTGTTCTGTATCAAATTTAACAGTCAATCTTATTATTAATACAATATTACGTGGAAACATTGCCGTTGAGGTCCGTAATAATGTTCTGCACGTGAACTTTAAGGACAGATTTTCAATATTTGCTCTTAAGAATCTAAATGATTACCATCTGCCCACGAAACCGCGTTTCGAGTGCTGATTTTCGGCGATCTGTTTGACGGTTGCATCATATGTTGGTTAATATTATTTTGCCGCGGGACTCGACGAGTCGCAGGAACGGCAGGTCGAACTGCGTTTGTGTAAACCGACTACGGGGGAAATCGAGAGAGCTCGCGGTAAATAGATACCCGGTCTGATGAATGATTAACAGTCCGGACTGCGTGTTATCGAGCAAATATACAGTTTCAAAGATACACAAACGTATCGTACGGGTTTCGATGAATACGAGGTACGCTATTGGTTTTGTCAAGTTGACTATATTGTACTGTTCAGTTCGTTAAAAACTTATTCTTGTCCACCGGTGTTTTCGTCAAGCCCTGGATCGGTGCACATCTGTGGACTACGCGATTTGTAGTTGGAAACTTTTAGCTATTTAATATACCATAAAGTTATGAAATTATCAACTCGTACAGTCGTCCGTAACGATGCACATCTAAATAACATTTGTATGTCTGGACGACTACTAAAAAAAAAAAAAAACATTGCCATGATGTATTTGTCGTTTTGATTAAAATATCATGATTTTTTTTTTCCGATTTGCATTTTTATCGTGCGACGAATATATTTTTCCACGAATAAAATATAATATCCATTACATTAGCTTCGTAGAATAAATAAATCATTCGGTTTGATGAAAATATCGAAAAATAGTGGATACTTTACGCGAGGGTAAATAATTCTAATTGAAAGAAAAATAAAATTCACAACAAATTAGAAACCAATGCGTATCGGGTTAGTAAGTTAAAATCAACTTAACTGAATAACACCGTGCTGCTCAATTACGTTACTATTCTTTACCACAATTTTTTTTTTTTTTAGCGTTCAAATTATGTAGATGAATATCTCATAAGGATGCATAGCCATTAGGACATTTAGTGTTCTATTAGTCAAATTTTAGAAACTACGATTATCAAAACTGTAACCGATCTAAAATAAGTAGTAGGTATTCTACACGCGGCTGATCCGTTTTAGTTGTGATCGATTTTCGTAGGTCAGTAACAACAATATCAGTCGGTATAATACAATGACCCTTAGTTGAAACGTCTGAAAAATTAACACGATTTGGTCGATTAATCGCCGCTCTACTGGTATTGCGTACCGTTTCGGGTGGGAAGATACATTTTTATTTTTTTTTTAGATTTTGTAGACATCTCGCAGTAAACGAAGTAACTGTGGGGCTAACAATAATTATTAATATAACTAATTAACGTTTACTGCAGCATGCGACGTTCTTCGAACGGAACGAAAGAATACGCTCGTCGAAAACTTTTAGGCCATATATTTAATAACTGTTCAACGTTGGTCCGCTGACGATATTTATTTTTATTTCTTGTTTGTTAAATTCGAGTTTCTCACGTTATTACATTTAAGAAAAAGCTATTTTATACGGATCGAAAATAACATAAGACCTAATTAATAGACCATTGTGAAGTATTGAAATTGTACAGATAAAGACCGAACGGTTATAAGAGTATTCGAAAATATTGTTTTTGTG
This sequence comes from Sipha maydis, assembly GCA_034509805.1. NCBI lineage: Eukaryota > Metazoa > Arthropoda > Insecta > Hemiptera > Aphididae > Sipha > Sipha maydis. The sequence continues at coordinate 8,676 of JASXSY010000019.1, read as the reverse complement.
AAAAGTTTACCGGCATGCGATCGCCGGCGTTTTGTATGCCAACGATTATTGTGCCGATTTCGGACGTGAAGACGATTTTTTTCGTCCCTCTTCATTAAAGGCGACACGCGATTAATTTATGGCAACACGCGCGTCAACCGCGAACACGCATCATCATTACCGCTCGCGGTTTTCAACAGACATTTCGAACGTGAGCGCACACCGCACGCGTACGACTCGTCGAAAATTGATTCCGTTTGCACGGAATAAAATGCGAACAACCGCGGACAACCGACTCATACGGGTGTATGCATAATACCGTAGATACTGCGCAGTGGCGCAAATACGGCGATTCTAATGGGTGCACCAAATCAAATGCCAATACCAATGCACCTCATGTTCCACGTAAATTAAATATGCCTGTTGCCGATGACGTTGTTTCAGATGAAATATTCAACAAATATGCAAAAATATGACAAAACTAAAATGTATTGAATTATTTTATCGTACCGGTATTGTGAACGTAACAACGGTATAATTTAAACATTTGTTATATGTAACGTCGTGGGATGCGGGTTCATAATGTAGCACCCCAAGATTTAAACTGTAATTGCTCCACTGACACTGCAGTTGCGGTCCTTTGTTTTGTCCTCCGGTCCGTTACCAATGCATGATCGGATCACGACCCTTCTGAACCCGGCTAACGGTCCGTATTGATGCTGTATTGTTGAAATATCGATTGCCAGTCGTGATTGAAATACTTTCGGTTCGCACGTGACGTGTATTATCGTCATAGACCACGTAGGCCGTTCGTACACGCTTGTTATTCGGGTTACACGGCCGCAACGGGGTAGAAACTGTTAAAGGAGAAGAAGAGGAAAAATACGCCTATTGTGCTGGATCGATGGACTGAAATACGTCAAAAATGAGAAGTATGTTCACCCCAACATTTCACTATCGTGCAGTCAACTGCCAAGACGCGCCAAAATGAAAATTCGCCCAATTCAAACACACTAAGCTTCATAGTTTTTCTTCTCGTACCGGTTTAGCTTGTTGTCGAACAATAGTTAAAAATTACTTATAAACAATATAATTGGGTGCGTGAAACAAAAAAGAAATAAAAACATCGAGACATGAGTTATAAACAATACAATGCATTTATATTGAAAAAGTTGAAAATTATGAAATTGTTGTACGCAGACGAGTTGTTAGTTTTTAGGTAAAAATGTATTACGAGCGAAAACCAGTTTTTCCGTAGGTTATATTTTATTACGACACGGAAACGTCAAAAAAATTGATGCATTTGGCCATTAAATGGATTGGTAAACGGTAGCCAGCACAACTATGTTCAGTATATAATAAGAAAACACGGTTATTTACAGAATCACCGGATTTTAATAAATACCGCTGTCGCGCTCTCCTATCTGTTCGTCTACTGATTATTGTCCTAGGTCGTCCTTGAGTCGGAATGAATAATTATTGTGATGACGGTTAAACGTGCAAAAAAATAACGGTAAAACCGCAACATGGCAAGGTGTATAATATTTACTTACAATCGTGAAATAGATTGTTGTTGATGATTCAACAGTGATACAATAAAGTCTTAATGCTTTCATGGTTCGCCGACTTGAACATGATCTCTTGTACTTAATGATTTTGTTTAAAAATAAATAAATAACATTTATATCGGGCTAAAATTCACGGAGAAATCCATTTGATGGTCGGCATTTGTTTTATAACAGTAGTGTATAAAAAAAAATAATCCTCATCAAATGGCTATCTTATGCCGAGATAATATTATATTTAATCGCGGAAAAAAAAAAAAAAAACAGAATTTTACAGTATTTATCGACGTTAGAGATACTGTCATTACAGTGAATCTTTGTGGAAAACCCATCTGTTTCTTATGAATGTGATTTAAAAAAAGAAAGCTTGTGACTGCAAAGAGATATGAAAACAATGGGATTTATATATAAATTAAAAGAATGGCTGGACAGAGATAAATACCGATTACAACTCTGTAGCAGTTAATCTTAATAATAATTTTAGTAGAATAATTAATTTACCAAGTATTTGTACTGTACTTGGGTTCTTCTAATATTTGCGCACAACCGTCGGAGAATTATTGGGATCGTGTCAGGAGAATTGAATTTTTCGATGAAACTTGTAACATTTACTATTCATTCTGTAACAAACTTTTTGGAATAATGTGCGGTGGTAGTTTGTAAACGGTGCGCGGAGAACGCTGCAGTTCTCAAAGAGTGTAAAGTACATTTAGCCTGTTGGAACGCAAACCGTTGCAATTAATAATTGTGTCCCTTCACGTCTACTGTTGTAACTCTATTTGTTCCGTAATCCTAAGCCAAGGATTCGGGAAACCGGACATTATATCATTATAGTAGTTACGTTTTTGCCTGATCTGTTTTTTTTTTTTTTTACTATTATTGTAACAGTATAATGTTGAAATACGTCGTCGGTTTTGTGAACATGCGAAATAATAATATATACGTATTTAATTCGAATTCTGACGTGCGGGTGATCTCCAAGGTAGGCGTGTGTCAAAGTATACCTGACGTCGAAACAATAATGTACACATATATATCGCATTGTACGTCATATTACATTGTATAGGTACCGCATGACATGTCCGGGTACACGTTCCAAGGGTATTCGTATCCCTGCAGGGGCGATGTAGAATTGAGCAAGTTAAACCCTATCAATCCTCGAGGGAGGAGGGAGGACACTGAGAGTTGAACAATTGCGTTTGTAAAATGTACATTTCAACTTATTCGACTGACAATTATAAATTAATCCCCGCACTCTCTTTCGATGCTGATTCTTGTTTTATCCAAGGTTTACTTAACGGATCTATAGATGCCCCAGATCTACTTTTTTCCATTAATTTTCGTGCCCCAATCTACTTCTCAAGGCATCATACAATCTTCCTTATTCTTACTCACACCACTTCTTATGATCACAACCATCCGTTACACCGTATACTCCGTAATGTCAATTACGCTATCTAGTTCACACAGCTTATAAGTAACTTTTTAGTGATCTTACTGTTTACTTTCTGCTCAATTATCAATATTTTATCATCGTTTTTCTTGTTATTCTTATAACTGTACTGTTAATTTAAACTATTCACATTATATCTAACTTTATATATGTTCCACGGACTATCACCCTGTAAATTGCCATTTGGCATAAATAGAAATTAAATACAATTACTATTTAGTAAAAAAATTCACGAAAGGTATAGCGATCAAAATTCATTTTCCTTTTTTTTTTATAATATAGTTCGTTTTTTCCCCTCGACATCGACCACATCCTCTCTTTCTCTCTTTCATTCGTCTGTTATTGATTTATTGTGGATCAACATAATGCGGAAATCAAACGTTTCGTCTGAAAACGGTTGAATAACATATTAAAATGTACGTTGAAACAGCGTGTATCTATATGTATATACATTGAGAACGTACCAAAAGTCTTTCGGAACCATTTAGAATGATGTAATATTTATTGAAATGACTGACAGTGCGGCACTACAGTTTTTGACAACGTATTTGAGAAATATATTATTAAAATACGTAAAAAATTACGTTTTGATGTGCAACGGCAGAAGCTAAAATTTGTAATTTTTCCTTTACTTCGTATACTGTATTATTAGGAAAAATAAAGTCGTTAGGATGTTCATGTACTAACGTAATAATTTATTAAATAACAATATCATGATATTATTATTATAGGTACTCCAAATGTTGGTTGTGCGCAAAACAACAGAATAATGAACGTTTTCCCATTAATACACGATTTATTACAATTACAAAACGTAAAATATGTTGTTATAACATAATTGAACTATATATGTTGCAATTAAAAACCACTTAATCGTGGTCATAATAACTAACCCAGTGGCGACTTTTTACAACTAATTGAATACTTAAGAAATTGAATACTAATTGAATACTTACGTTTTGTACGTTTTGTGCGATTGGATATTTTTATTCCTAAGAGCCTTGGTAGTTCCTAAGTGGACTACTGGCACGTCATTTGAGACTTATAAATAGAGCTTAGTAGTAGGCTGGGTAGATATTTAAATGTAGTTCGATTAGCATAGTAAATGGTAAATAGCTGACACTGTTGTTTGTTGAGGTATTATCATTAGAATATAAAAAAATTAAATAACGGTATATTGTCAACCTTTTACAGTAAAAGTGTATGATTTTATTATAATACGTCATTATATTGTGTAAAAAAAAATGTAGAATAACTGCTGTGTGAAAAAAAATAACAAGAATATTAATTAGATTTTAGCTGTCAAATGCATTGTTTAATACAACCATTTAATGTTACATTCCATGATGATAATTTAATAATAACAAATAAAATATTTTCTTCATTCGAACAACAATAAAATAATTTATATCGTTAAACGTTTTATTTTTTTTTAAAAAAATATATGAGATTAGTCTTTTGTCTTATAAATAATTAAAACAAATAAAATAAAAATTTCGTTTGATTATTATTTATATTAATACAGGAGTAGCGATCCAAATCATAGTGAATCCTCGTGAACACCTTAATGTATTTATTTATTAAACGGACTGACACTGTCAAATGTTTTGTACCCACGTGTTTTGCTAAATTATGTCAACATCGATAGTTTATTACAGTAAATATAATTGAAAATTGATAAAATAAAAATAAAACAGTAAATTAGGAAAACACATTATACTCGTATGTTTACGCATATCTACTTGTATACTGTAATGGACCGTATCGATAAAATAACGAAATCGTCCCATTAAATGTGTTGTCTAAAATTATAATACAGTGATATTGATTTTAAAAAAAATTAAAAAGTTTCAATTGTTACTCGTCAAGTATACTTGCATATATGTGGATAAACTTACTGATGTGTATCACGTAAGCGGATGAAATAATTACTAGTACCAATTCGAGTGAAATAGCACAGTCAGTGTGACATAAATATTCCAGAATAATTGAATGGCATCAGGGAAAAACGGTTTTAGTCAGAATAAGAAAGAAATCTGATAATTATATCGTTTTGTCAATTATTTTAAAAAGTAAACGAATTTTTTTTTTCTATTAATTTTATCAAAAATTAGTTGTATTACCACTAATTTTTTGATTCATTTTGTACTTTATCTCTTTGTTTTTTGAGTTCTAGAAATTTATAACTGTAATACTAAACACTTTAGGAATATTGACTATTACCATTTTTTTCCTCGTAGCCGTTCAAATTCGTAGCGCTACGCTGTACCGCAACTATCAGTTCACTGCACCGAGTAAATTGTTGGATAAAGTTACGTTCACCCGATTCGATCGTGTTGTAATATTTTCATCGGAATTTAACATTTACGAACCGTGAGGGGGAAATAGGGATTTAAGACGATACGTAAGAATGGGGGAAACCGATTCGGGATCTGCTCGTGAATACGCGCAATTCGTCAGGACAAACAGGACGCGTGGAGGACGAAACGTAGGACGAATTGTCCACGTAGAGGCCCGGACGCACACGGTGACTCCAAACAACGGTAATAACGGTAATAAAACACGCGATTAAAATCCGTTACTACCGTCGACCATCGATACCGTACGGGTTGACGACAGACGTTGTGTATCAATTTCCGCGGTAGACAAATAATTATTATTCGAATTATTCGAGCGGTGCGTGGTTTGTCTCATATTCTCTCGATCAGTTGTACGGTCGTGTTTTCAAAGTCACTTCGAAAAGTGTAGCATGCATCTTGCACGCGCGATATGAAAATCGATGCCCAACCCTCTCCTATACCGCGTCGCTGACGACTGAACGCACGTCTGCACAGTGTATTGTAGCACTTTCGCCGCAGTTATGATTCTATGATATAGCATTTGCTAATCGCCATCAAATGCCGATGGAAACGGAACCGTATCTATTGTACGCAACACTGATATCAAATTTAAAAAAAATTTTCCACATATTTTTGCATATTTCTAGAATTATTTTTTTTTTCAATCTTTGTGTTACTTTTTGACGTTGCACATATGTACATCTAGTTTGATTTTTTTTTTTTTTGTATATTTATATCATAAATCTCATCCTGATCGTGACGGACAGGCCTCGTTATTATATACCATTAGATGATTATGTATCATAGGTTTGGATATCAACAGATGATAGAACTTTTGTCGTCAATGACGTTGTCCAAGGTGTACTGAGTGTACTGAGTGTGCTTAGTGTGTTCTATCGTTGCACCTCGAAAATTGTTATTTCATACATTAATTGTTTTTTATGCGGTTTCTGTACCGCATCATAACTGCTTATTACAATTATATTGAATTATTATCAACACTATAACAATTATAGTTTTATAATCGAATTTAAGTGTACAATTACTGTATACTTTAATTCAATGCAAGGCTATTCTATTGTGTGGTTTCTATTGTTGTAAATAATTTCCCATAGCTTTTATTACAATTTCGGACTGCACTGTCAAACATTTTTATTTCATATAATTAGGAGTCGGTTCAACTATTACGTTATACATATATCGTGTGCCGATTCGAATCCACCTGATTTTAGGACCCGGTTAAACGATGTCGATTAACCTAACTAATTGGTCTTTTTTTCGTACAATCGAATATTTCGGACGATTAAGTATCGGCCCTAAGGGAAAATAAGCGAAATCATCAATATATTTTCAACGATAACGTATTAAAGAGGAGCGGGTGATTTCCTACGGGTGGAATCCCGGTCCCAAAATCCTTTTCAAAATTACAATATTCTTTTAAATATAATTTTGTACAGTAATTAATAACTATAATAAAACCCATAATTAAATTATTACATATGTTGTTTTTTTTTTTTATAAACATTTTTACCAAAGGTACGCATTGTGACATTGATAATATTATTTTATATTTTTAATTCAAGTTCTGAAATATCATCTTTGAAATAAAGTTGGGCCAAGAACTACAATTGTAACACATTCCAAACACATAACACTTTTACAACAATTAATTAATAGGTATATTGTTTTGAATATTCGTATGTAAGTATAAAATGCCCTTTCCAATGACATAACGATTTAAAAGTCAATTACTAATTATACGTATAATAAATTTACTTAACTCTATATTTTCACTACCGTTTGGTGACAACTATTGAAATAAGAAAATAAAAATCAATGCTCCCTATAAATCAATGTCTGATGACTCTTTAGACTGATAAAACTATTATGCCTATAACATGCAACATTGAATACATTTTTGAAAACGCTTAACTTCATTGGTTTTTGGAAATTGGATTTATGTAGTGGCTCGTTTTTAAATATTTTTTTATATTGTCATTTGGAATTTTTCCTACGGCAAACATAGCTTATGATTATATTATTTTTACATTATTACATCATTCAAAATCGTAATTATGTCAACAAAAGAAAAAGGTCATTGGCCTTCTTCTCTTTTTTTGTTACCTTTGTAAAACAAGTTTGATGAGTTAGTCTGATGTAAAACAAACGAACCATTGACGGGTGCACACAGTTTTCGTCAACCACAAATGCGCATTTTTACCGTACTCTAATTGTATATATCAGCCACACATTTTGTTTATGTTTTGATAATTTTTTTTACATCCCGACGATAACGTGTGTAAATCCTTTTTACATTGACTTATATCGGAATCATACCAAAAGGAAGTAAAGAATGGAAAAAACAAAATATTATTTCCGTTGAGTTTTCCGCGCATATACACACGCGCTACTATTTTTACGTATTATTCAATATTCAAAGGAAAAGATAATATACAATTTTTAGCCGTGATAGATACTAATAACGCGAAGCATGTTAAATCAGCTGCAACTTTATATAATTGCAAATATACAACTAAATTGATTCATGGAAATGTAAAATACACTATTATGGATTTATTATTATGTTTTGTTTATTATATATTATTTTTAATATAATAGTTTAATCTCAGTGACGCAGTGACGCTGCGATCAAGTACATGTGTTGCAGATGAATAAATATTTATTTCTAAAAAGATACATACATATATATATTTGTAGTTATTTGCAATTAATTGCCAAATATTGTTAACATTTTCAAATGATCAATTAATTTAGGGGGGGGGGGAGCTCATGAACATCGTTTGTTCGTACATAAATGAGACTTGAGGAAAAAGCATCTTGTTATTGATATATATTTTATATTCCTTTATATTTAATGGTTTATTGTAATATTATGCTTTTTTTTCTTAATAGTAACGGTTTTATTTTTATTTTTATTTTTTTTTTAATCCGATAATTTCGAAAAAGTTACAAGAGTGTGTGAAACGTCATATAAATAAACGGCTGAATTACATTAGAATCGATAAAATAAAAACTCTGGACCGACTTATCGAAACGAATATTCGTTTCAAACCATAGTTGAACGTCGGGAAAAGGGTATCCTAAACATATAATTATGTAATGTATTCTGCTGTTATAGGCACGATAAGTGAACAATGTATGAGTAAGTTGGTTAAGATATTTATATTGATTATTTAATTATTTTAATTCCCGTACCTATAATAGTTGCGATATATTTGTTATTGTTGACGGATTTAAACTTAATATCTATCACCTTCGGACAAACGCGAAACAACGTTTTTGATGCAACAATTTGATTGGAATGGTTTCGATTGGACAC